>BFEA01000172.1:782380-801815 GCA_003427395.1 Chara braunii | reverse complement strand
AGAGAGAGAGAGAGAGAGAGAGAGAGAGAGAGAGAGACTCTTGAGAGAGAGAGAGAGAGAGAGAGAGAGAGAGACAGAGAGAGAGGGGGAGAGAGATCTTTTTCTTCTTCTTCTTCTTCGTCTTCTTCTTCTTCTTCTTCTTCCTGCACACCCTGGAGCGGCGTGCGCCGCGCGAGCACGCGGGACAGCGGCCCAGTGCTGCCCAGCGGCCGCCGCACGGCCGTCGCCATCGCCATCGCCGCGCTTGTCTTTTCCAAGCGCGCGGCCATTTTAGTGCCCGGCCGTGGCCGGGCACGGCCGAACGCGGCCGGGCACGCACAGGGGTGGAGGGAGGCGATCTGGACCCATCTGCCTCCATAACTTTATCACGTTTGGCCAAAGGGGGTCGTTCGTTATGTCTCTTCTTGTTTGGGCCTGTGGCGTCTGTGGGAGCGGTGTGCTGGTTGCACCGGGGACCGACCAAGAGGGGTTAGTGAACCATTGGAGTGCATGCACGGGACTGTCCGCAAGCGATGGGGGGGCCAAGTTGGACACTTGCACCTCAGCGTATGGGGCCGATAGAATGTTGTTTCCCATCATCAGACGAATGATAATCTTGAAGGAGAAGGCATTAAGATCGCCAAACCCCCTTTGGAGCGAGGTTGGGCTATATAGTCCCATGCAACCCTTGAGAGGAATGTAGGGTCCTCATGATCATTTTTCCATACGTAGGCCGTTGTTGACCGCTTGAGGGTTTTGAGGAGTTTCGGTTGTATCGGCCAGCAGGCTGCCTTGTACCACATGGTCGAGAAAATGGCAGTGTTGAGTGCCAGCGCCCTCCCCACTATGGAGGCGTGCAGGCCCTTCCACCTAGCCAGTCTCCTTAGCGCCTCCGCCACCAATGAGGCCCCATGATCCGACGGAGATCCCATCGCCGTAAGGGACACCCCCAATATCCGTATGGCTTCGTCGCGGTGCTTCCATGCTATGGCCGGGTCTGGTGGGGGTGGGAGATCCTGATGGTGGAGCCACAACCTTTTTGTTCTTCTTCCTGAGGGTAACCCCTGCCTCCCCATCTACGGGGGCACTTGTTGACCCTACCTCGGATATACCGGACAGCAGTCGCAGGCACCAGAGCTAGGCCAGGACAACCTCTCCTAGTCCTAGTCGAAGCACTATCGAACAAGCCCTGTTGCACGGGTAGTTCGGTCGCCAAGCGTGGTAGCCGTATACTCTGTTTTTTCCTATGAGCATCAGCCCGGGTTGGTCAGACAGCGAGTATTTCATAGGGCCACCACTAGGCATCGTCTAGTGGTCCTGCCCTGTGTTCAATTTTCAAAGGTATCTGCATGGAGCTTTTACCTCTTGCATGACATCTTCGATATGTGGAACATTAGAGTGGAACTGCAGCTCTTAGTGCTTTCCACAATACTCCCCACTTAGCCTTCCTTATCCCCCTTAGTGCGAGATCCCACTGGCAAAGAGGATTGTAGTAAGTGTCTGAATGTGGACGTGTTTATGGACAGGTGCAAAAATTTGTGATTGATCTACTTTTCTGCACCGTTGTGTGGAACACGTCCAGATTCAGACACTGCTTCCAATCCTCTTTGCCAATGGGATCTGGCCCTTAGTCCCCGGGACAACTAGGGGAACGATTCCCTTACCTCAAAGTTATTCTCAGTCTCCTGAGCCGAAGCCGGATAATGGCACCGTTCGGGGGAGCCGAACCCGGTTTCAAGCAGGTGTTTCTCCCCACCAATAAAAGGTGCCTTTTGAGGAGGTGCTTGCCATGTGACGCTCAACCTCACGCCCTGCGCTACCTTCCGGTCGGAGCGTTGCTGTTCAGGGAAGGGGCCCAGGAAAGGCAGCAATGATGGGGTGTGCCAAGGATTTTTGGAAAATTGAGTGCGGGGGCACAGACGGAACTGAAATCCCCCGTGTTGGTCCGACGGTAGTAAGAAAAAGGATCCGTCGCCGTGCGGATTTTAAGGAAAAAAAGGCGAGCGCGAGACTCACAACTATGGGAAATTCTTCGGACGAGGTCGCGTCAGCGTTTGCTACCCAACTCCGAGTCCGACGTGGAGGGCCTCAACCGAGTGCCCCTTTCCTTATCTTCGTCCTCGCCGCGTGTGCGATAGTGAAACCCTTCGGTCTGATAACGCTCGAGACGACGACAATCATTGCACAGAGTATCAGGCCAGTCAGACTCCACGGCCGCCCATGGGATGACGATCAATTCGTTAAAAGGCAATAACAACGAATATGGCGGAAAGTGTGTATCGATGATAACAAAACCCGCATCAACGAATCCAGAGTACCGAGTTTCGAGAGGAAAGTAGTAACGCCCTCTGATCTTGGCGACGACTTCTCGTACGTCCCACTCACATACACATGTTCTTTCCTCGTTGTACGGGAAGGGGTGCGGTGGGGACACGGGAAGTTGGCGCCCGGTCGGGTTGGGGCCGTCAGTCCACATGGGCACAAAGGTAAGCACAAATCTTAATCAGACATCATCCATCTGTCAATCCGGGCAACCCGATCATTCAGTCGCTCAGTCAATCATCCCTTCAATCATGCTACAACAAAACCTCCAATCACGGCTCACTGCATGCAGATACCGAAGCGAGAGAAACAAGGTCACCATAATTCATCCATTATGACATGTCGCGACCGGAGAAGGGAGAGTAGGGACACAGACTAGGAGGGCGAAACAAGCAGAAAGCAATCACGAGTGTTAGGCGATCTTACCCAGAGATGTCCTGGCTTAAAAGCTGAGCGATCAAGAACTCACAACTTTGCAACAGAAAGGAGAGAAACCACTGCTGTCATAAAATTCCACCATGGCCCCGGGCCATGCATTCACACACTTCCGACTCGAACGTCTCACTTGCACTGACGATCCCGGCTGTCACGTGCCAATCCACCATAGTGATCGTCACCCCGCTGACTTAGCCTCTGCACGGCCCTGCTCGGATCCCACAGTCTGTCGGGCGACCCAGCATGTCGAGCGCCAAAGGCTACAGCCCGCTCGTCGGGACTTTTCGACTGGCTCCTTCCTTCATACCATCTAGCCACGACTTCCCGGAAGCGGGCTGATGAGTTGAGAGAGAGATTTTCGGGAGCGCTTACGAAATTTATAGCTGCGGAAAGAATGATAGATGCTGGGAAGGGTTAGGACTGAAACAGGGAGAAGTAGGAGAAGACTCAGGGATTGCCCATCGGAAGCTATGTCGATCATTTGGATCCCAGCTGTAGCCAATCAGAATCGTTGCGTATCAGGAACTCTCCTCTTACACGGCGTGTCTCTTTGGCTAGAGGGAGGGGGTTGTTCTGGTGTTTCAGCGCGGGGATCAGAGCGGGAAGAAGAAGAGCGCGAAGAATAGCACGAAACGGAACCAAGGTTCAGACGATCAAGAAGAAGAGAAAAGGCGCGCAAGGCGATGGGGAAATGGGAAACGGTTACAGAGAGAGGAGAAGTATGAGCGCAAGGAAGGGAGTGTCGAGGACAGCGGGGGAAGCGGGGAGGGGAGGCTCGCATGCATGGCGCTGTCGCGAAGGCAAAAAGGCACCAAAACAGTTACGACTAATTCACATTGAAAAATACCATATCCGCGCGGCAAAACGGGCGCGTGGGAAAGTCCTACGCCTATTCAGATTTCTGCAAAAATTCCCAGAGCTTCAAGTTTCCAAGACGAAGTCGCGAATATTCATGCACAAGAAAGGACATGTCGGATCCCACGTATTCCGAAATTCCTAACCGTCGACCCAAATTCCTAGCGCGCTCGCTAAGGCGCGCGTAATTCCCAGGTAATTCCCAATTTGCAAAAAAAAGACAAATTTCCAAAAATCGATCCGAGGGCCTTACATTCATGAAAATACAAAAAAGAAGGCCTCGTCGGGTGGTCATCCAAAATTTGACAAAAAGACAGAGAAACAATGGGGGGGGGGGAGAGGAGGAGATAGCGCAGGTCTGGAAGTTGGCACGTCACAGCCCCGGCTTCTCTTATCACCCCTGGCAGCACCTCCAACAGTTTTAAAAAAAAAAAAAAAAAAAAAAAAAAAAAAAAAAAAAAATGGAACTTTTTTTTTTTTTTTTTTTTTTTTCTTTCTTTCTTTCTTCTTCTTTTTTTTTTTTTGGGGGGGGGGGGAAACATGTGTTTTGGCGTCCGGAGATTTTGCAAGTCCCTTCTATTTCACCATGTCCTTTCTACTGTGCAGTCCACCCACCACCCTACCGTCTTCACCCGAATAGAACAGCCGATAATTATTGCCGTAGCTGGACTGAAAGTTGCACCAAATACAGCTATAATGACGGGGCGTTCTATTCGCCGGGTGAAGACAGTAGTGACCCAAAGGAAACAAAAAACGAAAGGCTGGAAAGTTGAAAACTTTTGAAAAGTGTTGGAGAATGGGCCTCGCTCCACTACTCACCACATGCACAAAAGACAAAAAATATGGTGACGTATCTTCGCATGATCTAGGGAAAGATTCATTCTCATTTTGCTAATTTTGTGAGTAGTGCAGCAAGGCCCAATACCGGCGGGGAGAGGGCACAATGGCACATGTAGTAGGAGGCATCCAATCTTAGGCCCCAGTTGCACAGCTTGCCATAGGCCAAGATGTTGAACATATCTAGACAGAGCCAATGTCCAGATGCATTCAAAATGCTGGCACACTGTGAGTGGTGCAACTAGGCTCCTACCCGGGCAAAGGAATGGGGCACTGCCAGCTGCCTGGCATATCACTGTGGTCTCTGGGATAGACTCCTTTTTTGGTTTTTCTAAGCCCAGATTGTTGTAGAGGTGGGATAGACTCTTGATTGCAACTTCATTTAATGTTTCTCGTAGTCTCCTAGATAATGTGAACTTTTGTTTTTTTTCAAATGTGAATTTGCGTACTTCCAGTTGTGCTCCGCCGGGGGCCATGTCTCACTGGCACATACACCGTTGAGCCAGTTCAACGTTGAACTACCGTCTTCCCCCGAACACAACGCACCCTTATTTTGGCTGTATCTGGCCGGAAATATAGCTTGTATGCATTCATTTTTAGAGTGCGTTGTGTTCGGGGGAAGACGGTAGCTCAACGTGTGTGACCCCATGTGACTTCCGAGATGCATAGGGAGCTGCACATCCAGCCGCTGTTCTTTTTTTTTTTTTTTTTTTTTCTTAGATGTACAAACTACAAAAACTTTTGTTTTTGTTTTTGGTTCAAGAAAGGTGCTGAAAAATCCCTCCGCTTGAATACAACGCCCCCTACCCTGCCCATCTTCCGTTGAACTACATATGGGTTCAAGGGTGCTTGTGCCATCATGACCTTCTGTGGGAGGACACTGTGAATTCACCAAGCCAGGACTACTGTCTACGTTCATTTCATGTTGTAGTGAGTCCCTGTCTCCGAAGTTGCGTAGTATGCGGAGCCTTTCGCTGAGGATTGTTGTATTTTCCATTTTACTTTTTAGAGAAAATACGGACAAAGATTTCAGTAGCATTTGGTTATTCATTGTTTTTTGGGAAATAGGTGGAAAAAAGCATTCAGCAGCATTTGATTCTCCTTTTTTGCCTTTCTTTTGAGTTTTTAAGTCGCAAAAACCATGTCACACTGTTGCGTTGAGCTAGTTCAACGGTGCATGTGGGACTTGCCCCCCGGAGCACTTTGGAGAAATTCCTTACTTTTTTTTTTTTTTTTTTTTTTTTTTAATTCCTTAATTTTTGGAGTGCGTGTGGCCTCCTTCGCCAGCGAAACTTCATAGCACACAGCGTTAGCGCAGTAACGCGCCGCCCCAGTAGCAGCATTCTGGCGTTGGGGGATCGTGTACGGGGTCGACGAAATCTGTCTGCTTCGATTGCCAGAACTTGGTGTAGGGGTGACCATGGCGGCACAGGGAGGAACACGGGGGTGTTTGGGGGGCGTGCCGAGGGAGCAGTGACATGCTCCTGGTCATTACTTGTCTCACTTGACTTCGTCAAGAATCCTAGCTCGGTGGAGGAAGGAGAGGTCGATACGTGGGGGCCATCGGCGGGTGGGATCTGGATGCTGCGCTACACCTGATAAGAGTGATCGGGGGCTATGCCCCTCGGTCTCTGATACGGAGGTTTTTGCGGGGGTCTCCTGCCCTGACATCTTGTCAGGGTCAGCCCGCAAATGTGATGGTGACAGGAGTAATGGAGATTGCTGCGGGACTTCCCACGTTCAACGCACAGTTCTGTTTACGATCTCCAGGAGCGCTTATCGACTTCTTGACTTCGGAGCGTTCACCTGTTGTGGCCCGTTTTAGGGCTCGGTGGTTTTATTAGATTAGGGCTGAGGTCGAATATGGTTTTCCGGTGTTTTTCTTGTTTTTTGTTGGGTGATAGCTGCTGTGATTTGTTGCAACTTTAGTAAAGCGTTTTTTGAATGCGATAAGATGAGTTAGAGAGTGCCGCTCTGTAGAATCGCCATTATGGTGGGCGGTGGTGTTTCCTTGTGAGATGGCGCAGATTAGTGGTTGTGGTTTTCCCTAAATCGCGAGGAGGTGGGTGGGTTTGCGGGGTCCTCGACCCCTGCCGCGCGGGAGGTAGGGTATTACCGCTGCGATGTTGAAATGGGTTTAGGCTTCATCTTATCCGTCTAGGCTGGTGTCCTGTTGTCATCTAAATTTTTGTGGTTGCATGGTGAGCATCATCCCGCCGGGGCTTCGTCATGGAGGGCGGTGAATCATCCGTAGGGGGTGTATGCAGAATCGAGGGAGGGGCTTACCCTAAATCGCGAGGAGGTGGGTGGGTTTTGCGGGGCTTTTTGGCCCCTGCCGCGCGGGAGGTGGTGTAATCCCTTGGTTAGCGAAAACAGCATCATGGTGGAAGTTGGTGTTTTCGAATGAGGAGAGTGGGGAAGTGCTATCTGCTTTGAATCGCGAGGAGGTGGGTGGGTTTTGCGGGGTCTGTGCCTGCAGATTGGGGGCCTGAGGGCATCGACCCCTGCCGCGCGGGTGGCAGAGGAGATTAGCAGGGGGTAGGTAGTAACTTTGGATGAAAAGTGGACATCATCAAGCAGCGCTGACTTTTGGTTCTCCTCTGTTCTTTTGATTGCCTTTTGTGTACGTTTTCTTTTATGTTTGGTGGAATTATGGTTACTAATTAGGATTTGTGATTTTGTTGGAATTTTAGGATAGGGGGATTAGGATTTTTTAGTGACGAGTTTTAGACTTTGTGGGGTTAAATCTAGTGCTGTCCTGTCTGTGTTAGGCCGATGATGCCTTGCCCACTGAGGGCCCCACGTAATTTTGTAAGGGACTCCGGGCCCGGTTCCCGGATTTTATAAAGACATTTTCCGTTAAAAAAAAAGAAAAAAAAAACAAAAGCGGGGCTCCACCTACCGGCCTTTTCGGGGATTGAAAAAAGAAAAAAAGGCCTTTTCGGGGATATTACCAAAACCCCACCCCATTGGGGGGGAAATTTGTGCTCTTCATTTCGAATCGGGCCAGGATTGTTGGTATGATGAGTTGCAGCGTTTTTGAGGAAGTACTTGGCCAACGAGACCGTGCTTCAGCGCTCCCTTTTTCTTTTTTTTCTTTTTTTTTTTTTCTTTTTTTTTAAACATGCATCAGCGCTCCCAAGTTGAGCAAAGTAAAATCTGCAGCCCAGCGCGAGGAAGTCAGGAGAACTGAACTCTCAGTGAACACGGAGAAAAATCCCAAGAGGAAAATTTGTCAAATTTGGCAGTGGAGCCCCATGCTCTTCGAGGAAACTCCTCGAAGTAAATCAGTGGAGCACAACTCTTCTTTTCTTTGCTCAGGTTTGTGCCCTCGCTCCACAAGTCACCACGCGTTGTAACTTAGAGGACATTACTCGAAGTAAATGGGGCTCCACTGCGGCTTCACTTGAAATCACATCATGATGTGCAGTGCATCGGCCGCCCAAGAAAGAAACACAGCTCTTCTTTTCCTATTAAAAAAAGGGGGAAACTCCACAGGAGTCAAAAAAATGAGTTATGATTGCAGTATGGGCCAAGATACAGTTTTTTTTTTTCCTTCTTCTTCTTCTTTTTCTTTTTCTTGTTGTTAACATCAGGAACAGGCGACTACTGCGCAGGGCCGAGGTCCCACTAGCAAAGAGGATTGGATAAATATCCTGAATCTGGACGTGTTTTAAGCAGAGATGCAGAAAAGCAGTTCAATCTCGACTTTCCGCACCTTTCCACAAACAAGGCCAGATTCAGGTGTTCACTCCAATCCTCTTTGCTAGTGGGACCCCGCCCCAGGCTGTAAGAGACCCTGTACAGTTGGGGCCTGCGATTTTCGATGACTCCATTCTATTGGTGGGGAGCAACTTCTGTTGGAAACGGGGTCCAACATCCCTTGCCGCCAAGATACAGTTTCAAATTGCAGTTCGGGCAATGTATACAACCCAGCTTTCTGGCCAGGTACGGTGCCCTAAATGCAATTGCAAACTGTATCTTGGGGAACTGCTGCGGGTATTCATGCCTTCCTAAGGGGAAGGAACCGCAAGTCAGTCATGACAGACTGCATTTCGGCCTACGAGTATGTTTTTTTTTTTTTTTTTTTTTTTTTTTTTTACCTACGAGTACTTGAATTGAAGTTGTTCACAAGTAGTGCAAACATAAGAAGTGTAAAGCAAACACAAGGTGTGAAAGCAAAACACAAGGTAGTACACACATTGTCACCTAGGTGACACGTAGACCCGAATCAGAGTAACCATTGGTTTCCACTTATCAAAACCGTCACGCCCAAGAACCGCCACAAACCACGTTCCACAAGCAGCGACATCCCACCGTCGTCACAGTTGAAGTCGACTGCGGGAACCAGGAGGTCGAACTAATCTAGCCTACGTATTATATAGCTTACTTGCGGAAAATGCGGCACGGTCCGCTCTCCTTGTTATGAGGTAGAGGGACCGGAATAGACAGTACTTCTGCTTCCTACTACCGGCTTCTTACCCTGACCTGAAAACAGACTAACATAGGCTGCAGTCCCACTGAAAAGGTAGATTGGTCCTCTCAGCCTTCTAGAAGCGTCTGGAGGCCGAGTCGCTAAGTCCAGGCATACAGGACACAAAAAAACAGGTACTACCTATCTCTCATCATCGGTACATGGTTCGAATCCTTGCAGCAAGCACACACAGTCTAACAGAAAAACAACAAAAACAAAATCACAAAATAAAAAGCAACCTTGCCGGCTTACTGAAACCCTGTTCGAATCCTTGAGGCAAGCACACACAGTCTAAGTTCACTGTTCCCTTGTTTGCGTACTTAGTCCTACTGTTTGTCACAAACAAACTCAATTGTCCGTCTCCATAGCCCATCACGTCTGCTRCCGAATCTGTGAAATACCCTGTTCACAAATTTCACTGGAAAATCTTTCTTCACCAACTCCTGCTGCAGTCCCAGCACTCGCCCCGGTATCTCTGACCGGATGGAGGTATTCTGGTTAATACGGTGCAGAAGGCTGCCGATCACGGCGCTTTTGTGCTTCTTGCTTCCCCAGGAATGGAAAGACTGATCATTCTGGATTAGTAGCTTGTCTTGGGTCCAAATACTATCGTCATTCTGTGACAACTGCATGCAGCCTACATACGGATAAGTTTGCCTTGTCCGAATCTGGCAACCCAGAAACTCCAAAGTGCCTGAACCGTCATCCGTCCTTTTCAGGACCAGTCCCTCCGGGTGACAGTTAGACAACGCCTCGAAGATCAGTGCCCTCGTTCTCTCATCCCGACTGGATATGATTAACAGCACATCATCAATCAAACGCAGTGCACCGAAGAAACGACATGCTTGTCCGAGGGTGCATGTTAACTGGTACTCAGAGTATGCGCACATGATGCAGGCGATCGGCGGGCTCATACTCTTGCCCATTGGCACACCTACCACCTGTCTCAGTAATACCCCTGTTCCGCAGAAATATGTGTGCTCAATCTCCAACTGCACGAAGCTCTTCACTTCTTCCAAATTCAACCTCTTCCAATGGTCAGATCCTGTCGTAACCCCAAATGCCGCTCCTTTCCCACGGGTGTTCACTCGCACCGACTCGTGTCCCTTTGACATATGGTGGTCAATGATCCAGTCAACAGCTTGCAGGATGACATCGTGAGGTAACTTACAAAACATTTCCTTGATGTCAAATGAGTAGGAATTTACCTCACGTTCCCCGGGCAGTTTACTCAGTCTACTGTTGATTCTTTCAATTTGCGCTGTCAAGTCTGAGACAGCTCGAAGGTTGAAGTGCCAACTCTTTGGCAGATTGTACAGAAGGAAATTCAATGCTTTACTCATCATTCTTGCAGTTCTCACCATCGGTTTCAATGCTTTACTCATCATTCTTGCAGTTCTCACCATCGGTTTCAATGCTTTACTCATCATTCTTGCAGTTCTCACCATCGGTTCTTTGAACGATGGACAGATCGGTCTGAAACGACCCAGATCCTTCTGCTTTGGAATCACATACGCAGCACCGAACGTTCCCTTAGCATCCCAATTTACTGTTTTCTGAATCCCCCGTAGCTGTGCGTCCTCCCGTACCTCCTTCAACACCTGTGCTTCACTGTAGCTGACAATACGGTACCCCGGATTGCATACAAACGTGCTCATCATGGCATTGAAATAGGTAGCTGGGCACATTACAACCGATTCTCCGGGGTTCTTATCTACTGGAGACACAAGGAGATCTCCTAGTCTCTTCTTCAGCTAAGACTTCGGTCACGAACACACTCGACGACTGACTAGTCCCTGAGGACAAGCAAGCAGACAAATCAACCTTAGCACAATCCGGGATAGTTCCTCCCATATTCTTCCTGTCTCTGAAACCTGCGATCAACTCCTCGCGAAGGAGTTGCAATCTGTCGGCCCCTTCCGCTCTCGGAATGTTATTTGCATTCGACAGAAGTGGGTGCAAACCAGCTACCTCACTTAGCCGAAACCGAACATGTCCATCAACACGCGGGAAATCCATACCCGCACAACTGCAGGTAAGCACACCATTAGTCGAGGCTCGTCTATGGTTATGCAAGAGATCAGCTATCGTAGGATTTTTTGTTCCTACGATGCGAATTTTCCTACGCGCGCGAAGAGCAAAACATGTCGGTAAGTGGCAACTCATCAGAAAATCATTTAATTTAGCAGCTTTCCTTACCTCGGAGATCACAATCCGACTATCAAACTTAATCCTAAATGTGAGATCTGCGGACAAACTTAGCTGAAACCGTTCCCGAAAACACCGAGACAACAGTCTGCGTAGATACTTCCTTGTCGATTTCTTGGAGAAGTCTTTGACAACCTGATATACCCGTAACAGTGCTTTCATGCCCCAATGATACACGTCTTTCAACTTCTGGGGGTTCCGGAAGATTCCAATTAACACCTTCTTCAGGTAAGTGCACTTTGACTTCCACTTAACGATATGTACAACCTCGAATTGTCCGCCTTTCTCAATCAGGCTCTTACAATCCTTTAGCGCAAAAACCGCATTCTGGTGTTTCACTTTGCTTTCCCCAAACACCTCACGAATCTCCTTCCACTTTGGAGTCCAGTCGCTCCCACCCCCCGACCGTATCATACGTGGCAGACTCCCAAATTTAAGGCTATCTTCCAGAAAGGCAAAAAGATCTAAAAACTCCGATTCGTTGTCTATGCAGAAGAGACACATCGGATTAATCGATCTCCCCGAGTGTGAGTTCTCCTTTCCATTCACCCGGTTTCTCTCTCTCTTCCCCAATTTCCTTTTCTTACCTTTCTTTCTTGCCTTAACTCCAGCTGAATTCTGATAGGGAGGCCACCTGTTGATATACAACTCTTCTAACTTCCCCAAATCATTACCCTCAAAAATGTCGACAGGAATGAGCGTATAGTTCCCACACCCGAATGCTGCAATCCATCGATGAAAATGTGCTTGCGTCCTATTCCTCACTACATACAGATGCTCGCGCCATCTGACGGAACAGGGCCGCGTGGTCTTCCCTACATAGCACGACTTGCAGTAAGGGGAAATAGCTACATACACGACCCTCTCTAGGTTAAGAAAGTCAATCCCGTGCGTGTCATACAATCGTAGCCATGAATCCACGTACCTGTTAAGCCAACGGACTTGCTTACTCAAAGCTAGCAGTATCACTACTAGCCGTAGTAGTACTTCCAGATTCCGATTGGTACAGCCTTGGGAGCATCGAACGCTCGTAATATATCTGCACACTTCCCACCAAAGTTCAGGAGCTACGTTTCTTCATCCCTCTGTTTCAGCGGATTCCTCCGCACCCGCATCCGCTGAGTCCGCGATCCGGATAACTCCCACGTCAACGTTGTCCTCACACCCATGATATTGCTTTGCTCTGTGCTCAGCTATGTCGAAGATCGCATCCAACTTCCCCTCCTAATGCAGGCCGCCTTCTCGGCAGATTCGTTGTAGTTCATCCGCATTGCACTCCTTCAGCTCCTTAATGATGGCGTCACGATACCTCAGCTTGGCCAGTGCTTTGCTGGCGGGTGTCAACCTTCCGCTCGGAGGGGATCTCTTCTTGTTCGATTTCACCACCTTGGCTAACGGGGTCTTCACTGGTGTCTTCCTCCTTGTTGTGATGGGCGTGCATGCCCCCTTCGTCTTCGATTTGGACCTCGTCACCCTAGTACTCAGTTCTCCCATCCTCAAGATATTCCAATGTGGCGTCCTCTTGGCTGGTAATTCCATTGGCAGACTGTCATCCAAAACTACATCGTCTTCTCTCTTCCTTTTCTCCGTTATGCACAACTTTCCCGCCTTCTCGCTCAGTTCTTGCATCACACTCGTTTTGCTTTTCTCACTGCCATACTCGGATTCCTCTTCCTCCTCCGAAAGAAACTCCACCTTCTTTTTCTCTTTGTCCTCCTTGATACCGCCTTTTAGCATTGGTAACATCAAAGTCTTCCATTGGTGTAGCCAGTCGTCTTTTATCTCGCTCATCATCATCGCCGCGTGCAACGTGGCATCCTTCTTCATTTCGGCTCGAAGCAGCGCATCCTGCTTCTCCTTCTCGTCTTTCTTCTTGTTCTTAGCTTCCTGTCTGGCGGCTTCTGCTGCTCGTTGTGTTTCTTCCTCTTCCTCCCTTCGTCTCGCTTCCTCCTTCTCCTGTTCCTTCTCCCATTTCCTCCGACCTTTTTCTTCTTTCTTCGCTCTTTCCACGTCAAAGTGCTCTTTAATGGAGGCAACCCCTTTCGACAGTTCCACGACCTTCTCCCGCAGCTCAGCCTCCTTCCGCGGTGGCGAGTACCTTTTTGGTTCATATCTTCGAGGGGAGCGTGATCTCCTTGAGTCGATCGACGTTGATGGACGACTTGCGCGCATAGTGCCCTTGCTTGTTGCAATTGAAGCACGTCACCGGTCTATGTGGTCTTCTTTCCTGACTTCCTCGGTCTTCATCGCGTCTCCAGTCGTAGCTGCCTCTATCATCGCGCCTTTCCAAGCCTGACATCTTCGTCAGCGTCACTTCGTACTGAACACACGTTACTCCACGTGTTAACGTCAGTCAATAGTCAATAGTCAAACGGATTAAAGCACGCTCACTACAACCCGGTATGCTTCCCCAGGCAAGTTCACGTGTGCGGTAAACGAATTGAAGTTGTTCACAAGTAGTGCAAACATACGAAGTGTAAAGCAAACACAAGTTGTGAAAGCAAAACACAAGGTAGTACACACATTGTCACCTAGGTGACACGTAGACCCGAATCAGAGTAACCATTGGTTTCCACTTATCAAAACCGTCACGCCCAAGAACCGCCAC
Source organism: Chara braunii (assembly GCA_003427395.1). Taxonomy (NCBI): domain Eukaryota; kingdom Viridiplantae; phylum Streptophyta; class Charophyceae; order Charales; family Characeae; genus Chara; species Chara braunii. Next base: position 788,097 of record BFEA01000172.1, on the reverse strand, counting down.
AAACCACGTTCCACAAGCAGCGACATCCCACCGTCGTCACAGTTGAAGTCGACTGCGGGAACCAGGAGGTCGAACTAATCTAGCCTACGTATTATATAGCTTACTTGCGGAAAATGCGGCACGGTCCGCTCTCCTTGTTATGAGGTAGAGGGACCGGAATAGACAGTACTTCTGCTTCCTACTACCGGCTTCTTACCCTGACCTGAAAACAGACTAACATAGGCTGCAGTCCCACTGAAAAGGTAGATTGGTCCTCTCAGCCTTCTAGAAGCGTCTGGAGGCCGAGTCGCTAAGTCCAGGCATACAGGACACAAAAAAACAGGTACTACCTATCTCTCATCATCGGTACATGGTTCGAATCCTTGCAGCAAGCACACACAGTGTAACAGAAAAACAACAAAAACAAAATCACAAAATAAAAAGCAACCTCGCCGGCTTACTGAAACCCTGTTCGAATCCTTGAAGCAATGCATCCAACTGTGATTCGGTCCGGGTTGGAAAAGATGTGCACGGTGTTTCAGTTGTCATGCGGCACTATTTTTGTAATAGCCCCACTCATTGGTTGCAGTGGAGCCGAAGTTTTTTTTTTCCTTTTCTTTTTTTTTTGGAGGGCTGCGCCACACTCTGCTGCAGTGCACTACAGAGGCAACGCTAGAAGGGTCGAGCAGGCAAGCCTACCCATATGACCCCTCCGTAGCCCAGAAAAATTAATTTAATATTATGTGGTCCGATGGACCACGGATCAGATATTAAACTGATCAAAACAGATACTACACTTGATCTTAGCCAAAAGGCCGAGAAAGGTATAAGCCCAAGTTTTTAGAAAGGGACGTCCACCATACTTACTTAGAGGTGGACCCCACCGCCCAAAGTCTGGAAAATGCAGTTTCCGTGGTAAAGCGACGCGGAAGTCCTGGAAGGTTTCGGAAAAGAAAAGACGGGACCCCACCGAAGTGCCTGTTTTCCAGACTTTTGGAAGAGTTCTTCCAGACTTTCGGACCAGTTTGGCTGTTTTGTCCGCCGTCGAAGCCCGGGTAGGCCGTGGTGGACCTGTGGGGTGGCCGCTGACGGGTCATGGGTGGCATTGCGTGGCATCTGCGCTGCACCGTGCAGACACAAAATGGACCTGCGCGATCTTCCAAGTCTGGAAGACGTAGGGGGATGCCCCCCCCCTACCCCCCATGCGTTTGCCACAAAATTTCGGTGAGGCTGACGTGGATCGGCCAATTTCCGCCCGGAAAAGGACTTGGAAACTCGCTCTCCATGTGCCTCTTTTCCGGGCAGTGGGGTCTGGGAAATACAAAAAAAAGGACTTCCAGACACTTTTCCAGAGGCTGTGGGGTCCGAGAGAACACCCGGCGGAAGAGTTCTTCCGAGATTTTCCCCTGTGGGGTCCACCTCTTACAGCACCAGTACATGGGCACCTGGGCCGCGGGCCTGACACCTCAAAATCCGGAAGCGCAAAACGTAAACGCGAGCGCCGATCCAATTTACCAACGGCAGGCCCAGAGTTTGATGGTTCGACCTCGCTCGTTTTCTTGTGGCGATAAGTTTCGGACTGCAAGGCTGGGGACGTGTACTAGTGGTTTCAACCACCAGTACTTGGCGCCCAGCTATAGGCCGCAGAAAAAAGTAGAGTAGAAACTTTTCTAGTCGGATGAATTTGGGCGTTCCTGTAGTGGCCCGTACGTTTTCCTGAAAATTGTGGCTTAACATTTTTAGGAAGCACTGGTGGTTTAAACCCTTCAGTACGTTTGCCAGCCATTTTTTCCGAGTTGCGCCGAGGATACTGCCACGACTCTCGGGAAGTACTGGGGTGTCATTTCACTCGATATCCATCCCGGCAAAATTGGTCGCATGCAAGGCCAATTTTGCCTGGATGGATATCCAACGAAACACTGCCCCTGTACTCCCGCCCCGGTACATCCCTAGAGTCGCGGCAGGATGCACGCTGCGGCTTTAAAACAATTGCTGGCAAAAATGTTGGGTAAATTCCCCAAAGTAGAAGGTTGGAGCAAGACCCCAAATGTGCAAAATGAGAATGAATCTCCTCCTAGAACATGGAAAGACACATCACCATATTTTTTGTCGTATGTGGATGCCATACATCCATTGCAGGTTTTGCATATCTGTTAGGGGGCATGTTCGCACTACGACTTTCCTGGATGCATCTGACTGAAATTACCGCCTGACCTGGATGTGTATCTGGAAACAATGGTGACTTCATCTTCCCATGCAAGGTGGCAACGTATATCCGTTTATTAAAAAAAAAAAAAAAAAAAAAAAAAGATATACCCCTTACTATGAATAGTAGTAACGGTACTGACAAATGTATCTTGCCAGTGGCACATTCGGTGCGAAGAGGCCGAGGACGGATTCAAACCATCATTCATGGATACATAGGCCAATACATCACCTTTTGTATTTTTTTTGTTTTTTAAATACACTACCTTTACGTTCCTTAGCCTTTGATTTGATTGATGAAAAAAAAAAGGTGGGAAGCAACGAGTTTTTATTTTCCATTCTTAAAAATCAAATTTGTGTTTGACTCATCTATGTGGGAGTGTTTTACAATGTTTAGTGGAAGTTGTGGAACAAATACAAAATAGGTTATGGGTTACAGAGCAAAAGGCTCCAGCACCGGTCCATGTCGTCCCAGCATCGTCCTTCTGACCTACTCACCTTAAACCACCAGTACTTGGGCACTGCGCACCGCGCCGACCGCCCAAATCTCGAAGCAGCGCGGGCTGTCGATTTGATTTATCGACGGCCCGCCGGCCGCGGAAATCGCGTAGCGTTAACGCTAAGGCGTCACCCAAGTACTGGTGGTTTGACAGACCTCCCTCTGCTGAGCACCCCCTTGCTTCCCTCCCGCCTCCAATTCTGCCCCCCCCCCTTCCTTTTGAGACACCATTAACGAGAAAATTGAGATTTACGGTAAGGTTTTTCCAAAGAGAAAATTCTTCAAATTACTTCCGAAACCCAGTCCTAGAAACGAAATTCAGGAACAGAAATTAGGAAACTGGCTAGAACATCTTTGAGAGTTTAAGATTCGGAACAAAATTTAAGAAACAAAATTAAGAAAATTATCTTGGATGTCCAATATTGGACTCACGACTCTCAAAAACAGGAAAGCAATTCTGATCATAGTAAGGGTTATTTTAAAAGGTGGCGACTACATAAGAATCGTACTCACGAATAGGAATGAACAGAAGTTCACGAAAAATCACTTCAAACGGCATCAAAGGATATGGCAAAAACCGAGCTCATGATAGGAATAGACAGAAGTTCACGAAAAGTCACTTCAAGCAGTATCAAGGGATATTAAAAAATACCCGCAAAAGGTGGTCAGCAAAAGCCAGCTAAACATCAGGCGACTAGAATCAGGATCGCACCAAACAAAATCAAGAGATGAACTCCCTAGTTATTATCGATGGAAAATCATCCAAGTGAAGATCAATTATGGAATTAGTAGCAGATTTCCATTTATAGGACGCAGCTAATTAATATTCAAAGCAACCAATCCTCCCCTTCTTCGTCGAAACCACCACTTACCTTCACTCATCTCCCACCCTTCAAACCCTACCCCTGTGCCTGTGGGGAAGGAAAGGAACCCTTCCTCCCACTGTTAGTTCCTCGGCTCAAAGCAAACACTAACTCCAAAGGCAGAAACGGCCATCTTCGATTCCTACAAAGGATTGAAAACGGTGTGGCACCCCCTTGCCAAGCCCGTTGACAAGTCGCCACAGGGGGTTCAAACCCACCATAGCTATGCACTTACCATACACTACCCCCCGGTCGAGGAAGAAGGGAGGATTTCGCCCACCGCGTCACATCGCAAACAGCATCGTACAAGACAGTGCCCCAGGAAGTCACGACATTGCACCATCACTTGAAGAGTACCCGGTGCCTATCAGAGCTGACTGCGAAAAGGATTCATCGCCACCATCGAGCCGTCAATGCACCCGAAAGCAAAAGAGCCCCTCCTCCCGTCATAATCCCTCCCACACCTCCAAACAACTGCGCTCCATAACCCCGCGTGCATCAATCCTCGCTGCAAGTACAGTGCTCCCGATAATTGACGAGATCCACACGCTTCAATTCTTCATTAATTTGGCGCAGCGATGTCACGATCCCTCCCACAACGCGCTCAACACTCGGAGAGACTACCATCCGCCACCCGGACGACCCGCCCGTCATCAATCGGCTAAACAGAGAAGTCGCGATTCCTCCCACGGCATGCTCTCCAATCCACAGTACTCCATGGCTCTGCGCGCGGCGTCTCTTCGTTACCACACACCGTACTCCCGGCACGCTAGCTCCACGCGCATCGGTTTTTCGTTGGTTCAACGGGGCGCAGCGCTCCCGGTACCGCTGCGCCCCCTCGCCGGTCGGCCCCCGAGCTTTCCCCCCGACAGTGGGGACGTCTGGAAACCGGCATCGTGCACCCACCGCTACTATCCCCCGCCAGTTTCGTGGGCTCCAGGCAAAGACTTCTAATAACCTGGCTGAGATGAGTCAGTACTGATGCGCTCAGTGACCTGCGGAGTGTTCGATGCCAGAACGACGCTGGCCGGTGCTGGGGCATTGCCCTGTAACCTGCGGATGCAGGAGCATGAAGCTTAGTAGATAGATCTGCGGATGCTTTGGGGGGGCATTCTAAGGGACAACCAAGGGTTGCTGCTGAGACAACGCTGGTCGGAGCTGGGGTGAGCCGTGTCACCCTGTAACCCAGCAGGGTAGGGGTGTGAGACCTGTAAGAGCTCAGCAGTGAGTTTTGTCAGTGTTGGAAAACTTAGCTGGGTTGCTAGGGATTCGTAGATCTCTGAACATTTGTGCACCCCGGTGGTGGCTTTTCAGTTGTAGCAGACTGGTTTTCCTGAATTTTGTCAAACTCAATTCTGAGTTGCCCAGAAGCTTTTTCAGCTAACGCCGGGCAATGGCTCCGGCACTTTAAAACTTTCAGATTCTATGTTTTTCACCATTACGAACTCGGTCATCATCATAAGGGACGCTGAGCCCAGTTCTCAGCAATCTTGGTTTCGTTACTTCGGCTAATAGGAGTCTTGTAGGTTCCTTGTCTCATTTTCACAAGATTTTCTGATGAGGTTTCTGAACAAACTTGCAATGGGACGCTGGGCCCGGTTCCCAGTTTGTGCCAATTTGAGAAGATATGGTTGTATCGATGGGACGCTGCACCCGGTTTCCAGCAGGTGTTGCTCCCCACCAATAGATGGAGCCTGTTTTGTTTATAAAAAAAAAAAGTGGGAGAGATGGCAGGTTATCACGTGTCCTGCTAGTGAGGGGGCTAGCTGGTAGGATGGAAATAGGGTAGAGCGGCAGCAGAGATGGTGGCTCTGATGCAGTAAGTCTTGCCGGAGTGAGGAAAAGAGGATTGATGAGGTGGGTTCCTTGAGTCAGTTTTTTGAATCTTGCTTAGTTCTAATGTTTGTCGTAGTCACTTCTGAATAGCTAACAATTTTTTCTGAGCCAAAGCCGGGTAATGGCCCTGGTATTTCAACCTTCAATTTTATGTAAATTTCTATATGGGACGCTGGGCCCCGTTCCCAGCACATGCTGCTCCCCACAAATAGATTGGAGCTGTTTCTCTTAAAAAAAAAAAAAAAAAAAGGTAATAAGTTGCCTGTGTGCCTTGATTTCCTTCTTTTTTTTTTTCTTTTTTTTTTTTTAACCCAGGGTGTTGTAGAGGTCGGTTT
>BFEA01000172.1:735791-747829 GCA_003427395.1 Chara braunii | reverse complement strand
TGTGTGTGTGTGTGTGTGTGTGTGTGTGTGTGTGTGTGTGTGTGTGTGAGAGAGAGAGAGAGAGAGAGAGAGAGAGAGAGAGAGAGAGAGAGACCATCAAGTACAAAAAAAAAGCAAGTGCTTCCCGCACAGTTCCACCCACCGTTACAAATTTGCAATCACGGGACTGTCTGTCCCCAGGATTCTAAGCACTACAGGTAATTTACAACGATAACACTAAACTGCATGAATGGCGATCTACCATACATGACCCGCAACAACGGACAGCGATCGACCAACGAAGCCTCGCCATGTATACGACGACGCACCTACCAACACGACTGCAATGGGAAACCAACCAACAACTCGCCCCCGCCATAAATGGACTCCACAATTGCACAACAAACTTCCTAGCTGCTCGGCTGATGACGAATGGCCTTCGCTATTTCCAGCAATGCGTGGCACATGAGTTTGCTGACTTCGTCTGACGCGGCATAGTGCTTCCTTTGCACTTCCACCTCCGCTTCCAACACCTCGCACTGCCAGACCTGGATAGAGCATTGCCGCTTGCTCGCACTCTCCATCGCCGACGCCATCAGCTCCCCGTGTTTCTCCATGCATTCCGGCAGCGCCTCGAAAGTCTGCTGCCTCGTGTTCTTCCTTTTCCCAGAACTGTCGGGGGTGCCCGTCGTCTGCGAAGAGCCTCGCGTCGACCCCTCCTCGTCGTCTTCTCGCCCTGCACCACCTTCCCCGTCCGCCACCGAGTCAGGATCCACGTAAGACGTCGAAGGCGGGCGCACGCCGCCAGACGCACCGGTGTCTGCCACGTTCCTTGGGTGGATGGTGTGGTTCATCCCAGTCGACCCCTCTATCTCGTCATAAACTGCGCGATCCATCGTGAAATTGAAGCCCCTGCTCGCCCTCTCCTTCGACGTCAACTGGAAAAAGTCGGCACCCCCTGATGGTGATTGAAAGTGATGGACTTTCTTGAACTACTGCATTAGATTGTCCCACTTCTTCCCGCATTTCTCCGCATTCCTGTACACGCCGACGTTCTTCAACCTTTGGGTGACGTCTTGCCATTTCCATTCCCGCGGTTTCATTCGTGCGTATGCGTGCCCCATCCCCTGCATATGTGCATCTTGGTCACGTTTAGCCCTTATGAGGGCTATAATGTGTTCCACGGACCAGAAGTTGCACTTCTCCTCCACATCACCGTCGCCTTCGCCACCGCTCCCCTTTCCCTGCCCTTTTTTCGCCCGCGAACGAGCATTGCGGCCGGAAGGCTTGGACTTCCCACCCTTACCAGCCATGTCGGTATGCAACGATGGCGACGCGTGACCACCCCCCCCTTCCCCACACTCTACGTCGTTGTCTTCGTCGTCATCGTCGTCGTCGTCTGCTTCCACCGGTGGATCGTCCGTCTCGTTCTCGTTCTCCCGGTCTCCCACGTGAAGACGCTCCACCCCCCGTGTGATGTATTCCTCTCGCCGCAGCCGGTGATCCCGCCGCAGGTCCCTCCACACCTCCCTCCCGTCGCGACCATCACCAACATCCAAGAAGTCGGTCCCGCCGTCGACTCCGATGCCACGGCCTCGTGCCACTTCCGACGCCGCAGACAGGGGAGATGGCAACTGCATCCACTCCGGCCGACCCTGGGTGCCCTTTGACAGAGAGGCCGCCCGTGGTTGGGCCGTCGACGAGTTCCGGTTCGCTCCCGCCGTCTCACTCGCCAACGCCCTCGTCCTCGCTGATCGATCAACAGCTGTCAATTSCCCGCCTTCGTCGCYRGGGTGGGGTCGCACGAGCACTGTGCGCGATGGAGTTGTAGACCGCCCGGTGGACAAACCGAAYGACAGGTTGACGCGGCCATCTCCTTCGTCTTCSCCAAGGCCAGGCCGAAGGAGTTCAGTGAACGACTGCTCGTACACGCSGCCGCCCRTCCCSCACAGCTCCGTGGCTGACCACTCCTGCGTTGATCCGCTGCCCAACGACACGGTTTGTGGCCGTCTCTCCACCTCCTCCTCCTCGTCCGATGAGCCGGGGAGTGGTTGCAAGTGCGGTGGCAATGCATCACACCCAATCCGCTGGGAGGCCCTGCCAACGGTCGACAAGCTCCCGCCGCACCGCCTCCCTCCGACCTGCTCCCCACCGGACCAGGGGATCGCCTGCCGTGCCTCCATCCTGGCGTCCTTCATCGAAGACCTTGTTTTGCGTCGACGCGGCGGCACGTTCCCAAGGATGCACACGCGGAAGAGAACCACGAGGAGCAGCAACAGGACAACGAGGAGCAGCAGCGGCAGCCTGCGGAACACGTCATCCATAAAACAGTCGACGACGACGGCAGCAAACGGAAGACAACGCGGGCGCCAACATAACAGCGGAGCGCAGTGCTGCAAACGGCCGTCCCGACTTCGCAACAAACCCCCGAGGACGTCTGCGGTCTCCCACGGTCAGTGCGTAATTGGGAGCTGGAGTGCGGCCTTAAAAATTTGTATCTGCCGACCGTTGGGACATTCCCGCGGATTGCCATACGCGACGACGCAAGACGGTACCTTCTGGACGTCGGGGATGCCAGTTGGCCGCAAACGGTAACCGTTGGAGTGAAGCCGAACGTTGCCGACCCAACATGTCCGTGGAGACGCAGCAGGACCACCGATGGACCAGACAGAATTGAAAAATGTCGTCGAAGGAGCTGCCGTCGACGCCCCGATTCTTCCGGAAGCTCGACCTCTGAGGGACCTCGGGAGGTCCCTTGGAGAAATCGCCAAAATGGCTGTGGCCCCGAGGAATCCCCGAGGAAATGTTTTCACATTTTCTTTTCCGCGTCTTCCCCGGGGATGAGTGGAACGACCATTTCCTTGGGGAATTTCGGGCCCCGAGGAGTGTCGAACGAGGCCCTAAGAGTGCCTGAATTTTGTGCGTATTTTGCCTATCATGGCTCTTTGTGCACATTTCTGGTCCTTCTCTCTATCACTCTCTTTCCCCTTCTTCTCCTGTTCTGTGAGCGTCTTTGGCTCTTTTGTCTCCTTCCGCCTTCATTCTTACTTCCCTTGAGGCTCTGCGCACTTCATTGTTGTGTTCCCTTTCTTCTTTTCTTAAGTGGCCACCTCTCTAGCGTCAGCAGGGAAAGTGATTTTCCACAAAAGAAAAAACTTCAAAAAAGAAGATTCAGCAGCGATTGCCTTCGCGAGCATGATCATCAAACCATTCCCAGGCCGAGGTCCCACTAGCAAAAAGGATACGATCGCGATCCTGAATCTGGATGTGTTTCATGCAGAGATGCAGAAAAGCAGTTCAATCTGGATTTCATGCACATCTCCATAATCTCGTCCAGATTCAGGCATTCGATCCGATCCTCTTCGCTAGTGGGACCATGCCCCCAGAGGTGTCAGGCAAAGGCACATATAGCTATAAATTAATGCAGAGATGAGCCTCAGGGCCCACTCACACTAGGACTTTTTGTACAAAGCTCTGGACGTGATTGGGGTCAGATTCATCCAGGTCTGGCAGTAATTGCAGTCAGATGCATTCTGGAAACTGCTAGAGTGGTGATGCTCCCTACCAATAGATGGAGCCCCTCCCCAGGTGCTAGTGGTGTCTGCTCTTATCAGCATCACTAACACTGGCGGGGGGGTTCAAGATTCAGATTCAACAAGTTGGATCACTTTTTTTTTTTTTTTTTTTTTTTACTGGGCACCTCTGCCAAAAAAAAACAAAAAAACAAAAAGAAAGGTGGATCTCCTTTTTGGGGGCAAAGCGTCATAGGGGATATCCGAAAGATTTAAGGCACCTCCGCAGTGGAAAAGTAGGAGCAGGGCAGGCGGGAGTTGAGGTGGCAGCAGCATGGCAGGGAATCAGAGTGTGGACAAGTCTGAGCAATTGCTGAGGCGGGCTTCATTGGACAACAAATCTACTCAGAGTCTAGGCTACCAGAGTGGCCTGGGACCGCTTGCCCGGCCGGGCCAAAAAAAAAATGAAGGGTCTCTCTCTGTTTTGTGGGACCCACCCAAAAATGATGGAGAGATTTGACGGGAGGCGACCGGTAATGCGCGAGCGGCGGCACGCTGCGCCTGCGAGTGTGCCGAGGTGACGAAGCAGGTCACCGACCTAACCAGTGCCACCAGTGCCATCTGGCGGATATGGTGAAGGGGAAGCGTTCATGTCCATGGATGGACACCGAGTAGAATTCTTCTACGGAGAGGGAACTCGTACGGGCCGGGGTAATGTCCTCTGTCTGTCCCCCCCCGTCCTCCCCCCACCCCCACCCCACCCCACCCCACACACACACAATCAGTTTTATGTCTGTTTGTTTTCCTCTTGCTGTATGTTCTTCCACTATTTTTTTCTTATATTCTTCCTCTACTTTTTTCTGAGTATTTTTGCTTACCCAACTGAGCACCCTTAAGTAGTGCCAAACAATGGGTGGTTCCTCGTTTGGAGTGCCTACTGCACTCTTATGGGGGCCGCTCAGTTCGGGATGTCTGTGTTGCCTGTAGGTGATGACGGATGCTCGTCGGAGCGACTCCCTGGCTCAGTGGGTGGTGGGAACCAGCAGTCTGCGGGGTTCAATCGTGAGGTGAATAGGTCATGCGATGCTTTGCTCCGTGTTGGATGTGTGGACTGCCTAGTCTGCACTCCACTGCCACTTTGCTGCCTGTCCCGCTTGCTTCGCATGTGGTTCTCTGCAAGTTGTTGTGTTCGCTGTTTGGTGTGGCCGTGTTGTTGGTGTTACCTTGCGCTCGCTGCTCCGCTGCCTTGCTGCCCATCCGCTGGCCGTGCCTTCCGTGTTTGCCGCTTGTGTGCCCTGTAGGTTGGTTGCCTTGTTGCTGGTGCCCTGTGCTCCGCTCCATGGTTGCCGAGCTGCTGGTCTGCTCGCCCTGTTGTCCCTTCCAGTTTGGTTGCCTTGCTTGTGTAGCCTTGTGCTTCACTGCACGACATGTCCTGTGTGGCATGTCGTTCCTTGCAGTCGTTTTTGGCGTTGTGCAGCTGTGTTGCCTCTATTGTGTTGCCTGGTGCTCCACAGGGTTGCTGCCCGCTGCTATGTTCCGCCTGGGGACAGTCTGCCTTCAACATGGGTCAGAGGGTTCATGACCCAAACCATCAAATACAGATTGTCGAGGGTTCAGCCTCCTGATGAGTCGCTGCAAATCCGACAAAACAATCTTTCAGTATCAATTTTATTTTTTCAGTCTTTGCATTTTTTGGACTTGTATTTTTTTTTCTTGGTGGTTCATTTGTTTGTGTGTTGTAGTGCCCTGTTGCTTCGTGGCTTGTTGGGGTTCTTCTGGTTTCTCTGCCCTGTCCACCCAGTTGTTGCCTAGTGCTCGTTGTCTGCCCACCCACCTCCCCTATACCCTCCAACCTTTGTTCCTTGCTGTTGCTGTTGTTTGTCTGTTCTCTCGCCTCACCCTTCCTCTCTCAACCGTCAATCTCGGTGTCTACCTTGATGTGTCATTGAAGTCGGAAGTCCGTTTGTACATTGGCATAAAGAAGACACACAACCACACACACGTATACACAGATACATACACACTCACACAACAACACACATGTAATGACCCGCCAAAACACAGACTGAGAACACTGCTGATTTCTGGGATTTGTCGCTAGAATGAATGCCTTGCTGAGATTCTCGCATTCTGCTGTGATTTCTAAGTCTGTGTGTGCGTGCGTGCCTGCTGGTTGGCGTGCCTGTCTGAGTGCTTGTCGGCTGAGTGTGTGTGTGACCCGCAAGGGTACTTGTTGGTTGAAAGGCCCCCCAGGGCCGGTACTTACTTGTGGCCGTGACTTTGAGGGTTGCAGCGGGGAAAACACTAAGTAGCGGGGGTAGGCCCACGACACTTAGAGCAGCGGGAAAAACACTCAAGTAGCAAGTAGGCCGGTACCACTCGGGTAGTGGTAGAAGTGTCGGGTACTGGAGGCCGAGCAGAAGAAAACAAAAGTTGACATTTTTAGAGACCCAGTGGCAGTAGGTTAGAGATAGGTCGGTACCAGTCCAAGTACCTTGAGTTTAGGGCCTGTCCGGACAATAGCAGAACCTCCAATGTTGTTTCTCTCCGAAAGGGCGGAGGTACCGGTTGCTGGGAGGCCGCTCGACTTAGGAAGTCACTGCCCAAAAGGCCAGTAGGCCGCTATATCTTCAGGAGGACCAAGCAGTTCCTCTTCATTTGCAGTATGCAAGGATTGGCGACATGCTGCTGGAGCCAAGCGCTGGACTTGGGAAACGTTGCCTGGAGGAGAAGAGCACCTGGGCGCTCAGCCTAGCTATGGCGAGCAGCCTAGCCTGAGGAGGAGGAAGAAGGGGGAGAAGGAGGAGAGTGGCGAGGTATCTACCTGGCTATGGCGGACACCATCTTCATCACCTTGTTGGGCACTGCATCTGGAAGACCCCAGTTGGGTTAATGCCACACCAAGGAAGCTCGAGGCAGAGTCGGGCATGGCAGCTTGGTGAGCAGCGGCATAGCTGCTTTGCGTTGTCCTTTGGACAGGAGTGCAGCGTCATAGCTGCTTTGGGTTGTCGTTTAGACCGGAGGGCAGGGCCCTTAGTAGTCCACCATAGCCTCGGCATGTGAGAGGAGGAAGAAGGGGGGGAAGCCATGGCTATGGTGGACCTGTTGTCGTGTTAACAGTAAGAGGGAACTTCGGATATTGATTCTGGTTCATCCACTCATTGTTATTATTATTATTGGAAGAAGAATAAGATTGGCGAAGTGAAGGAGGAGGAGGAAGGTGGAGAGAGAAGGGGGATTTGTCATTGGTTTTGCTGGTGTACATCTTCTTCTTCTTCTTCTTCTTCTTCTTCTTCTTCTCTTCTTTGGTCTCTATCTCTTTGCAAGCGTTTTAGTTTCTTTCGCAATTGGGTGGCATTGTCTTTCATTGTGAATTTGCACTTTGGGAATGACTAGGATCGTAACAATTGGTATCAGAGCGGACTTACTTGCTGGCAAGAGGTGTTAGTCACCCTAACCCTAATCCCGAAGTAGATTAGGGCTAACCTAATCTCGGATTAGGGTGGGAGGCTAGGGATAAGAGGGGCAGTGAGCAATGTGGATGCTGCCCCCACCTGGTTAGGTCATGTAGGGTCGACATCAGACCAGACCAGGTTGCTTGTGTGATTGAATGGAGTGGCGAGACACAAAGGAGGTTGATTGGAGTAGGCGAGAGGGAGTAGAGAGTGAGAGGTACTCGCACCTGGAATCTGCACTTCAAGAGGACATTGAGTGACTTTTGGGCTTTCCCTCAAGAGGGAGACTTGATCGGAGGTTGCCATATCTGCATCGAAGAGCTGCAAGTTGCTACTTTGGTCTTCAACATCGACGGAGGATCTGACGTTGTAACATGGGTGTAGGGAGGCCATCTTAGTCACGCTAGGACACTTCGTGTAGTGGTAGTTAGGGGTCAGGAGGACCTATGAGAGAGGGGGTGAGTCGTTATCCATCTTTGGAGGTCGGGCCTCACAGGTAAGTGTCGTGTGACTTGGGTATGCCCGTGGGTGGTTGCTTGGTGCTTCATGGCCTGTTGGGGTGTGTTGGGCTCTCTTCCTCTTCTCTGCGGTCTTGGTTGTGTGTGTGAGCATGTGGATTGCTTTCTCACCTGATGGATGGATGGAAGATGTATCTTGTTCTCAATGACATATCTTTCTACAGTGCACTGTCTTTTTTTTTTTTTCTGAACAGCTGTAGGAGCGGGTTCTTGCTGGAAGTTGTCTTTTTCTTTTCAATACGGCAGAGGCAGTTTGAGACTGACTTGGTACACCTATCTCATTGGTCCTGGTCCACGACCTACTTGGGACCCTTCGAGACTCGGTGAACCAGGCCCAATGGGACAGGACCTTTAGGACCCAAATCTGTTGTCGTCAATGCATCTCTTTGTTGTGCTGAATTTGGGGGGCACATGGCTAGTAGGGACATTCCTTTCAAGGGGATCTTGATTTGTCTTACTGCATGTTCTCACACACTGCCCCGCGTCTGGCTCAGCGACCGTCTGCACCCCTCGAAATCTCCATTGTTGCAGTTAGTTTTTTTCGGCTGATTTATCCGTGGTACATGTTTTCCGGCTGACTTATTCGTGGTACATGTTCCTTGTCAGGTTAGACAAGAGGGGATCTCCAGCTAATCTGATCGGGCCCGTTCGTTAAGTCAGTCCTCTCTTTCATTTGTTTTTATTTTTATTCTGCTGCGTGAATGTCATTCTCTAAGTCCAAATGAATTGTCGCTCCGGCTAGGACTTCTACCTTCTGCTCTTTGTGATTTATTTGTTTTTCTTTTATCTGAACTACCTATATCCAATATTGAGACGTGTGCGTAGAAAGCGGAAAGAGAGAGAAGGGAGAGAGAAGGTATTTTTTTTGTGAGAGTGAGGAGGGGTAAGAGGAGTGTTCGTCCAAACGTGAGCAAAGTGCGGACCCCTCTTGAGAGATCTACTGACACCCCATCCTCCAGCATGGCAGACATCTCATCTGCCCAATGGCAGGCCATGCTCGACGCAGCGGACGAGAGCGAGAAACCGTTGTTTCAAAAACTTTACGAGGATGCGATACACATAGAGAGGGAGGCAGAAGCAGCAGCCAAAGCCACAAATATTGCTGCCCAAGTGACTCTCCTCGAGGTTCCGGAGTCTAGTGATGCCTGGTTCAAGGAGAAGTTAGTTGTTGTCGTAGCAGCCTTGGTTCAACTGCGGACCTTGGAAAATCTTGAGTCCCGTGTGACATCTCTAGAGCAGCGGAACCAAGAGCTGTAGGCTGAGATCATCAGCCTCAGACAGGCCCAACTAACTGCCCCTCGTCCTACTAATCCTTGTCCTGCGACAGTCCCAGTCTCTCACCCTAACACAATCCTCATGCAGAGAGCAAGTGGAACTGTGACGAGCGCAAGAACTGGTGTCAGCTCTTCAAGCGGCAGCGCGGACACTTCCGCACTGGTCTCAGTCCCAAATGCAGGAACATCAGCCAAAAACGCCGCAGTTTTTACTGAAGTACAATAGAGCGGTCTCATAGTGGACAAAAGGGTGACCATGTTGCCATCCAAGTACGATGGGAAGGGGGACATCACCTCTTGCATCAGCTCTATGCGTTTATACTTTGAGGTACTGCGAACACCGCAGAAAGACCGAAGTATGATCATGGGCTCAAATATTGAGCCCGCCATACGGAGTTTAATAAAAATCCAAGTTGTTAGTGCAGGTTATGAAAGATTTGACCTGACTGAGTAGTTGAAAGTTACTCCTGTATGCAGTGCCGGACCCATGAACGTGACCTGCACTCGTCACTTGAACGTGACCGGCCGTTCATTTTGTGTTTTTTTGGTGAACGGGCCGACCACGAAAGAGTGGTATTTCTTTTTTTTTGGGGGGGGAGGGGGGGCCTCACTCAGCTAAAGTCGCCTCAAGCCCCACAGCGTGATGACATTGAAAAAATAAAAAATAAACTGAAAAACCTACAAAATAACAAACGAAAATCTTTATTTTGGCTGGTTGCATTTTTTTTCTCGTTTTTAATTAAAAAAAATAATATTCGTGAAAACAAAATTTTGAAAAACATATGGGGAGTTACCCTTCAATGTCCCCCACCCTCCTATTAAGAAAAAAACACACCCTCCCCATAAAAAAAAAAAAAAAAACGATCCCTCTCTCCATGAACTCCATGAACTCCTACACCGTGAACTCCGTGAACTCCATGACCGATTTTTGTTCACAGACCCCGTGAACGGTGAACGGGTGTACGGCACTGCCTGTACGTACTCTTGAGAACCTCATCATCATACAGTATCAAGACAAGGCAAGACTTAAGCTAGAGGCCCTCAAGGGCCAAAAGTGGAGGACTTCCATGCAGGCTTTGGAGCAGCACTTGACTGGTTTGTTCACTACGCAAAACCATGGATGGACTGACGTGTCTTGCATGGATGTAGTAATGGGAGTGACCCCTGAAGATTATGTATCCCAGCTAGGAATCAAGGAGCATTCGCCTTGGCATGAGCTTTTGACGGATCTAGTCAACCTAGAAGCCAAAGACCTTGCCAGGCGTGCGAAGACATCAGCTGCATGAAAAACTTCACGACGCATACGGTACAGTAACAGCCACTTGTACACCCTGCATATGGAGACTCACGATCCGTCCTATGCGGATGATCTGTCTCTAGATGACGATCTGGAGTCGGACTGTCACGTGGGCTGTCCCACGTCAGCCCTTGAGTCTGACATGAATACCGAGAAAAATGTAATGCCTTTAAAAAGACTGCTACAAGCAAGGGGCCTAACCATGGTTCAGCTAGGGAAACCATAACCCACCTTCCCAAGAATGCAAAGATCCCTAAGAACCCGGAGGATGCTTCCACCAAGCCTTGGGAAACCCTTTGCATTAGTCAAAAGGAATGGGAGAGAAGATCCAAACAGCGCGTGTGCTTGCATTGTCAAAAGTTTGGGCACACTGTGCAGGATTGTTATCGTCTGCAGGAAAACAGGCAAAGGGTGTAGACGAGACATCAACACTCTCTACCACAAGGGAAGATGAACAGTCAGTTGCAGACCCCTCCAAGGAGCCTGAGTCTAATCAACATCCTGCTCTTGAAGCCCGTACTGATGTTGGATCCAAGGCTACCGCAGTCCAAGTACTTTACAGTGTTTACACCAAGCCTTTCGAGGAAACTAGGAAGTGAACTTTCACTCTCACCTAGAGCATTGGCTGCAGCTCAAGCAGCAACGCCGTGTTCAAGGGAGTGTGGAACTGATGGGAATGTCATATAAAAGAAAAACAAATACAAACTACCCCCTTTAAGACTCACACACATGGACAAACACACGCAGCTAAAAAAATTACACACATAAAAATGAGGCCAAGACATACCAAACACACCCATAAGCCCACACAACCCCCCTAATAACTATTCCACACAACAGAAAGAAACCACACAAATAAACTACCCCTACAGAAAAGACAAAAAACAAACAAATACAGATGAACGTATTTGTTCCAACACAGGTAACAAAGCCTACAGACCTTCAAAAAACATGCCCCCATTCAACCCAGCAGCCTGCTCTTGAAGCCCGGATTGATGTTGGATCCAAGGCTACCGCAGTCCAAGTACTTTGCACCGAGCCTTTGGAGAAAACTAAGGAAGTCAACTTTCACTCTCACCAGGAACATTGCCTACAGCTCAAGCAGCAACGCCGTGTTCAAGGGAGTGTGGAATGGATGAGTAGTTCAGATAAAAGAAAAACAAATACAAGCTACCCCCTTTAAAACCCACACACAAGGACAAACACACGCAGCCAAAAAAAATACACACATAAAAATGAGGCCAAGACATACCAAACACACCCATAAGCCCACACAGCCCCCCCTAATAACTATTGCACACAACAGAAAGAAACCACACAAATAAACTACCCCTACACAAAAGAAAACAAAAACAAAAACACAGATGAATGTATTTGTTCCAACATAGGTAACAAAGCCTACAGACCTTCAAAAAACATGCCCCCATTCAAAGACTACAGACCTTCAAAAAACATGGCCCCATTCAACCCCCCGCGACTAAATACAAATACCTCATTTAAACCACCAGTACTTGGCCCCGCTATTGAAGCCGAGCCTGAATATGCCCTGCGCGCCAACTTTTGCCGAGCCTGCGGGGAGTGGGAAAAAATACGGGACATCTGCTGCTGCAAGCAGGTACCGCCCCTTCCTTTAGACCTGCTGCCAGCAGATGGAACGTAAACAGGCCGTCGTTTTCTTGTTTCCACTCACGCATTCAATGCTCCCGTGAAGGATCTTCTTCAAAAAAAAAAAAAGCCAAAAAAAAAACAAACGACAGAAACGTGAACGCCGTGCAGCAGTGAAGCCAGATACATGCGTCGAAGTTGCAACGTCACACTGCCTCTGGGACCTGAGGCATTGAATGCTCCCCGTCTCTCACCGGGAGCAAGTGCAGAAACAGCCAACGATCTGATTACCAAATAAAAATAAAAAAAACAGAAGGGGGAAACGGGAAACCAGCATCTGAACGTGATTGCCCTAAGATTCATATAACGCCGTGCAGAAGTGAAGCCAGATACATTCT
>BFEA01000172.1:631646-644901 GCA_003427395.1 Chara braunii | reverse complement strand
AGTGTGACCACAGTGAAAAAAATACTTGCAGCAAGAACGAACGAAATCTCCCCAAGAAAAAAAAAAAAAAGAAACCTCCCCAAGTAGGCCATGCCCAGCCGGCCGCAGGTAATTCAGAAATAAGTTCAAATTCAAATAAGAAATATCTGTTTCATCTGTTCATCATCTCATTATTGCGTAGGGGTACGAAATTGGGGGCCTCGCCACACCACTCGAGAAATGTGAAAAAGACAAAAATGTGGCCGATGCATCTGGTCATTGTTCTAGCACCAAGTTCATTCTCATTTTGCACATTTCGAGAGTTGGTGGTGGCGATGCCCTGGGTACAGTGTACTTCAATAGCACATGGGTGTACCAACTGAGATATAGGGCCTCGCCACACCACTGTCCAAACGAACAGAGAACAAATGCATCTTTCCGCAGAAAGTGGTAAGATGCATCCATTGCTATTCATAGCAACGGATGTATCCTGCCCTTCTCTGTGGGATTATGCATTCTCTCTTTTTTCGTTTCGACAGTGGTGTGGCGAGGCCCATAGGCCTCCTGGTGCAGTTTTTGGTCTTTTCTTTCCTTTTCTTTTCTTTTCTTTTCTTTTCGTTTATTTTCTTTTCTTTTCTTTTTTTTTCCCTTTTTTTATGCAAGGGCAACGGCCTTGAGACATCATCATTTTTTCCTGTTTTTTTAATGTAAGGGCGATGGCCTTGAGGGATTCCCATCGATCGGACTAACCAGCCTTTGGGGGGGTAAATTCGATCTTGTGACTAATCTTTTTTTTTTCTTCTTTTTTTTTTCTTTTTTTTTTTTTGTTAAACGCGCCCAGTGCCCAATCTTGTGTCTAATCTGACACCGCAGGGTGGCCTTTTCAGCCCAAAGTGGTAAACGGGTGGTCTGACTGGCCCCAGGCAATTCAGAAATATTTGGTTTTACTAATCATCATGTACCTGACCGCAAGCACGGTCAGATTGGATTGGATTGGATTGGATTCGAACTGGGATCTGTATTTCAACAGTTCATGGGTGGGGACCCATTGAGCTAGTGAGCTAGGCACTTGGGTGTTTTTTCTTTTCTGATAGGGGGCAGGAAGGGGAGGGGAGGAGAAAAAAAGGGCAACTCAGGGCATGCTCACAAAAGGACTTTTCCGACTGACTTATGGACGGAATTACGATCGGATACATATCTGTCTGGCTGGTAGTGATTACGGTCAGATACATCCTGAAAGGACCTAGAACGTGAGTAAGGCCTCAGAAGAGTCTAAGGAAGCATCAAGATTTTTCCCATCTGCAAACTGCATGGTCGCATTGGTCAGTCCATTTTCCCTGTTCTTTATTGCAATTACGGCAGGTCCTCGATGTATCTGACCGCAAGTACGTCCAGGAGCCAGTCAAAAAAGCAATAGTGCGAGCATCCCCTTAATGGAATACACAGCACGCAAAAGCACATAAGATGCAGTTGAGCTCCTGTAGAGAGCCTCAGAAACCACATGCCCGATTTTATTATCCAACCACCCGTGCTGCACTTACGATCCTCTCTCTCTCTCTCTCTCTCTCTCTCTCTCTCTCTCTCTCTCTCTCTCTCTCTCTGTGCGTGTGTGTGTGTGTGTGTGTGTGTGTGTGATGAAGCATCTGCTTTTTTCTGTTCGTTTCTTTGATTTCCCATATTCGTTTCTTCACATTCTTTGAGTTAAATCCATCCATCCATCGATCCATCCATCCATCAATCCATCCATCGATCCATCCATCCATCAATCCATCCATCCATCCATCAATTAATCAATCAATCAATCAATCAATCAATCAATCAATCAGTTAATCGATCAGTTAGTAAATCAATCACAAATTACTCAACCAATCAATCAGTCAATCAATCAATTAATTATTAATCAATCAATCACTTAACTACTAAATCAAGCAATCAATCAATCAATTACTAAATCAAGCAATCAATCATTCACTTCAACCAAGCAAACAACCAATTAATCATCAACCATCAGCCAACCAATCGATCAGCAATTAATCAATCAATTGGATCGACTGTTCATTTCTCCATGTCCTTCTCCTTCTCCTTCTCCTTCTCCTCCTCCTCCACATCCTCCATAGGGATTGTTTTCCTTCTCCATGAGCGCAGCCGGTAGAAACCGGTTGTGATTGTGTGCGATCTGAGGCAAGTACACACCTAGCTTCTTGCTCGTGTGTGAAAGCAGCCATTGTATTTGTTGTTCTTCTTCCTCTACCACCCCCCCCCACACACACACACACACGTACTCTTCTGGCACACGCATAAGAACACGCCGGATCGTATAGCCATCTTTCTTTTCTTTTGTCTTCAGGTTTCTTCGCTTCGATTATTCGGTTCTTGGTTTTTTGGGACTTTCTGTTTAGTTCTGAAATCCTCGATTCGTCTGTCGATCAATAAAGCAATTGATTGGTTGTCCTTCTTCTTAAATCATCCATTCGTTCAATCAATCAACAATAGGTTGGTTTTCCTGGAGGGGATGCATTCCACGTGGAAATTTTGGAACGCGTCTGACGCCCTAGAACGCACCTCTCTCTCTCTCTCTCTCTCTCTCTCTCTCTCTCTCTCTCTCTCTCTCTCTCTCTCTCTCTCTCTCTCTCTCTCTCCACCAAGAGGACGAAGGCGGAGAAGTAAAATGGAGAGAGGGGTGCGTTCCACGTGACGCCTGGCGGCGAAAAATGCGCCCTTTCCCTCCGCCTCCCTGCGCCCCCCCCCTCTTCCCCCACTTCACCTGCTCTCTCTCTCTCTCACACTGTGTGTGTGTGTGTGCGCGCGCGCGCGCGTCGAAAAAGCAGAGCGCAAACCCTAAAGCAGCACGACGGAGTGAAAGCAAAAGAGTGGAAAAGAAGAGAAAGGGGTAGAACGTGAGACAATATATACAGACCTCATGTGCGTCTTTGTCCTCTTCTCATCCGTAGCATTGATCCCCCTACTCCTTTTTTTCGCTTTTCGCCACGCCCAAAATGCGAACACTCCTGCAGCCCGTGGTGCAAAGCATGCCTCTCTCTCTCTCTCTCTCTCTCTCTCTCTCTCTCTCTCTCTCGCGTACACGCGCGGACACACGAGTCCTCCGTGGCGTCGCAGGATGAAACTGTGTGTGAGTGCGCGCCCGTTGTAAGTGTTTTCGCTATGTTTTTTGGGGGGGTTTCAACCCCCCCCTTTCGGCTAGGGCCCTTGGAAAACACGGCGCCAGACAATTCCTTATGCGGGAATTTGCAGTGGGATTTGAACCTCCAACCTGTTTACTGACAATTGCATGTTTGGCGGCCAAGGATTTTGCCTTCGACGCTTTTTACATGATGGATATCGAGGCGGACCTTTTTCGCAGCCGTTATGAACCGACGTCTTGGTAAAATTGAATGACTTACCGGGGCCAAGGTCCCACTTGCACGGATTAAGAGATTCTGGCCGTTGATCTTTGCTATCTACGGTCAATATCGCTTCATTCTTGTAAATGGGACCTAGACCCGGCTGCCCTAGCGCTGTAGAAGATTTGACGACTTCCTGGAAAAAAAAAAAAAAAGATTTATCGACTGGCCTAGCTCAGTTGGTACACCCCTCCTGGGGCATGGTCCCACTAGGAACCGGATAGGATGGAAAAGAGTTGTGTGGCAGTTGAGTGACCCAAATCCTGCAGTGCAGTACTGGTGATCCCACGGTCAGTATTTTACATGTATTTCCCGAAAAAGTAAGGGGATCTTCGTTCCCCTCCTCCTCTCCTTAACACTGTGCATGCCGGTGCAAAGGAAGTTTCCCGCCAAAATCTTTTCAATCCGTTGGGGACATGGCCAATCCCAAAAGAGAGTGGGGTCGGCCATAGGCCCACTGGATAGAAGATTTCCAGTATTTTGCTTGCTGTTATGCAATTATCTCATTGGGTGGAGCCCTCCTTCAATCAGGGAGTATATGGAGGGCGTCAGGATCACTGCTAACAGAAGTTGAGTTTATTCCAGAAAATGTGGCAGTTACTTTTTGCACTGTTGTTGCAACCACCAGCATCAGATCATTTGTGATCTGATGGTTGGGAAACACTCTGCCGTGATTTTATGTGGGAGGTCTCTGTTTCTTTTTCTTTTTTTTTTTGCCTTTCTCCAGTTTTCTCACCTCAGAAATTCGTAATGAACCTGTCAGGTCGCGGTCACTCAATGTCACACTGGATCAGCCACATTCTTATCCGACTGCTAATGGGACCACACCCCTGAAATGTTGAAGTACAAATGCGAGTTCGAACTCCTCTGGGTTCAGATGAATACAATACTGAAATTCCGATTCATTTTTTTTTATTTTTT
Organism: Chara braunii; assembly: GCA_003427395.1. Taxonomy (NCBI): domain Eukaryota; kingdom Viridiplantae; phylum Streptophyta; class Charophyceae; order Charales; family Characeae; genus Chara; species Chara braunii. The sequence continues at coordinate 640,600 of BFEA01000172.1, read as the reverse complement.
TTTTCGAATACTAAACTATATTCCTCTTTCAATTTCACCTTTCACTACCTACCTACCGTTACTCCTAAGGCTATATAAGGGTGAAGTCCCACCGCCCAAGTTGAGTTTTCTCAACGTTGACCTTTCTATCACGTGTGGCATAGTGGATCGAAGCTCTGCCGTTGATGTATTGCGAATCTAATGGTACCGGAATACAGGAGAATAACCTATTAGATTTGGTCGTCTGTAGATTTTTTATTTGACGTGAAATTCGTTTTGTAGTATGCTTTGGCCCTTTTGGTTTGGGCGGGAAACCATTTTAAACTACCCTACCGAGGGTAGTGTAGATTTCTCGGTAGATCTTCTTTTTGTTTTTTTTGACATCATTACATCCTGAAACAGACGAACTCTGACAATTGTGTTTGACTCTCTGGCATCAAATTCGCTTCCTTTTTTGGACAATGAACGCATTTGACCATTCACGTTGTCCCGGTTCAGTTGACAAATGGTGACCTCCTGTCCCCTCACCACGGGGAGTATCCCTTGTTCACAGAGACATTCACTCCGACTGTGTCATTTTTTATTTATTTATTTAACAATATTTTTTAAATACTTAAAAATGTTGTCATACCATTGCGTTTTCTAAACTCAACTTGGGCGGTGGGACTTTACCCCAGGGGAGTTGTGCAAGCACAGCAACCTCTTTTTTTTTTGTCCAATTAAACAGCCCGAGCAGATGCTAAAGGCGATGGTTTGAGCAAACACCACTACGTTTGGGTTATGAGAGGGCGACCCTGCAATCTATGACAGGACCCCGGCCTCATCTCTTTGACTTGAAATATATGTTGATTTCTATGGGGGGAAAAAAAAATCAAAGATCCGAATCTTCTACTATATTTATCCTCCCCCTTTAAATTTTATAGCAAATTTCAACAATACTATCAAACAAAATATGTTTGTATTTCATTGTTCTTGGACATGTATATGTTCTAAATTTTTTTGAACGTTTTTAAAGTGGTAAAAAATGTCTCAAACGCCGTAAACTTCGATTACAACGTACGCATGTCATATTTGAATACAACATACGTACGTTGTATTTGACTGTACATTATATTAAAAAAAAGAAGAGCGATTTATAGAAGTCAAAATTTCAAAGGTAATTCAAATATAACGCACCCATCCATCCCCACAACATATATTTTCAACAAAATGTATTAAAGCGTTCAATAATATTTTCAATTATCCTAGTTTTTTTGTAAGAGCTACTAAGTCAAATTCGGACCTCTTTCTAAGTATACGAATCCTTTATAGTGAAATTATGTCAATTATTTGTTCCAGAGACCGTCTTCTGATGATGACAATAGCGAAGATGATTATGTAAGTTAGAGAGAGAGATTTAGTTTATTGCTACTTGATATTTCTTTAATTTTTATTACGTCATTCTTAATCTACTCCTTTTAAGGGAAATCCATACAATGGAGAACGTATGGATAAAGCATAACTTGAGTAGAGGGGTCAATAATACCTAACTCACATTTTTACTTAGGTTGTATCACTATAGTTATGTTACTCTACTAATATTGTTTATACATTCAATGTTTCCTTGTCAAAAAAATGCATAGAGTTAACGTTGAAAGACCTTTACATTTGACTTGTCCATAGCCCAAATTATAGATTCTGTAGATTTATATCATACAGAGGTCATAGTTACATCATTAATAACTAGAGTTCTTACCAAAATCGATATATGTCTATCTCATATCTAATTTTGTTTGGGTTTGTTTCATAATCATTTCGTTATTAGTTGTTGGTTTCTCATTCATCGATAAAAATATTCATAGGATTCTGATAGAAGATTTCAATGGAAGCCACATAATTTAAGGTTGCTCTGAGGGTGTCACTCCTTGGTAACGAATCTATCGTCCAATGGTCTTATTACCCCAAATCACTTTCACACCAAACAAACGACAAAATACATCCATGATTTTTTTAATTGCCTTCAAATTGGCATGAGAAGTTTATACCACCAGAGAGAGGTAATATGCAAACAATGAACACGCTAGGATAGTCTCCTCTATAATAGATGAAACTTTAATTCGTTTAATATTTTTATTATGTCTCAAATTGGATGTCAGGGATTTCATAATAATAATACATACAAAACGAGCGATTATATCTCATTGTTTGACTAACCTATGAAGTAACATTGATGGTGCTACATTTTTATTTACCATTACTCTTGTTGTGTTATTCTAGTGGAAAATTTTAATCCATCTCCTAAAACATGGACCTAAACTAAACTTCTCCATATATTATATTGGAAAAAATAGTCAACGTGATTATAAGTATTTTCAAAGTTAATGAAAATAAACACAACATCGAGTTTAGATTGATGAGAGAATTTAACTAACTCATTAATGAGCAAAATATTATCACGACCAGGGTAACCGGCGTTCAGGATGGGCCGAACGCCCGAACATATGGGACCCCTTGGGGATGCGTTCGACCGTTCGGGCCGAACGCGGACAAAAAAAAAAAAAAAAAAAAAAAAATCAAAATAATCTGTAAAAAAGATATGTTATGGAAAAAAATAAATTAAACAAGATTTGCTTAATCATTACATCCGAATTCCTTACCAAATTTGAAATTAAAATAAAATACAGAAAATAAATACTAATAATAAAAATAAATAAAAATATAAGGAGAACTAAATTTAGTAAGTGCGCAAGCATGTTTTCGACACCGCCATTTTTGGCGATTTTTTATTTTTTTTTGGTACAGCTAAATGCCTTGAAAATTTACAGATGTGTACGTCACATTATACAAAACCCATTAAAAAAATTTCAAAAAATAATAAAAATTTTTAGACCCCGAACTAAAGTGAAAACAAAAAGTAAAAAGTGAAAAAATACGTAGGTGAGCACGTTTTGACACCGCCATCTTTGACGATTTTTAATTCTTATTTGGATTAGCTAAATGACTTGGAAATTTACAGGCATGTACGTTACATCATAGAGAACTAAAAAAAAAAAAAATCAGAAAAAACATATTATGTTTAGGCCCCGAAATAGTTTTTGGCGTGGGCCGAACGCCGTCGGGTTCGGACCTCGTACGGGACCCCGAACGCCCGTACGTACGGAGATCTGCCCGGGGACCTCCGTACGTAAGGGCTGGTGACCCTGATCACGACTATTTATTTATCGAATAAGTTTCGTATGAGGAAATTTGAGTATTTCTGTAATAAATTTATTCAATGTATTGACTAAGGTTTTGGATACCAACTTATATATTATTGTTAGGAGAGTAACGGGGTGATAAGTTTGTACATTCAACTTCTCTAATTTCTTATACAGTAGTGTTATAACACCCTATGCAAATATTTCACTCATCTGACTTATCATCTATATATCTTTATAGAAATCCATGAGATCAGTCGAAAGAAAATCTCATAGAGTCTCCCATAGTTTATTGAAAATGTCATCAATCCTTGAAGTTTTTTCCTCTTCCATTAACATACGAGTCGCTCATGTTTTTTTCTTAGTAAGCAAACATTCTATTTGTTTTTTTTGTTTATCAAAAAATGTTTCAGTCATTGGTTTCAGGAATTCATCCATCTTCAAATTATGTTATTCCTTAGGGATAAATTTATTTTTAGACAGAAATATGTTCGTAAAAAAAATTATTGCAATCTTGGTACATGTAGCTGTTGAGATAACACAAAACTCATTTAAAAGTTGAGGGTGAGTTAGGTTTTCAATAGTCGTTCTGTTCGTACGCATTCTTGTCATAACAAAAAATCTTGCATTCATTGCCTCCTCGATATTATGCTTTATGAATTTGCACGCAATCAAATTTTTCGTATGATATATTATTATTTTTATTTCTTAATTTGAAGATACGATATAACAATTATTTTTTCAATTCTCATATTTCGTGAGTGGGTGCTTCAATGTTATTTGTATCTTATAAGTCAATTTATAGAATCTCAAGCTATTGAATTATTTATTGTAATTATTTTTTTGTTTTGTGTCTTTCTGCAGCTAAGAAAAATTAAATATTTATTGTATTTACGACCTAAAAAAAATAGACCGTTGCTGAACCATTTAATGTCATAGTCTCATATTGACCCGTTTTGAAGCAAGTAAATGTGTGTTGTGCAACAAAAATAATTTTTAAAATTAAATAATAATTCTATATAAAAATTACATTAGAAATTTTTAAAATTAATTTCATCTTTAAAAATGTCATTCCACTTTTAATTTTTCTTGTCTTACTTGAAAACTCTCCTTGCAAGAATGGGGTATCCCTTCTTATTTGAACTGTATGTTAGAGATGGAATGAAGGTTTGAATGAGTTCATGAAATATTTTAATTACACTGTTATTTTATATATGGATTTTCAATCATAAATATGTTAATCCAATATAAGTTAGAAAATATTTATTGTAGTAGAATGAAAGTTTAATTTACATATTTCATAAACTTGTCCAGACGTTCATTCCATATTCAACAAATAGATATAGTTGAAAGGGAAAACTCATTTTTGGATAGAAACTTATCAAATAAAACTGAAAATTTTACAATTGGACAAACATTAGAATGATAATTATTAAATATGACGGATTTAAAAAAAAATATAATGTTTTTTCATCTTTCATTTCTTGTAAGAAATTTTATGTCGTGAGAGATTTACCCTTTGAAAATAGTCAAAGCGGTTTAAGGATTGAACTCAATTTGTTACTATAAGTTAATATTTTTTCACATATATGAGACATGGAGAGGGAATACACCATCTATCCAAGTGTTTGTCTTGGGCATAATTGAAATCTCCTTCAATAACCATAGACATACCTACCAGAAGTTGAGGGATAATACTATAAAAAAAAAACGTTGTGTCTTCCCTGAATCGTTAGGTCCATAGATATATAAAATACTGACTACCTCTAACTCCAGCATAGCTAAGACATAAAGTCATCGACCCTTCCCCTTATCCACTTCCCAGTTAATTGGTTTTACTTTAGATCCCGATGAGATCTAAATCGCCAATCCCGCACTTCCCAGTCTGGGGGCGTGTGCTTTGAAACCGTATGTGAGCATATTTGCTTATGACAACAGTTGTGGATTTCTAAATCCATGAGATATGTCTCTTGGATATAGTTAACATCTGACCATTTTTTCTCATCTATACCCTTAAGTTGATAATACATGACTTGTCTCTTTTGGTACTTGGTCGAGGCCAATCCATTTACGTTCAAGGATATCAAGTCTAAGTCAACATCCGTCCTCGACATTTTTTAAAATTTATCTTTATTATACAAAACATTTATTACCTTAAATCTCTCCATTATCACAAAACAACCAACCACAAGCAATCACAACCTTGGTTGACCATAATATAATCCAATCAATATGAAATTATAACTATTATCACAAACCATCATCCAATAGTCCACCCGTCGTCAGCACACGATGCCCCAATAATATGACTGGGAGTGTACTGACGTCCATCTCTTATCAAAACATACTCGCTTTTACCTTTGAGAGTTGCATTACTTTCAGCGATTCCTGACTGAACGATCTAAGTTTCATCTGCTTTGTGACCTCATATTTTAAGTAAATGTCTCGCTCAACTAATCTTTGCATCTCCTTATTGACTGTGAAGATAGTTGTCCCCCGGAAATGAAAACTTTCCTTGATAAACCGCATTACCTTATGCCTAAGGAGAGCTTTAACTGCCAACCGACCCGTGATAAAGGATAAAGAGATAAAGGTTGAGGTAGTATAAAAAATTGAGATTTCTCTATATGCAACACTCGGTGACTCAGATAACCTCACTTCCCACATGCCTTGCTTGTATCTAACTGTTAAGACACACACTGCTAGTCTTGGTTAAAGAAAGTTTTCACTAGCCTTTGTCCAATCGGTTCCTTAACTGCTGTCTTTTACGTATAAACTTTAATTCAAACGAGGGGGGGGAACCTTATGAGGGTTTTCTAGCTGTTCCTCGTTTGGTCAGTCCTCTGTAAGATCCACTACCTGTTCATTCCGCTGCACCACCGTCATTATTGTCATGGGATGAAACATTACCTTAAAATCCGTCTAACGACCTTTCCCGACCCTCCTGCACTTGACTCTTTTGCTCCCGGACATGGCTCACTACCCCTTTCCCTCCCCCAATTAAATTCTGACTTTTCCCACAACATGCTAGCAGCAAAATCGTTGGGCTACTTGCCGACAAGAGGTACCCATCTCCTGTTCCTTCTCTTCTCTTTTGGGGGGAAGCGAAAAAAAGAAACATGAGATGAGTGTCTCTTGTTCGATAAGTAACCCAACGATTTTGCTGCTAGCATGTTTCAAGAAAAAGTCAGAATCCAGTTGGGGAAGGGAAAGGGGTAGTGAGCCATGTCCTGGAGCAAAAGAGCTAGGGGCAGGAGGGCAGGGAGCAATTGTCAGAGGGATTTCACGGTAATGTTTCATGCCAGGATAGTTCAGTAATGATAGTGGTGCAACGGAATGAACACGGCCTTGAATCTATAGCTGTTCATATTTCATATTTTTCGCCTTGGGCAGTGAGCCCCAATAATAAAAAGGAAAAAAAAAAAAAAAAAAAAAAAAAAAAAAAAAAAAAAAAAAAAAAAAAAAAAAAAAAAAAAAAGAGGAGAGGAGAGGAGAGGAGAGGAGAGGAGAGGAGAGAATAGATGAGAAAAGACGAGAAGAGGAGAGAAGAGAAAAAAAGAGGAGAAGAGAAGAGGACAGGAGAGGAGAGAAGAGAAGAGGACAGGAGAGGAGAGGAGAAAAGATAAGAGGAGAGACGAGGAGAGGAGTGGAGAGGAGAGGAAAGGAGAGAAGAGGAGAGGAGAGGAGAGGAGAGGAGAGGAGAGGAGAGGAGAGGAGAGGAGAGAAGAGAAAAGAAGAGAAGAGAAGATAAGAGCATAGAAGAGCGGAGAAGAGCAGAGAAGAGAAGAGAAGAGTAGAGAAAAGCAGAGAAGAGTAGAGCAGAGAAGAGAAGAGAAGAGAAGAGAGGAGATGAGAAGAGGAGAGGAGAGGAGAGGAGAGGAAAGGAGAGGAGAAGAGAAGAAAAGAGGAGAGGAGAAAAGAAGAGAAGAGAAGGAGAGGAGAGGAGAGGAGAAGAGAAGGGAAGGAGAGGAGAGAAGAGAAGAGAAAAAAAGGGAAGAGAAGAGAAAAGAAGAGAAGAAAAGAGAAAAGAAGAGAAAGAAGAGAAGAGAAGAGAAGAGTAGAGCAGAGAAGAGAGAAGCAGAGAAGAGCAGAGAAGAGCAGAGAAGAGCAGAGCAGAGCAGAGCAGAGAGAGAAGAGAAGAGAAGAGAAGAGGAGAAGAGAGGAGATGAGAAGAGAAGAGGAGAGGAGAGGAGAGGAGAAGAGAAAAGAAAAGAGAAGGGAGTAACTTCAGTACAGTCAGGATAGTTCAGGAATGATAGTGGTGCAGTGGAATGAACACGACCTTGAATTTACAATCGTTCATATAATTGCAGTATTGGGCAAGATGCAGTTTGCAATTGCGCTTCAGGCAGCCTGCCTGGCCTGAAAGCTGGGTTGTATACATTGCCCGAACTGCAGTTTGAAACTGTATCTTGGCCCATACTGCAATTATAACTCGCTTTTGTGACCCCCGTGTCGTTTCCCTAAAGAGAAGAGAAGAGAAGAGAAGAGAAGAGAAGAAAAGAAAAGAAAAGAAACCAGTACATGGCCATACATCGGCCGTGGGCCCCTCACCGCGAGTTTCGGAGGCCCGAAACATCTTTTTTTTTTTCATTTTTTTCTTCTTCAGAGGCTCCATCTATTGGTGGGGAGCGTCACCTGCTGGAAAACGGGTCCAGCGTCCCTTACACAGTGTGATACAATATGATACAAAGAAGAGGAACTGGATGGTGTCTGGAGGGTGCCTGCCAGCATTGATTACTCTGGAATCCAGAGGATTGACTGAGCCGGTGTGAACATGACCCGAACAATAAAAATGAAAGCTGGTGGTCCCCATCTCCCTCTCCAAACCTATGCCTGGCCAGGGTTCCGGGAGGAGCCACCGGGGGCCACCAGTGACTCCTTCCGTCTCCCTGCCCAACCCCCCCAAACCCCGGGCCTGCCCTGCTGCCGCGCACCCACACTGCGTTAGAATGGAACAGACTAAGACAGAAAATTGGAAGCTTTACAGGATGAAGCAGAGTAAACCATACTGAGACTGAATAGAACAGACTAAAACGGGCTGAAAAACAGACTAAGACTGAGTAAAACAGACTCAAACAGACTATCGCAGGCTAAAACTGAATAAAACAGACTAAAACACAGACTGAAAAACAGACTAAAACAGAATAGAACAGACTAAAAACTGAATAAAACAGACTAAAACAGACAAAAGACAGACTTTCTTTTTTTTTTTTGTAACAGAATGATGTCTGGAAGGCGCCTGCCAGCTCTGGAGTCCAGAGGATTGACTGAGTAGGTAGGTGTGACTCAACCGATGGGACTGAGCCGGCCATAAATGAAATTTATCAACAGTGTGCTGGCCCCAACTTTTCTGGAGTAGCTGACGAACAATTTTTCTACAAGGCTGGTGCCATGTACTAGCGGTTTAAACCACCAGTACTTGGCCCATACATGGGCCAGGTACCCTCACTGCGACTTTCAGATGCCGTAAACACTACGAAGGCCATTGATGAGATTTATCCACGGCCGCGAAGGCCCCGAAAGTCGCTGTGCTTTAACGTGAGGAGCCCGCGGCCGATGTATGGGCCAAGTGCTGGTAGTTCAAACTACCAGTACTTCCGGAACATATTCTTTCGGCGCTCTATACGCCCTGCGTGCCAAGCCTTCTCGAACCCCCAACCCAATATTTTTTCCCCCTTTTGGTTGGCACCACCAGCCATTGCGGCCCGGTAGACCCAGTTAACGTGGGGCGCTAACATCAAGGGCCGGCGGGAAATACATGGGCTAAGCTTTTTTTTTTTTTTTTTTTTTTTTTTT
>BFEA01000172.1:604552-627960 GCA_003427395.1 Chara braunii | reverse complement strand
GCAGCTGTTGCAACCAATTACAGGTGCAGCTCCCCACCAATAGACTGGAGCCATAGACCCTGGGGCCCTGCTAGAGGAGGATGCTCTTACCAAATCCTGCTAGAGGAGGATGCAGCTGTTTCTTCCGAAGAAAAAAAAAAGCTAAAAAAAATAAAAAATCCAGAAGAAGTCAAAATACCAAAAAAAAACAAATTTGGCTGAATGGTAGTCCCATCCAGTCCAATCTCAACTGGAACCAGATGGGGAACCCCCCCCCCGGGAAAAAATCAGTTTAACAATTTAACACAGGACTAACCCATTAAAAGAAAAAGAGAGGAAATCAAGTTTGAACTCTAAAGAGAAATGGTCTCTCCTTTTTCTTGAATTCTTTTTTCGCCTTTCACTACCTTCCTACCACTACTCCTAAGACTATATAGAGGGGACTCCTGCAAGCATAGGGCCTCGCAAACGAGGTAATTCATGTTGCCCCGCCCCAACAGCGGTAGTCAGAGATGGGGTGGGGCCGCTGGTGGGGGTCCGGCTAACGCAAAGACTGAGCATGTTGCCAGTAGCTGCACCTCCCTTTCTCATCGTCCCCCACCCCTCATCGAGTAGCAGCAGAGGCTATGGCCAACACTCTCCCACACACCACACACAACCCACTTGCGCTCACACTCACACCCGTGTTGGTCATAGTACCGATCAGGGGTATCCAGAGGACTATCACAGTCCGTTGGCACTAAGTGCGCCGCAGGCGGCTATGGGGCTTGAACCCACAACCTCCTGAATGCCACATGCATGCCTAACCAACTGAGCTTGGCCACTGGATGTCTCTCCTTTTCTTCTTCTTCTTCTTCTTCTTCTTCTTCTTCTTCTTTTATTTATTTATTTTTTTTATTGAAAGGAACTCTCTCATCAAAGGCTGCTTCTTTCCTGCTGCTCCTTTTCTGCCGCTTCTAATTCGAACCCCCTTGAATAGGAAAATCCTCTCATTCGAACCCTCTTGAGTAGGAAAATCCTCTAGCCTGGCGGATCAACTGAGTGATTCTGTGTGTGCTGAAGCAACACAGGGCCTCTCTCCATTGCACAACACTCTGCATGCATTTGGATGATTTGTGGATCAGGTGTGTCAGGACGACTCCTACATTTTGAATGCATTGGATCCAGAAAGCGTCCAAATGCATGTAGAGTATTGTGTGGTGGAGGGAAGCCCAGTAAGGACCGTGAGACACCGCATTGATCATACATGTGCGTCATTTGCCTCCTCCCCCACACATAGGAAAAGGAAGAAGAGGAAAACATTTGTTTGACTTTGTAGTAATTGCACTAAAACTAAGGGAAAAAAAAAAAAAAAAAACTAAGGGCAGAGGAGGGCCCAGAGGTGGAGTAGGAGAATGGAGGACCCAAAATGGAGTGTACTGCGAGGGCGTGGAGAGCGCACCAGCCGGCGCGCCCGGCGGTCTCATGACCCAATGCCCTAGGAGTTACCGAGGAGTGACTGAGCATGTTGGTGACACCATAGCTTTCGCGACGACCGAGCAAGGTGGGGCGGGTGAGGAGGGCACAGATGGTTCCATTGCTTGGGCGTTGTGAGGGAGGAAGCGAAAGGAGGCGAACTAACCTCGGGACCAGCAGTGCGAGGGCGCTCTTGCGGTAATACGCGATAAGGCGGAAGGAGATGGAGATGGCTTCAAACGGGGAGCTACGACAAGCTGTGGATTCTTGGCTTTTAGCTTTGCAGGATGGCCGCCGCCGATTGCAGGAGATGGTACTTCTTCTCTCTTCCACAGCTCAAGATTGGTCAGAGGTTGGTCGGGGGGCAATCTCAATGACCTCATGGCTGGAGGGCATGATACAACGAATGCTCAACGTGCTTTGGGAGATCGAGGAGGGGCCTGACGAACTATGGGCACAATGTCATCTCCTTGACTGGCAGACGGTGGATGAACTCATACACCATTGCTATGAGCTCTACGAAGAAGGGGACAAGGTGCTGCTGAGATGATGTCATGATCTGCCGGAAAACATGCTGAAGGAGCCTCGGCGGCAACAACACACACAATAACGACCGAGATATCATCAGTGCCAACGGCAGTTGAGCTGAAGACATCAACAACAAAGATAACTCCAACAGCATCAACAATGGGTATGACAACGACACCCTATTCTACACCAACAATCCACACAACAACTCCAACAACCGCGAAAAGCTCGTCAACAGTATCCACATCAACAGTGCCATCCGCGATGACATCATCAACATCAACAAATTTTCCAATGACGACAACAGCGATTCTGACGATGACATCTGAAATACAATTTCCAGCCATGACTGTCTCGCTCACAACGATCGACACAATCAGCATCCAACCAAGATCTGTCGATGGGTCAGCTACTACGGTGATGGCTATTTGATCTCTTCCCCCCCTCTTGCATGAAAATTCTGCCGTGTATGAGTTGATGCTGATCTGGAGATGCGGTGACGGGTGGAAGGATGATGAGTTGTTCTCGTGGGATTCGGGAGGAAGAAGAGAGGCTGTGGAGAGGGGGTTAGGGAGGCAGGAGTGACTTCTTGGTTGTTTTCTCTCCCACCTCCCCTTTTTTCTCTCATCTGTGTTGATCCCCCTAGTTTGGTGAATTCTTCCTCTCTTGTGGTGCTTGATTTCAGCCCATCTCATGGGGCTATATTCAATTTGAATTTTCTCCCAATTAGTGGGCTCCCTTTTGGTTTGCATCTGTCTTAACTACTGTTGTTTAGGGGAAGCTTGCTGCAATTACTGAGGAACTACTAAACTTTCTGGCCCTGTTATCACTCTCTTTGTCCTATTTGTATCTCCCCTACTCCTCACCGTGCAGAAGATTGAAGTAGGGATAATTGAGGAGTCTCGTAGGGCAGAGATTGATTCTGCACACAACGGGGTTAATCCTTCCTCACTGGGGAAGCAATCAATGCCCCGAGACTAAGCTATATTCGTGTTATACACGGAAGTTGTCTCCAGGGGAGCAGTGGCTGAGGCTCTTCCAGCCCTAATGGGAAGAGGCGTCGTATAAGTGGTGTAATCAATCTCATAATTGGAGCCTTCGGCACTGGGCCTTTTTAAAAAAAAAGGAGAATGGAGGACTCAATAACAATAGTTGTAGGGTGGGGGTAAGATACACGTGTGCAGCTAACGGTAACCCGAGCCGCGCTGTTTTTTTTTCTTCTTTTTCCCCTTTGTGTGTAGCAGCCGATTAGCCGCAAACGAGGAACAGATCCTGCAGGGTGGATACAAGAATGTTGAAGTCACTTTTTTCCTTCTTTAAAACACAACAGTACTTCCAAGCCACTTTTGCCCAGGGCTCCAGATTGCCTACACACTAAGAAACAAGAAACCGGCGTGGGTGTCATTTTGGCTGGCACTGCCAGCATTTCTCTCCAGCTGCCAATCCCTGAAAGGTGCAGCAGCGTGCATTTCCAACTTGAAGCCACTTTTGCCCGGGCTTCCAAAGGCCGTGCGCACCAACAAAAATCAAACTGGTGTGGGCCTCTTTTTGGCTGGCGTCTCCAGCCATTTTGCTCCGGCTGTCAATCCCTGAAAGGTGCAGCAGGATGCAAGGCCCGTAGGAGAAAAATGGCTGGGAAACGTACTGGTCGACAAACAAGTTGTCTTCAGGCCTTCTGGCCCCACACACGTGCCTGTGCACCCTTGGTGCCTTACCATCTATGCGTAGTCTGCTGACCCCTCAGGGCATCATTAGCCAGGCCCCAGCCAACATGGTCGGGTGTAATGCAAGGCTGTTGGTTGTTGGGCACAATGAATATAGGCTGGGTGGGGGGAAACAGGGAGGTGCAGCGACTGCCCATGGTGCTCGGCACTGGCATTGCCAGTGTTGCCGGGCATGGAACACCCCCCAAGTCCCACATCAGCATGATGAGGGGCTCGTATGGCTTCCCTCTTGCGCCAGCATGATCGTGAATTAGCCCAGAGTGGCTCCCGTCTCTGATAGAGGTTGGGGGGCAGATGGTGGCGGTAAACCCACGGAGGACGGTAACTGGAATAGAATGCTTAGACATCCAGTTGATGATAGATCATAGAGGTATGGGGAGCAGATGGTGGCCATAAGCCTACAAGGCCGATTTAAAACCTACTAGGCAAGGTGATAAAAGCAGCCTTGCCTAGTAGATCCTTATTCGGCCACTCCATCTATTGGTAGGGAGCGTCATCTGCTGGAAAACGGGTAAAGCGTCAGTTATACAGAATAGTTCAGGAAAATGTCTGGGAAGGTAACTGAGAAAAAAACTGGCAGCATTGATTGTTCTCATTTCCAGAGGATTGACTGTGCAGATTGTTGAGAAAAAGGAAAAAACCTCTTCACCCTGTATCAGGCGCCAGATTCCTACTGCTGAGGGATTAGTTCCTCCCTTCCCCAACTACTGCTGAGAACTGGGTTCTTCCCCGGGGGGCTCCAGGGGAAACTCCTTATATGAGTGTGTGAAGATGTGGGTAACATGAGGATGTAAGGTTGGGCATTTTCAAGACAGGATCTCCGCCAGGGAAAGAGCATGATGTGGGAAGCCGCCTCCCCTGCTTCCGGGTCATAGAGGACTTGTAGTGGCATGCTTACCCCTAGCGCTCGAAGTGCCCGGTATGACGTGGCTCGTTCCATAGTGATTTAATCAGAGATCTGAGAACCTTCTTAGCCCTGATGTCTATAACCGTTGTCAGGTCAAAAAAATCATTAGAATGGGTAATGATCCTGGGTATACTCAAGTAATACCTTGCGAGTAGGGATGCGTCGGGGATCGTGATGATCAGTAAGGGAAGGAGGGTGTCTCATAGGGGAATGGTTAGGCAATACATCGGGATGATCAAATGACCAGGTGCTGGCAGGCTTGTCATACGCGTAGTAGCCAGCCTCTACAACAACCTGGACAAAAAAATGAAAAATTGGGACATTTCTTTTCATGTAAGTAAAAAAAAAGAAGAAATCGTTTTTGATGAAATGCCAGTACGGCTTAAAGCACCAATACATGGGCAGCTGGGCCGCGGGACTGACCCCTCAAATTCTAAAAGTGTGAAATGAAAACGCGACCGTCGATCCAATTTTTCAATGACGGGCCCAGCATTTGAAGTTTCGGTCTTTTTTTTTTTTTTTTTTTTTATTAAAACACAGGCTCCGATCTTATTCGTGGGAGCATCACGTGCTGAGAACCAGGCTCAACATCCCTTATGAAATACATAGTTGAAAGTTTGAGAAAATAGTCATGAACCTGAAACGATCAGAAGTCATAGTGTTGGAAAACGGGTCTGAATCCCATATCTGTGCGTGACAGCCCCTGTCTCCTTTCCCAAAACCTTTGGGCTGGCACAAATAATAGAAGGAGCCCCATGGGGGCACCAGCGAGTCCTCCTTCCATCTCCTTGGCCGCCTCAAATGTCCCTCCCAAACGTCCCAAATATGTGCTATCCTTCTGCTGTCCTCATGCGAACTATGTGAAGAGTCCTATGTTGAGAACCGGACTCAACGTCCGTTCTAAATACACCCGAGTAAACGGATAGAGAGACATATGAGCAACGTCCAGTGTTGTGAACTGGGCTCTACACCCCTTATCTTGTTCTAGGTACTCAGGGAACATAACGCTATTAATTTAAAAAACTTGAAGGCATGGTAGAGCAATTCTGAGCAGTCTTGACCCACCGCACCGAGAAATGGGTTCTGCATACGAGAACGAGTCTGGGTAACTTGAATGAGCCTGAGAGGCCTGTGGCCCCAGCATCCCTTGTCCTGGTCTCGCTACTCAGAAAGCTACAAATGTCCGATCCTGATCCAATATCTTACTTTTTTGGGGACAACAATAGAAAAAGTCACAATCGTATTTCCAAGGACCGTGGTGGGAGGGGGGCGGGAATGGGTCCGGAAACTCCTCTGCGGACCTCAGGGGGACATCAGAGTCGATTGTCAGCCTCTCTTTGAACGTCATTCGGTAGTCACGTGGGACTGCTTCCCTTCCTTGTCTGCCCTCCCCTCCATCCCCTCCTTCCCAATATCCTGCCCAACACACCTCTACTACCCAACCCTCCTGATCCCCACCTAACAAATCCCCGGAGAACGGCACTAGCTGCTCCGAGATGTCTCTAGGCCTGTGGAGGGTGTCCAGTGACAGCTTGACTGACTTCCACCTGTACGTGAGCTCTAGTTGGAAATGTTGTTTGAATTGTTCAATCCTCTCCTCTCCTTCCACCTGAACCTGGTCCAAGGCCAAAGCACATCGTTGCCACCATAAGACCCACATGACCATTCTTCGGCCTAGGTGAAACGTGTTCCAGGCAAAAGTGTCCCATTGGAGGGGCGGGCAGTGGCCGGTGAGAATGGCTCGCCATTCCCATGGCCACCGGTGGCCCGGAACCATTGGCTGCCACACGCTATCCCACCACCTCCAAGTAAGGACTGTTGTTGGGCATTGCAAAAAAATGTGCTCAATTGTCTTTGCCCTCTTCCTTATCAGGAAGCCCGAGAGACATCACGAACACCAAGGGAGAGCGCGACCCTGCTGTTCCAATTGCGAGTGATCAATCAACCAATCATTTGTAGGTAAAACAACAATGTAAGATTTGTCACTTCTCGGACGTGATTTCAGCGGACCTACGCTTGCAACTGTCCCAAAACCAACGTATCGGTGTGAGCAGTTGTCTTTCCGCATTGAGGTGCCTATGCCATCCATAATCACCACATCCCTCAAGCACCGCTTGACTCTGAGCACTCCGTATGTTGCCTTCACCAAAAGGCCCGAAGGTGTTTTGGAATTTGGCTGTCCAGGATTGCGCTGTGTGTCGGGGCTCCAGACCCAATCCAACGGATCTATGGGAAGGTCTTCCACGACCATCTTGGGCCAAAAGACCCGCCAGTTCTCCCTTTCCCCTACAATCTTGATTCTGTGTAGAACTTCTTTTGGGATCCATTTAAAGGGGTCATGACTTCCCACCAAGTCTCCATTTTCCTTTATGTTGTACCACTTGATCAGCACATCCTAGCCATACTAGGTGTACCAGGCCTGCACTGCTAGCCCTCCCTTCCTTGGCCACCTAGTCCCCTTCTTGCAGCACAGGGCCACTGCGCAGGATGGGCCGCCATCTCGCCGGGAAAACTTCCGTAATTTCTTCCAACGCTGCTTCAACGTTGTGACAATACCTCAGTTCCTCCCTCATCCTCTCCGGCCCCTTCCAATCCTTCATCTCCATGCCCGAAAGGTCCGCCACTCGGGTTACCCCATTCTTCACCCATCCTTTCCACGGCCCGTCAATGTTGCAGAAGATATGACTTTGCCCATCAGCGATCCAATGGTTGTCGAAAAGGGGTTGTCTTGCCACCTCTTCCCAGCTATCTGGGGGTGAGCGACTCGGGCGGGGGAGCCTCCTCCAAATTTTTAACAGTCGAGGCCAAAAGTCATCTCTCTGCCTCTCCGCTCCCTGATGGTGTTGTGACACTCTCCAATAACGATCGTTTAACCATTGAAGAGGGTGGACGATGGGGGGGGCCTATGGGGCTAGATGGGCGATGTGCTCTAGAGCCAGCAGCCGCCATACCAACAGATTTTTGTAAATCAAACATACAACCCATTGCAGACTTAGGGTTTGGGTCAGGGTGTGGGGTCCTAGGATACCGAGGCGAGTCCTAGGCGACGCGACTTATAGCATGAGAGTTTTCACTGTCCCCTCTCCATAGGTAGGCTGCCACCCTCCTTTTTAAGGTTTTCGGGGTGTCCTCGCTCAACGGCCAAAGTACCAATTTGTACTATAGGGTGACCAAGACCACATTGTTCATTACCAACACTCGTTCCAAGAGTGACGTGTGTTGATGATTCCACTCAGAAAGTTTGGCAAAAGCTGAGGCTGATATCTATTCGTCGTTTTCGGGGGCTGTCCCAACGTTGCCATCTTAACCCCCAAAATCAGAATTGCGGTTACAAGGGTCACCCAGGTGATATGGTGTCTTTTCGGGGGGCAACCCCCTAGGTGGTGGAACCACCATTCTAATGTTTTTTGTCCCCAATTAACAGCCATATCAGAGAGGGCCCAAAATTGATTCATCAACCTGTGTATTTCTTCCATATTCGAATGTGTGGTGTCGGCCATAATTGTGAGATCATGCGCAAAAAAAGAGCAGACAAGAATCACTTCCTTAGGGATGCCAACTATCTGAATTCTCGTTAAGTCCTTGCTTTGTCGAAGGTTGGCTCCTAATGCTTCCATTATGATGATAAACAAGAAGGGGGCAATGAGATCGCCCTATCTAACCGAGCGCTGCAACCTTATTTTTGGAACAAGTGACCTATTTATCTGAACTCTCGTGGTTGCATTGTGGCGTAAGATGCGCACCCACCTCCGGAAGCAGACTCCAAAATGCAGTCTTTCGAGAAAGCTATCTAACCAGTCCACATGGTAATAAGTTTTTTCAAAGTCAATGAAGATGAACGCGACATTGCTTTTGGAGTGTTGCGCCAAGCTAATCATCTTATTGACAAGAAGTATATTTTTCTGGATGTTCCTCTTATGAATAAAGCCAGTTTGAGTTGGATGGATAAAATCCTCAATCACCTTGATCATTCGACTGACCAACGCTTTTGACATCATTATAGACCACCGTCAGAAGTGTAATGAGCCGGTAGTTCCGGATGTTCATCTTGCCCCTTTTTTTTATCGAGTAACGATAAGACCCCTGCCCCACCACATCCCCCAAATCCCCGGAATCCCATACCGCATATAAAACTGCATTAGGTCTCCACTCATAGGGACCACATGACCTTCTAAAACTCCTTCGGGAAACCGTCTAAGCCTCGGGTCTTTTCTTCCTTCGTTTGCAAGAGTGTCGTTCAAATTTCCTCCTTGGTGACCTGACGGTTCAAACGATCTTTCTGTGTCGAGAAGAGGCGGCTCTCCATTGGGCACAAAAAATCTTTCATCTCTCTTAGTCCGTCGGCCTCTTGCCACGGGGGGATGTGCAAGGAGAAAAAATCTTTGTAAAAGGACCTAACGATCCTTACACATTGAGCTCTGGTCGTAGTCAGTTCGTCGGTCACAAGGTTTAGAAAGGTCTCGATGGCAGTACGGTGATCTCTTATTGATGCCAGACAAAAAAATTAAGAATCCATGGTGCCTTCAGTGGTTCATTTTTTTTTCATTTTGTTAGTTTGCCTCGAATCCTGATGCCTTGCCCTCTATGTTGTGGAAATTATGAGATTTAGTCTTTCAATCCTTGAATGGTCAGGGTGTGATCTCTAGAATTGTCTTGGCTAACCAGACTATGAAGTTGGTTGTGAATGTCTATTTCTTTCGCGTGTCGTCTGCTTGCCAACAGTTTAGAACAGTCTTTGCATTTCTTAGCTAGGAAAAAAAGTCCGTTAGTGAACCATCGAACCTCATAGTCAAATGTGTGCCTTTGGTCCCGCCAATATGCCCATACATTTTGGATGTATGTGTGAAAGGTCTTGTCCTTAAGTAGAGTTGTATTGAGCTTGTAGTATCCAGACCCCTGATTCGACCGCTTGTGGAAGGAGAAGATGTCTCCACACGAGAAGCATTCCAGGTCGGGGTGGGGGCTCTGCGGAAACCGCTTGTGGAAGGAGAAGATGTCTCCACACGAGCAGCGTTCCAGGTCGGGTGGGGGCTCTGCGGAAAGATGGTCGTAAGTTGTAAATCATTTTCGATATCTTGAGAAAGTTGGATTACGTATATTCGCGATTTTGAGTGTCTTGCTTGATCATTGGTGCGAAGGCATGTATAAGTCCTCTCTGTCGGACGCAAATGGTGATACTCATTCACAAGGCTTTGAACGATGGCGAAAAAATGAATGCGCGGTCACCACCATCATGATCTTCAGAGCCAATAAACTATTGAGAGGATGAGGATCGAATCAGATCGCTGTTGTCTCTCCGCTTTGACGACGAGGTGTACCCCACGTACATCGATCCTGGGGAAAAGGAGGTACAATGACGCGAGGTAAAGTTCACGCTTAATACCTCGCTGGATGACATCAACGTCAAATGGCTAAGAGAGCGGACAGTCTCGACGATCTTCAAAGACAACGCAAGATTTCTATCGAAGAAAGTAAAAGATGATACTATATGAGCTTTTGAAGATGGCTGAATCTTGGGGAGTGAACGGTTTCCCAAAGAAGTTAGGAGAGGACGAGTCAAGATCGAGGGACCAAACGCGCCCTCCTACGTTGCAAAGTCTGGAGAGGTGGTAGACTTCATGTTGAGCGAAGGGGGGGTGGAGATCCCCACGAGGCAAGCTAATATTAGCTATAAAGTACAGTTTAAACCTTGGATGGCGAAGCCATAGTTTAGAGACTTGAGAAGACAGGAGGACTATATAACATTCTGGGTGACAACTGTATAGGTTCCCCTGGATGATGTGCCATTCATCTATGCGCAAATTGAGTTAGCGATAGGGAAGATAGAGCTAACACATCCGCCAGATGCAAATCCGACTAGACCAGCCTTGGTTAATGCGAAATTTGAGTTGGATCCGGAAGCTAGGGCAAACATGAAGGATAAAATGTGGATCATTACTTCAAAGGGAGACAACCTGGAAGTTTGCTTGGCCTACGCCACCACGCCAAAATATCGCACATGCAGACATTTTTTTCATACGGAGCTTGAATGTCGCAGAAACGACGAAATGCAAAACAGAGAAGTAATAGGAGGAGCAAACGCCCCTATCCAACAACCATCTCAAACACAGTCTAGCAATGGTCAGCGGACGAGCAGAAGAGCTTAGTACCAAGGCCCGCTGGGTCCACAGTCTACAAGACCAACTCAAGCAGAAGGTGCAGTCTTAGTTGGATTTACGAACGCAGTAGTAAATCCGACATTCTCACCAGGAGGTCATATCCAAGCAAGCCCATCGATGCAAAATTGAATCCATATGCTAGCGGCGCTACAAGGAGCAGCCATGCAAGTAGGGATCCCAACTTATGGAGTGACCTGGGCATATCCGGGCCAACAACCTAATCAATATCATTGAAGCGCACCCTCGCCCCTCGACGAAGGAATTCACGTACATGGCCAATCAATGCAAGGCGGACCCTCAGGCTCGGTGTCCCAAAGCTATGGTCGGGCCCCAACACTTCGAAGCCAAGACCCTGTCAACTACCGATCGGGCCCCAACACTTCGGAGCCAAGACCCTGTCAGCATGGGGCGGGCATAAGAGCAGAGGGCGCCCCGAGAGACACAGGAACAAGTTGCCATGAGGAGAGAAACCATCAAGCGCCATAGGCATCACTGCAATTTAGGCGAAGGGAGGAGTCGTTTCGAAATAGAGACATGGGTATGGAAGAAGTAGGGGTGAGACAAGAAACGACAGCATCAAGGACCTCGCCTGAATCACAACAAAGATCAAGACTTGCAGGCAAGCAACGAATGCTCGGCATGTCCTCAGTCAAAGAACTCCATAAGTAAGCCTCCGGGAAGTCGTCGACACAATCTCTAGGGCATCAAGCAATATCAGTAACGCTGGGACAAAATACAACAAGAGATAGAAAATTAGCGTTATTAGCAAAGAGGTCAAGGTTCAGGGATAGAACAACTGCTGGTCCCACTGGTGTGCACGGTAGTCCGAAATTAATTTTTGGTGGTAATATGACAGACAACCACGAGTTCGTTCACACTACTTTCACAACAGGTGGTGGACATGTCAAAGCCACATATGGTTTCTCAAACAGTGGAGAGGTTATTCATAAACAACTTTGCTACACGAATGGTAGTGGATTGTATGATGACAAGGATTATTACGGAGGTCGGCAAAAATAAGGTCAAGCTCTTCGTAGCACTGATGGACACCAGAATGACCTCGGACGATGCAGGGAACCTGGAAGGGCGGGGGTTGAGATTAGTCTCGCTTACATGGTTTGCAGAAGGAAGAAAGACGAATCTAGGCATAATTGTCTTATCTCCGAGACTATCGACAAAATGCATGGCGAAACTGAAGATAAGCTTGCACAAGGACAAAAAACTAGACTCACAATTTGTAAGAGACACCCTCATGCAACCATGGGAAGTAATGGCCCATGAGAATGAGGCGGAGCAGACCAACCGGACACATCTTACATCCAATCGAACAAAGGACTAAGAAGGAATGGTTAAGCTTACAATTGCCTCAACATAGGATTCGTGAAAACCTAAGAAAACAAATTGTTAGGTTTGCACGAAAATTTTCAAAGATTCTCATAGTACGTTTTTCAGGCCTCCTACATCAACAAAATTCTAGGTGAAGTTAAAGATCCACAAAAAATGGAATAAAAAACTACTTTTTGAAAACCACTCGAAGTGGTGAGGAGAAAAGCAGTTTTTTTTACAGAAAATCACTACCTTCCAAAACACTGTTTCTTCATGAACCAAAATATTTCATTTTTTTCTTTATCTAAAGAAATCATATTTATAGTTCTATAAGGTATGCAACACGATGCACGTATTGGAGAGTCTCCCAAACACGCCATATGGGACTATGAGAATCTTTAAAAATTTCCGTGCAAACCTAACAATATGGCATTCCCCGCTCCCACCCACCACACCCCGTCAACGTGCAAAAAGCGGTAAATCCCGCTATCGCGATTTTAACCGTTTTTTGGCTGCTTTGCAGCAACCAGGCGGGAGAAAAGTGCAGCGCGGGGGTTGCGACAGGTGGCCCGAAAAGAGAGAGCGTCGTCACGAAAAACGGTCGTTTTGCAGCAACCGGGCGGGAGAAAAGTGCAGCGTGAGGGTTGCGACAGGTGGCACGAAAAGAGAGAGCGCCGTCACGACGCGTGCGCCCAAGCGCCAAGGCCAAGGCTGCTGCACATGTACACGCACACGCCATGTGCTCACGCTGCCCCACCCCGCCCCGCTCCCGCTCCCGGGGTTACTTATTAAGATTTGTGATGCATGTTGCTGCTAAGGTTTGAACCTAAGCAGCTATCAGCCATGTGCGTGCGTAGCTAGTGCTATAACACATTGGCCAAACTGTGTTTATGGCTTTGTAGTGCAGAACGTTCGTGTTGAACAGTTCCACACGAGCTATTTACCTCTCCCCCCCCCCCCCCCCCCATCTGTGAGCAACGGCCAGGCTGCTATTTGTCGCCCCCTCCCCCTCCCCCCCCCAGGAGTCATTGTGGTTGCTGCTGCCTACGCACGTGGCCATCTGCAGTGCCACGTGGCAGCTTGCTGAAGACCTTGAAGACCCCCCTCGCCACGGGGCTGCACTACAGGGAGATCTGGGTGGCTGATCAAGATCTCAGCCCACCCAGATGATGATTTCTCCTACTACTGTAACAACACCTTGGCAGCGTGAAGACCCTCTTGGCTAGGGGGCTGCACGTCAGTGCAATCAGGGTGGCTGATCAAGATCCCAGCCAACCCCTGATTATTTTATTATTATTATTTTTTTTCTGCTGCAGCAGCAGACTGCCTGCAACTTGAAGGCCAAGATCCAGTGGATCTTGGTGACCTTGTTGCTCTTGGCCAGCCAAGAGCCTGGTATCTCTCCACTAACCTACTCTCCCACACCCCCCCCTCTCTCTCCCCTACACCATCTCATTACCCCTTCTACCTCTACCACTACTTCCCTCCCCCTCCTACATCTCTCTTCACTCATCTTCCACCATCTTTTCTCCCCTCCCCTCCCCACTCACCATCTTCTACTAATCTCTTCTCCTCCTTCCCACTTTTCTCACCACTTTCTCTCCCATTCTCCCACCCTACTCTTCCCCTTCCCTCCCCCAACTACAACCCAATCATCCCTCCACCTGCCACTCTAATAGTTTTCAACTGCCATTTCGTCAAAATGGACATTTTTTATTTTTTGAACGAAATTGAAATTGAGTTTTTTTAACTTTTTTGGCTGAGAACTCAGTTTAAATTTGCTGCTCTTGAGGGTACGGCGTTTTTAAAACGCTGGACCCCCTGTATGTACTTGGACCTAGCTGGAGACCAGATACATCCAGGGGGTCCCCTCCCTCTCACCGATGGTCCCCTATCCCCACGCCAGAACCCATCTCGTTCCCCGCCTCTTTCTTCACCTCCCACCATGTCTACTCCCATACGTCCACTACCCACGGACAGGGCTACAACTGAGGAGATCGTTGTGGCGCCCTCCGTCTCTCAAGCGCCTACCCACCCGACAATCCAGGGTCAGAACCCTGTGGACCCCATGGAACTTCACGCTGTTCTTATTTCCCTCCTTACACCGTTGCAAGCGCGTCTCGAGGCACTTGTACCCCTGGAGGGGCAAGTTAATGCACTCACCCCTGAAGTTAACTGCCTCAAGGGTTCTCCTTATCGCTCTTCCCACCGCTCTCAGACTCCATCTCCTACGGACTCACAGTTCGACTCTCTACGACTCCAGAAATGGAGACGTGGTGGTTCATCCTCCTCCGCGGGTCAGGCCCAACACTCCCCCTCTGTAGTGGTGAGTGTTGTCGCCGTTCAGACCATACCATCTGTCATGGCACACTCGTTAGACCCTGCCGCTTCGGCCACTACCGTTGGTGCTGCGGCCCAGATACCAGTATCTGGCCAGACAGTTTCATCTACTCATCCCGGTCTGGCTTCCCAGCTTCCTGCTTCGGTCCCGACTCTATGGACCGGAGTCCTTCCTCCTCCCATCATCTCCTCACTCCCACCTTAGGATTCAAGTTCCCTCCAGTTCGTCACTCGTCCCCCCACTATGGTACCCTCCCCGCCTCCTCCACCTCTGACCCCGTGCACCCAGCGAGTGGTTACCTTGTAGGCCACCATCGTGCAACTCCAGTCGGAGATTCTCACCTTGAGACAGCCTCACCCTTCACAGGCTGCCCACCCTTCTTCTTCTTATGTTGTCCTTTCCACCTTTATCTTGCCGACTCGTTTCTCTCGATCGGCTTCCCCCCCTCTACCCTCCTACCTCGCCACTCCATCCCAACGGGCTGTGGTTGTGGCCTCCACCTCTGCTGGACCTTCCACCAGCAGCCTTGACCCACAACCTGCCACCACTTCCACCCCTCCACCGACCCCGACATTTGCCGCCACAATGTAGTCCCATCAACCTTTCTCCCCTCGTCGTCAGCACAACGGTCCTACTTGTGCGCCTACCGGATATACCCGACTACGATGGTACACTTCGTGAGTCGCACTGGTTGCAGGCTGCCACATGTGCATTGACACTGACTAATACGAGTCAGGAGTTGTGGTGCTCTATGCTCGCAACTAAATTACGAGGCAGCGCGTTCTCCACATGAGAGAACTATTATACCCATCGTACTCGCTCAGGTGAGGCTCTCACTCTCATGGATCTCACAACGTTCCTTCATGACCGCTACGATACTCTCCACGAGGCGACCCACACCATCGATCGGGTCACACAAACGCAGTGGCGTGGGTCCTCCGCACCAGCGGGCCTAGAGTGTCACATCCGGGTGTTTCAGGACGCCCGCCTCATTTGCGATGAGGCACTCCTACCTAAGGTCCTTTTGACCAACAGGTTCGTCGTCAGTCTTCCGACTTACTACCGCATTGAGCTTTGGCGACAGACCTTCGTCTCCCCAGAGCATGGCTAGGAAGCTGCTCGACAGTACCAGACGATGCAGAGTCGCTTCTCCGACGCCCCATCTTCTTCAACAACGATTTCGTCAAAACGGACATTTTATATTTTTTGAACGAAATTGAAATTGTCATTTTTGAGATGATTGAAGTGCAAAAACCATTACAAATGGGCGTTTTGGTGTGAGGGGTAAGGGGTAAGGTATAAGGGGTAAGGTGTAAGGGGTAAGGTGTAAGGGGTAAGGTGTATGGGGTAAGGTGTAAGGTGTAAGGTACTATGCAAGGGGCAAGTGACACAGTGCACCGAGGAATAATTCACACCTTATATACATTGTTTTTTGTCAAGCGCCATCTCGTGTCAACCACGTCCGCTTCCTTCGCAATCATACTACATAATATCACGTACACACTACTCACGAGCCACTATGTCCAATGCTATCCGACGACGTATCGCGGGTATGTCATCTGCGGTGAAACAGAAAGGCAGAAGTTGGCCCCGTGCCAAAAGTGACGCGTACGTGAGTACAAAGACCCCACATTTGTTCGTGTCATGTTGCTTTGGAATGCCCTCTACATTCCATATGTGATTGAATGGTCTCGTGTCCACCTCTTTGCCTTGAGATTTCGATCTTTCGTATAAAAACTTTGCAAACCCGCCGGTCACTTTTAACGCGAACTCCTTGTCGGGGTCGAGGGGGTCGTAGAATTCGAATTTCCTCCTCCTCAAGTCAGCCACGAACAAGGTCCAGTGGTCCTGGTATGCGATATGGAAAGGAGCAATAATCAAATCCATGTCACTTATAATTACATCCTGGTACCAGCGTTCTACCTCTCGGCCTCTATATCTCATGTCATTATCGAAAAGTTTGACGAAAAAAAACGAGCTCAGCACTGATACTCTGGGAATGCGACCATTTTCTTCTCTAATGACTATCTCATTATCCTCGTCGCATTCTATGTGTTGTATTCTACAGCAGTTGTCTAATGGTACGAGGTTGAGATAAAAGTTGATCACGTTGTCGTTTAACTACTGTTGTTCGACGATGAGTAAAAGGAAATCGTTGCGAGTGAGTTGCAACACTTCGTTATTGTGTGCATCTTCTGTGCTGACAACGGGATACCTATTCCCGTATTCGCGAATGATATGCGCTAGTGCTGCCATCTCCCTCTCCGATAAAGACGAAGTTGCTAGATGCATTGTCCATCCTTTTTTGCACAATCTTGTATCCGTTGTTGTCATTTGTACTGCACACCATAGACGATGAGGAAGAGGATATTCACGCGGGCGGACGGGGCAAGTATTGTGAGTGCATGGCCAAACGTTTTGTGAGAGCTGATGCATGCAAGGCATGTTTTCATTATTTCTCAAATATTTTACTTTTATGAACGTCATTCACATATGCAGTCATTCATTCCTCGCATCGATCGACCACCCTTATATAGTACGTCCGCACACACACGTCCATGTCGCAACAAACGAGAGATAGATAGATAGATAGATAGATAGATAGATAGATAGATAGATAGATAGATAGAGAGAGAGAGAGAGAGAGAGAGAGAGAGAGNCTAGTGCTGCCATCTCCCTCTCCGATAAAGACAAAGTTGCGAGATGCATTGTCCATCCTCTTTTGCACAATCTTGTATCCGTTGTTGTCATTTGTACTGCACACCACAGACGATGAGGAAAAGGACATTCACGCGGGCGGACGGGGCAAGTATTGTGAGTGCATGGCCAAACGCTTTGTGAGAGTTGATGCATGCAAGGCATGTTTTCATTATTTCTCTAATATTTTACTTGTATGAACGTCATTCACATTTTTCGGTCTTTCATTCCTCGCATCGATTGACCACCCTTATATAGTACATCCGCACACACACGTCCATGTCGCAAAGAGAGAAAGAGAGAGAGAGAGAGAGAGAGAGAGAGAGAGAGAGATGTACAATACCACACATACGCTCCCACCACGATTTGTTACTGCACGTCGAGACGGGCAGTCAATCTAAACATCTCAGGTCTATTAAAAATTTGAGGTGAAAAAAAAAATATACATAAATGGAAAAACGATGTAGAAGTGGTACCTACGGAGACTAATACGAATTCTGTTTTAAACAAAACAACAAACCAAGTCAATTACACAATTTCGTTCAACAAGGCAGAGGTGAAGTTGTAATCATATCACTGGATTCYCCCCCTCCAATYKCMCCCCTCYCGCCTCACCCACCCTCACCCTTTTAATCAATATCAGCGGTTAAGGTGTCGAGGTTACGAGAACGGTGCATTCCCTCCACATCCCCTCCCTTCCCGCCATCCCCACCGGCCCCTCCCTGTGGTGTCAGCGGTGATTGTGCATCACCTTTGCCAGTGCATAAAGACGGTTGCAACTGACTCTCCGCCATGCTCGGGCCAACATTAGACTCTGACTCGATCTCGGATCTGCCTTGCATTGCAACATTTGTTATCAATAAACTCCCGTACGTGGCACCTGCATCCGGCGGCAACGTCGTTGACACATCGATGGGTGAGGACGATTGTGCCGCGACGACCGAGATGGATTTTTCCGATATTTGCGGCTTAGACGTGATGTCAACCTCTTTAGGCCCGACAGCAGTAGTCCCCTCATCTCCCCTGTGCCCTGCTTGCGCGGCCACAGAGGCCGGCTCAACCGAAGGCATGAAATTATGAGAGCAGCTCCCCTCCAAGGTTCTGGCGGTTTGATCAACCTTCCAGTCGATTGACCCGCGTGAGGGACTCGAGCGCAGGGCATGAAATTTGTTGCTGTACTCCAGTTGTCGATTGTCACGCAAGACATGAAACAATTCTTCGGCCTTGGCTTTGATGGCGGCCTAGCTCTGCTCTGGATTCTCGACGCGCACGCGATGCAGGATCGCGAGTTCCGTACCAGATGTCCTTTGACATCCGGCGAAAAGTCTTCCAACCGCTTGTGTATTTCACCGCCATCTTCCACTCCCCATCTTGGATGCACGGCTGTAAAACGCCCTCATGCCATATGATGTCATGGCCCCACTGATCCTCGCCTGTGTGGGTGTGTTTGCCCTCCAAGAAATATATCGTGTCCGGGTCAGCACAGTAGGCTGAAGGAATTGCATCGCCTGGTGCGAGCGTCGACGCCTCGCCTAGTATCTCAATGTTGTCTTCTTCATTGCCACCACATCTTCCAATGTCTTGTAATGCAGCACTCTTCGACGGGGCCACCATTGAGGCGACGCTTGGGGCGGCCACCGAGATGGACCCTCCGTGCGAATGGACAGTTCCGTCATCGTGAGCTTGCACCATTCCACCGCGCGGAACCTCAGCACATGTGTCCTCGCCCAGTTCGAGGTCGGAGTCCGAAGAATCTTCCTCGCTGTCGACGGGGTTAAAGCCATCGCCCGATTTCGCGAGCTCCGCGTAGTCCTTGGACGTCAATTTATCTTTGCGAAGATCGAACTTGAAGATCTCGCATCGAGCAACAAAAGTCTCAAAGGCGCCAGTGAGAGCACCGTGATAATGTTTGAGGGTCTCTGTTGCCTTTGCTTTCCTGTATATATATTTCCCGTCAAGCCGTCCTTATGGCATATCGCGGAACAAGTACTCCCACACCTTCAGTCTCTTAGGCCCCAACTTGTGGAACATGTCCCTGTTCGGGCGATGTTTGCAACGCGGTTTCTCGACGTGGCAGTTGAATCTGTCGTTCTTGACAAGTATATCAATGAACTTCGTCAAGTATGCAATGTCCTTTGCCGACTCGTCACAGACAATGACATTTTTCCCTGCCAGTAAGAATTCCCACACAAGACCCGCGTGCGCCCTACCCAATAAAAGCACACCTTCCGCCTCCCCGACGAATGACCCACACAACGAACGCAACTTGCCAGGCTTTGGCTCCCAGATGGAATACACCACACTTTCATCGCCCTCTATGCCACCGTGTTTCCCCAGACACTTCCCGAACTTGTCCTCCACAACATGCACGTTTGTGAGGTCATTGACAAGGCGGGGTGCGACCGTGACCTTTCTGAGATCCCCTCCTTCCGCGTGCAGGACAATGACCATCATGTCTCGACTCGCCGTAGCGATATTGCCATACCTCGTGATGTCATTCGATGACCTGTCCACCCGTTTCCAAGTCCCGAGGATGAGTTCGATGTCCTCCCACTGGAATAAGCAACGCAGAACATCACTTTGCACCTTCTGCGGTGCGAAGACAAAAATAACCCAATTAACGCCACAACACTTAGTCACCATAGAGTGCAGAGCGTCGAACTCTTGAGAGGTCCATGTCGTGCAGAAGTTAGCGGGGGAGATGTCAAGGATGACGGCCCTGCAGGTCATTTTTTGCGCCGCAGCGACAATGTCGTCTGGCGCAACCAGCACTTCCTTCAATGGCATGCACATCGGTAGCAATGTTGTTTGTTTTTTAAGTTTATCCCACACGATATGACGTGCGCTGGAGGCGACCCGTTTGACCTCCGCCCAAAGCAGATCGAGCTTGTCGATTGAGGTGTATACAAACACCTTAAAGTGGAACGGAGCCTCCTTATACGTTGCCGCCGTAGGGCCCAAGCCTGATCCTTGCCATGCCTCCTATACCTCTCCAAGCCGTCGAGGGATCGTCTTAACTTTGCTGACATGCAGCTTGTCCCGTTCCTTCTCCCATTCAGCTGCACACAGACCGTTCGGCCCATACCTGTCTTCGAGGTCCTTGTATGACATGAAGAAGGCATCATTCCACTCATCATCCGCCCTTCCCTCGGCGCGAAAAACAACGTAGTTAAACATACGGACCATGTACCGTTCCTTGCGCATGATATCAAGGAGGCACTCCGTATTCACTCTCGGGGGCATGACCTTGACGTTCGTCGCGACCACCTTCCCTTTCATGAGGAGGAGCAGTGCAACTTCCCTCTCGCGGCACGTCAAATCCCCAAAATTTTTGAAGTAGGAAGGACAAAGATCCTTCCACGACACGGTGGAGCCTTTGGGATCATCTCTCGCGTATATGCAATGGTATAATGTTCTTTGCCCCTTCGTCTCGTCGGTGTACGGGTGCCTGGCTGGCGCCCCTCCATCCTACCCGGCATGTCAAGCGGTATTTTACCATTGCCAACTGATAGCTTCCCCTCGTTGAACATCTCGAAGGACTTCTCGACCAGTGGCCACACAACCTCGGTGGATGTGGCGAGGTTCATGTAGCCACGAAGTTTATTGCTCCGATCCTTACTGTACTCATTCTCGAGCGCCTGCTTCACGAACGCCTTGTCGCATGCCTTCCCCATGGAGGCCCTTAAGAAATTCTGCCACTTCTTTTGGTGCGCAACAACGACCACATCCTTATCGCTGACCTTGCCTTTCGGGCCCTCGATTCGATGGTTATCGATCCACCATTGCATCATATCACGGACAACATCCTCGAAGGACAACATCATGACCCGATTTTCGCGCGTGTTGTCGAAGGCGGAGACATTGAAATACCCTCGAGTCTGCTCATCTCCAAAATAGACGACCCGCACCTTAGAGTACGCGCGGAGGCCATAGACGTCGACTGTAGGAGAGCCCTTTTTTACCAATGTCTTCATGGCCTCAACCGTATGCTGACCATAGATAGCATACCAATCGAACTCCGAGGAGTCTCTTTCGAAGAATTCGGTCGGTGTTATCCGCCTACCCTGCCCGCCAACGATGTCGTTGCGGTCAACCGGCGCAAGCACGCGGTGTTTGAAAAAAATATTCCCGCGGGGAATGCGTTTGATTTTCATGACATCCACAAAAACAGGAAGGACTTTTTGCTTAGCAAAACCCCGCTCGTCGTACTCGAGGAAGAAACACAGCGTCGTGTCGATGGGCGCAGCGTGCTGAAGCGGTTCATCATCATCGTCGGGCATGCGAGGGCCCACTCCCTTGCCCTCATCCCCTGAGTCCCGCAGTTCTTCAGCCCTCACTATCTGTTTACCTTTTCTTGCGCCACCACAGCCGCCGCCACGACCGCCAGATCTTCCCCCCTTGTCCTTTTCCTCGACTTTGATCCTCCGTGCTCCTGCAAGTCATGCCCACCCTGACTCCCACCTTGTGAATGCCATATCGCAGGGGACGACAAGGGCCGACCAACAACCGCTCCCACAAAACCGGTGGGGATGTTGCCAGGGCCATGCTCCAACGTGACACCGACGTCGTCATCGCCAAGCATGTTTTGGTCCTGCATGTTCTCATCCCCAACGTCCATATACTCGTCATCACCGTCGTCTTCACGTGGACCGCAGCTTCCCCTATCTTCTTCCTCCTCGTTTCGCTCAGTGAGGGCAGTCGCACGTTCCTGGGCACCGTCACGCGCAGCATTATGTCCGTACAGATTTCTGTCATCGTACTCCGTAGCCTCGCTGGAACATTGGGCGATATTGTGACCTCCCCTCACCGTGGGCAAGGACGAGGGCGACGCTGCTGGCAAAGGCGGAGCTGGACAAGCAGCCAACTGTTTTCTCTTCCCAACCGGCGCGGATGGCATCTGTCGCGATTTCCGCGAGCTCGTGACAAAGGGCACGAAAGCGCAGTCAGCTTGTTGGTCCAGAGGCAGCCTCGAGAAGGCTTCCCTGTACTCCTTAACAACGCCTGGCAGTTGGTCCGCTGGGCTGCTGAATTTCGCCAAGGGTTTGGTGAGCTCCAAGGAACTTTCAACGACAAGAAGGCAGCCAGTGACGCGGTAGCCGTTCGTTCTACTGAGGAACTGTTCCGCAGTCAGCATGCGAAGCTCGGTGCCGTCCCCGCGCACGTCAAACGCTTTCATGGAGAAAGCCTTCACGCTGTAGCCTTGAAAGAGCCGCAAGTCAAGGCCGACCTTCTTGTCTTCCTTGACCCAATTTGTCCCATCCTTGTCGAAAACTGATGTAAGAAAGAAGGTGTTGAACGTCCTCCCGTCGTAGGTATTCCTGGCGCTCTCAGATTTCTCAACACCCCCACAGCAGTACCACGTCGCACCATTGTCGTCGTTCAAGAAAACGACGGCCCCACACCCAGGCCTATGCAGACCACCAACCCAATCCAGAGCCCATGGTTTGTTGTTGTAGATTTTTGACCTGCCATATGCCCGAGAGGACGAAGCAGCAGGTTGACCTAGAGGGCACAAACAAAGGAAACGCACAAGCAAAGAACAAATGAGGAACAAACAGAAGCGCTTCGCATGTGGAGTCGACCCTCGTTTATGGAAGGGGGCCCGACGTTCCCAGAACGCCCGACCCCCGACCATCGTTTATGAAAGGGGGTCCGGCGTTCCCAGAACGCCCGCCCCCCTCGGGGCATTTATGAAAGGGGGTCATTTGCTCCCAGAACGCCCGACCCCCGACCACATCTGAAAAGGGGTCCGGCGTTCCCTAGACGCCCGACACCCCGACCCTCGTTCCATAGACGTCCGGCGTACCACGGTTGCGTGTGGGGGTTTGGCGTCCCCTAAATAGCAGACCGCACCAGCGTGCCTGTCGGCATGGTAGTTGGCCGGACCCCTCCCTCGCCCGCGTCCCCGATGGAACTCCGCGGCGTTTCATGTCCGTCCCTCCCCCTCCCTCTAGCAGCACCGAGGGGGGTCCGGTGTTCCCGGAACGCTGAACCCATGTCGGTGCTGCCAGAGAGTAAGGGGCCCCCTCCCTCCCCGTCGCCGGCAAGAGCACCAAGGGGATCCGGCGTTCCGGGAACGCCGGACCCCCTTTGTGCTGCGGGGGAAGAAGTGGGTCCATCCGCGCCCCTAGATGGCCACAACACAAAGGGGGTCCGGCGCTCCCGGAACGTCGAACCCCCTATGTGCGGTGGGGGAGGACGGGAACGCCAGACCCCTTTGTGCCGCGGGGGAGGACGGGGGTCCGAGATCCGATCCGACGATGGGCATAGCACGAAGGGGGTCCGGCGTTCCC
>BFEA01000172.1:585664-598324 GCA_003427395.1 Chara braunii | reverse complement strand
TTTTTTTTTTTATGTTCGGTTCGGAGGGTTTTGAGCGCTTGTTCGCGTTCGGGAGAACATGTTCGCGTTCGACTCCGAACACGAACACGGTGCTACGTAGGTATAAACCACCAATAGTCTCTCAGAGTCTTGAGAGATTCTTCAAACTACCAGGAAATAACAATGGTGCTTGTTTTGAATATTCCAAGAAGAATCAGAAAAGTTCCCAACCAAATTCAAGCAAAGGATATAGAAATTCCCCCTTTTCCGCTCATCCCCCTGCCCCATCGCTGCCTCCACCGAAAAGAACCGCCCCTGGTCACGAGCACTCCTCATCGGCCCCAACTTGGGACAGACCCATCTCCCCACCCTACTCCCACAAAGGCATCCTGTTCCCACCCAAAGTATGCCTCTGCCAACCCCTTGCCCTTATCGGCCTCTGCTGGGATATGATGCCGACCCATACATCTCCCCTAGCCCCAGAATAAAGCATCCCCCCAAATCTGCCCTGTCTCCCTTCAGGGCAATCACCTCCCTCCTTGTGAAGCCCCTGCAGTCCCCCCACTTCCACTAAGGCATCCAGTTCCACCCAAAGTTTGCCTCAGCCACCCCCTCACCTCTATCTGCCTCCGGTGGGATATGCACTCGTGGTTAATGGACCCCAGAAAATTCGCTGAACTGGATAGCGAAGCTTGTAAACAAAATGTTAGCGAATTCGTGGTTTTTAAACCTCAATTCGTGCTTTGTGTTCATGAAGACAGAATCCATGGTTACGAATTCATGGTTTTTGAAACCCGAAATGTCCATTAACGTGATGAACAACTCTCTAAAGCCAATCTAGTGTTCTTCGAAATTGTATCCAGGTGTACGTTCGGGATTTTCGCTACTGAAATCGCACTTTGGGATTTCGAGATTTTACATAGCCGTTTCTCGAAATTATATCCAGGCGTACGTTCGGGATTTTCGCTACCGAAATTGCACTTCGGGATTTCGAGATTTTACTTAGTCATTTCTCGAAGTTATATTCCCACGTGCGTTTGAGATTTCGCTAACAAAATCGCACTTTGGGATTTCGAGATTCTACTTAGTCGTTTCTCGAAAAATTATATTCGAACGTACGTTCGGGATTTTCGCCACTGAAATCGCATTTCGGGATTTCGGGATTTTACTTAGCCGTTTCTTGAAATTATATCCAGGTGTGCGTTTGGGATTTTGCTACCGAAATCGCACTTCGGGATTTCGGGATTTTACTTGGTCATTTCTCGAAGTTATATCCGCACGTGCGTTCGGGATTTCGCTACTGAAATCGCACTTCGGGATTTCAGGATTTTACTTAGCCATTTCTCGAAGTTATATCTGCACGTGCGTCGGAATTTCGCTACCGAAATCATACTTCAGGATTTCAGGATTTTACATAGCCGTTTTTCGAAGTTATATTCGCATGTGCGTTCGGGATTTCGCTACCAAAATCGCACTTCGGAATTTCGGGATTTTACTTAGTTGTTTCTCGAAAAATTATATCCATACGTACATACAGGATTTCGCTACCGAAATCACACTTCGGGATTTCTGAATTTTACTTAGTCATTTCTCAAAATTATATCCAACCGTATGTTCGGAATTTCGCTACTGAAATCGCACTTCGGGATTTTCGGATTTTACTTGGTCATTTCTCGAAGCTATATCCACTCGTGCATTCGGGATTTCGCTACCGAAATCGCACTTTGGAATTTCGGGATTTTACTTAGTCGTTTTTCGAAATTATATCCGAACATACGTTCGGGATTTCGCTACTGAAATCGCACTTCGGAATTTCGAGATTTCACTTAGCCATTTCTCGAAGTTATATCCGCACGTGCGTCGGGATTTCGCTACCGAAATCACACTTCAGGATTTCGGGATTTTATTTAGCCCTTTCTCGAAGTTATATTCGCACGTGAGTTCGGGATTTCGCTACCGAAATCGCACTTCGGGATTTCAGGATTTAACTTAATCATTTCTCGAAGTTATATCCGCATGTGCGTTCGGGATTTTGATACCGAAATCGTGCTTCAGAATTTCGAAATTTTACGTAGCCGTTTCTCGAAATTATATCCAACAGCACAATCGCCACCGTTCAGCACAATCGTCACCGCTCAGTGTTTCGCTAGCGAAACGCACTTCGGGATTTTCGAGATTCACTTAGTTAAATCCTAATTTTATATCCCCCTACGATTCGGTGTTTCGTCACCAAAACACACTTCGGGATTTTCGGGGTTTCCTTAGCTGTATCCCATTGTTAGACCCCCCACAAATTCAGTGTTTCGTTACCGAAACAAGTTCGGGATTTTCGAGATTTGCCTAGTTGTATTTCGATTTTATATCCCCCTAAGATTCGGTGTTTTGTTACCAAAACACACTTCGGGATTTTTGGGATTCACTTTGTTGAATTCCAATGTTACATCCCCCTAAGATTCGGTGTTTCACTAGCGAAACGCACTTCAGGATTTTCGGGATTCACTTAGTTAAATCCTAATGTTATATCCCCCTAAGATTCGGTGTTTCGTCATCAAAACACACTTTGGGATTTTCGGGGTTTTTCTTAGCTGTATCCCACTGTTCGACCCCCCACAAATTCAGTGTTTCGTTCCCGAAACATACTTTGGGGTTTTGGGGATTTAGTTAGTTGTATTCTGATGTTATATCCCCATAAGATTCGGTGTTTCGTTACCTGAACACACTTCGGGATTTTCGGGATTCACTTTATTAAATTCAAATGTTATATCCCCCTAAGATTCGGTGTTCGCTGGTGAAATGCACTTCCGGATTTTCGTGATTCACTTAGTTAAATCCTAATGTTATATCCCCCTGAGATTTAGTGTTTCGTTACCGAAACACACTTCGGGATTTTCGGGGTTTCTTTAGTTTTATCCCACTATTAGACCCCCCACAAATTCAGTGTTTCGTTACCGAAACACACTTCGGGGTTTTCGGCGTTTACTTAGTTCTATTCCGATGTTATATCCCCCTAAGATTCGGTGTTTCGTTACCGAAACACACTTCTGGATTTTCGAGATTCACTTTGTTAAATTCCAATGTTATATTCCCCTAAGATTCGGTGTTTCGCTAGCGAAACGCACTTCGGGATTTTCGAGATTCACTTAGTTAAATCCTAATGTTATATCCCCCTAAGATTCGGTGTTTCATTACCGAAACACACTTCGGGATTTTCTGGGTTTCCTTAGTTGTATCTCACTATCAGACCCCCCACAAATTCAGTATTTCGTTACCAAAACACACTTTCGGGTTTTCGGGATTTACTTAGTTGTATTACGATGTTATATCTCTATAAGATTCGGTGTTCGTTACCGAAACACACTTCGGGATTTTCGAGATTACTTTGTTAAATTCCAATGTTATATCCCCCTAAGATTCGGTGTTTCGCTAGCGAAACGCACTTCGGGATTTTCGGGATTCACTTAGTTAAATCCTAATGTTATATCCCCCTGAGATTCGGTGTTTCGTTACCGAAACACACTTCGGGATTTTCGGGGTTTCCTTAGTTCTATCCCACTATTACACCCCCCACAAATTCGGTGTTTCGTTACCGAAACACAGTTCGAGGTTTTGGGGATTTACTTAGTTGTATTCCGATGTCATATCCCCCTAAGATTTGGTGTTTCGTTAACGAAACAAACTTCGGGATTTTCGGGGTTTCCTTAGCTGTATCCCAGTGTTAGACCCCCCACAAATTCAGTGTTTCGTTATCGAAACAAACTTCGGGGTTTTTGGAATTTACTTAGTTGTATTCCGATGTTATATCCCCATAATATTCAGTGTTTCGTTACCGAAAGACATTTCGGGATTTTCGGGATTCACTTTGTTAAATTTCAATGTTATATCCCCCTAGGATTCGATGTTTCGCCAGCGAAACGCACTTCGGGGTTTTTGGGATTCACTTAGTTACATCCTAATGCTATATCCCCGTGAGATTTTGTGTTTCGTTACATAAACACACTTTGGGATTTTCGAGGTTTCCTTAGTTGTATCCCACTATTAGACCTGCCACAAATTCGGTGTTTCGTTACCGAAACACATTTCGGGTTTTTCGGGATTTACTTAGTTGTATTTCGATGTCATATCCCCACACTGAGGGTTTAGGGGAAAGGAAGTGGACGTATTGGCAGAGGAGACTCTCTCTCTCTCTCTATCTTTCTATGTATCTATCTATCTATTTATCTGTGTGTGTGTGTGTGTGTGTGTGTGTGTGTGTGTGTGTGTGTGTGTGTGTGTGTGTGTGTGTGTGCGTGTGTGTATGTATGTGGCAAATCTAAAGCACTGGAATCAAAGATGTGTCTTTGTTGCTAACTTTTTTTTTCCATATTTTGTCTCTGTATGCGCATGTATGTGAATGTCGTTTGCGACAGTGATGTACGTTGTCAACTGCCAAACAAGAACCTGTCACACAAAATGTCATGATTTCTCGTGTCAAGGTGAGTTGTATTACGCCTTGGAGGCATCTATGATGTCAGCAACCTATCATCTTATTACGCTTAATCACTGTGCTTAATGTCAGAATGATCCATTTAAGGGTGTTTAGATCTTAACCATGTAATGTGTGCAGTTTTCACTTTTCATTTTCGGTGTCTTTTTCTGTATTTCTCTTTTGCAGGTTTTGTTTCAAATAAAATTAATGTTCCTCATCAATGTTTCGAGATATTTTCGGACGGTAAGATCCGTACTACTATATGACCTTCCATTTTTTCATAATTCTCTTAAAAAAAAAGGAAAACAACGCATATTACTAAGCTATCGTCGGGGCCGGCCGAGACACCTTGTTTTTCAAGGCGGTCCCGCCGTGCAAGGGCCCAGAAAACAAAAACCCCAAAAACACTACTTAATCGGAAATATAAACTGAAGAACTTTTGTCTCAGGGTCATATCCAAATTCTTTACCAAATTTAAAATAAAAAATAAAAAGTAAAAAACTATATATATATGTATATTTTTATCACGGTTACGCCAGACCTGCATACCGGACCAGCTGAGACGTCCAGATCGTAACCATGATTTTTATTATGTATATATTTTTTTTGGCCCGGTTGGGCAAGTGGTCCTGGACCACTCTCGTAGCCTATGAATATTATCATTTTGGTGTCATTTGTCTAACTTCAATATGCTTGTAAAACACTAGAACATAGCAGTCAGATTTTTTTGCACCTCATAGATTGAGCAGTATGAAACAAGTCTATCATGTGCTCTTTGAGAGACTGATTTGTTCATGTTCTTTTTATTCTCCGTGCTTTGTCCTGATGTATGTGGCAGGTGTCCCGACTTCAGCATCAATAGAAACTTCGTGATGTCGTGCTTCACAGATGCCTGAGGGACGAGAGGTTGACGAGCATAGATGGAGATAAACATCTCCATTGCAATTCACAATCATGAGGGGGGTTGCAAGAGGAGCTCAAGGTGACCCTTGAGGAAAAGAAGAGGATCGTCAAATATCCTAGCTTATAGGAAGACTATGGCAGTTGATTGTAGGGGGCCTGCTGTTTTCCGGGGTTTTGCATTCGGTCCAATTGCCTTCACTTATTTCTTTTTTTTTTTTATCCCTTTTTCAAACCAATGTGGAAGGTGGTTGTTGAAAAACAGATTGATTGTGCATATAGCGACAATACTCGTTGCTAGGGCTAGCTTTGTAGGAGGTTTTTGCCTTTTGTTTTTGTTTTCACCTTTCTTTTTGTTTCACTGTGGATATCTTTTTTTTTTTTGTTACCTAGTTCAAACCAAATCATTGCAGTCAGGGTCCAACTTGGCCAATTTGCCTTAATGAGCCCATATCTATAGATAATGATGTAAGGGATGTTGGTCCCGGTTCCAAGCATATCATAATTTGGTTTTCTTAGGGTAACCACCGCAGCAAACACTTGTTCACATTCGTTGACTTTCTCCTTCTCTCTCTCTCTCTTTTTCTCTCTCTCTGTCTTTTTTTTTTTTTTTTNACACACACACACACATACATTGAGAGTAGTTTCTTATTTGCTACACACACTGATTGAGACGTGGTTGTTGAAGACATCGCTACAAAAATCATTCATGTTGTTGCAAGCAATATTGCGATAAGAGATGTTGTAGACACTTCTTTCCAACCTCAGCTGATTGACACTAACCGAATTTTGTGTTTTCAAAATTGTTCAAGTTTTTTCTTTTGAGTTGTTTGTGTGTTTTTCCTCCCCCCTCCCGCGAAATTTTTGAGTTTTTTTATTTTTTTTTCGTTTAATCTTTTCGAATAAATTAATTGTTTGTTTTTTTATTTTGAGCTGTTTGATCAAGTTTTTCATCTTGAGTTGTTTGTGTGTTTTTCCTCCCACCCCCCCCAAATCTTCGAGGTTTTTTTTTTTCCGTTTAATATTTTATAATAAATTAATCTGAATATAAAATCGGAATACAACTAAGTAAATTCAGAAAACCCCGAAGTGTGTTTTAGTAGCGAAACACTGAATTTGTGGGGGGTCTAACAGTGAAATACAACCTGTATAGCATCGTGTTCGGGTTCGGTGACCGAACATGAATGTTCAAGACCGAACGCGAACAAGCGTCA
Source organism: Chara braunii (assembly GCA_003427395.1). Classification (NCBI taxonomy): domain Eukaryota; kingdom Viridiplantae; phylum Streptophyta; class Charophyceae; order Charales; family Characeae; genus Chara; species Chara braunii. The sequence continues at coordinate 591,766 of BFEA01000172.1, read as the reverse complement.
AAACTTTCCGAACGTGAACGTAAAAAAAAAAAAAAAAAAAAAAAAAGTTCTCAAAAAAATCTGAAAAAATATATGTGATGTAAAGTAATAATACAAACAACTTTGCATAACCAACCTCGAGTTAAAAATCAAAAACCTAAAAAAATGTTGTTGTTCTTTTTTTTTTTAATATGTTGGGTTAAACACGTTTGGGTGGTGTTCGGCCAAACATCCGAACATGTTCGGACGTTCGTAAAAGCTCCGAACATGTTCGGTGTGTTACACAGTATACAACTAAGAAAATCCCGAAAATCCCGAAGTGTGTTTCGGTAACGAAACACTGAATCTCAGGGGAATATGACATTAGGATTTAACTGATATATCACGAAAATCCCGAAGTGCGTTTCCATAAGGAAACACCGAATTTAAGGGAGATATGTCATTGGAATTTAACAAAGTAAATCCCGAAAACCCCGAATTATGTTTCGGTAACGAAACACCGAATTTATGGGGTTCTAACAGTGCGATACAGCTAAGGAAATCCCAAATATCCTGAAGTGTGTTTCGGTAATGAAACACTGAATCTCAGCAGGATATGACATTAGGATTTCACTAAGTATTTCACGAGAATCACGAAGGGCGTTTCCGTAAGGAAATACCGAATTTTAAGGTGATATGACATTGAAATTTAACAAAGTGAGTCCCGAAAATCCCGAAGTGTGTTTCGCTAACCAAACACGAATCTTAGGGGGATATAACATCGGAATACAACTAAGTAAATCCCGAAAACCGAGAAGTTTGTTTCGGTAATGAAACGCCGAATTTGTGGGGGGTCTAATAGTGGGATAAAACTAAGGAAACCCCGAAAATCCTGAAGTGTGTTTCGGTAATGAATCTCAAGGGGATATAACATTAGGACTTAACTAAGTATATCGCGAAAATCCCGAAATGTATTTCACTAGCGAAACGTCGAATCTTAGGGAGATATAACATTGGAATTTTACAAAGTGAATTCCCCAAATCCCGAAGGGTGTTTCGTTAACGAAACACCGAATCTTAGGGGGATATAACATCGGAATACAACCAAGTAAATGCCGAAAACCCGGAAGTGTGTTTCGGTAACGAAATACCAAATTTATGAGGGGTTTAACAGTGGGATACAGCTAAGAAAACCCCGAAAATCCCGAAGACTGTTCCGGTAACGAAACACAGAATCTCTAGGGGATATAACATAAGGATTTAACTAAGTTAATCCCCAAAATCCTGAAGTGCGTTTCGCTTGCGAAACACCGAATCTTAGGGGGATACAACATTGGAATTCAACAAAGTGAATCTCGAAAATACCAAAGTGTGGTTCGTTGACGAAACACTGAATCTTAGGGGGATATAACATCGACATACAACTAAGTAAATCCCGGAAGTCCCGAAGTGTGTTTCGGTAACAAAACATAAAATTTGTCGGGGGTCTAACATTGGGATACAGCTAAGGAAACCCCGAAAATCCCGAAGTGTGTTTCGGTAACGAAAAACCGAATCTCAGGGGGATATAACATTAGGATTTAAGTAAGTGGATCCCGAAAATTCCGAAGTGCGTTTCACTAGCGAAACACCGAATCTTAGAGGGATATAACTTTAGAATTTAACAAAGTGAATCCCGAAAATCCCGAAGTGTTTTTCGGTAACGAAACACCGAGTCTTAGGGGTATATACCATTCGAATACAAGTAAGTAAATCCCGAAAACCCTGAAGTGTGTTCCGGTAACGAAACACCGAATTTATGGGGGGTCTAACAGTGGGATAGAACAAAGGAAACCTCGAAAATCTTGGAGTGCGTTTCGGTAACGAAACACCGAATCTCAGAGGATATAACATTAGGATTTAACTAAGTACATCACGAAAATCCCGAAGTGCGTTTCACTAGCGAAACACCGAATCCTAGGGGGATATGACATTGGAATTTAACAAAGTGAATCCCGAAAATCCCGAAGTGTGTTTCGTTAACGAAACACCGAATCTTAGGGGGATATGACATCGGAATACAAATAAGTAAATCTTGAAAACCCTCAAGTGTGTTTCGGTAACGAAACACCGAATTCGTGGGGGTCTAATAGTGGGATAGAACTAACGAAACCCCGAAAATCCCGAAGTGTGTTTCGATAACGAAACACCGAATCTGAGGGGAATATAACATTAGGATTTAACTAAGTGAATCCCGAAAATTTTGAACTGCGTTTCGCTAGCAAAACACCGAATCTTAGGGGGATATAACATTGGAATTTAACAAAGTGAATCCCGAAAATCCCGAAGTGTGTTTTAGTAACGAAACACTGAATCTTAGGGGATATAACATCGGAATACAACTAAGTAAATCCCGAAAACCCCGAAGTGTGTTTCGGTAACGAAACACCGAATTTATGGCGGGGCTAACAGTGGGATAGAACAAAGGAAACCTCGAAAATCACGAACTTCGTTTCGGTAACGAAACACCGAATCTCTGGGGGATATAACATTAAGATTTAACTAAGTATATCACGAAAATCCCGAAGTGCGTTTCGCTAGCGAAACACTGAATCCTAGGGGGATATGACATTGGATTTAACAAAGTGAATCTCTAAGATCCCAAAGTGTGTTTCGGAAACACCGAATCTTAGGGGGATATAACATCGGAATACAACTAAGTAAATCCTGAAAACCCCGAAGTGTGTTTCGGTAATGAAACACCGAATTTGTAGGGGGTCTAATAGTGGGATAGAACTAAGGAAACCTTGAAAATCCCGAAGTGTGTTTCGGTAACGAAACGCCGAATCTCAGGGGAATATAACATTAGAATTTAACTTAGTGAATCCCGAAAATTTCGAAATGCGTTTCGCTAGCGAAACACCGAATCTTAGGGAGACATAACATTGGAATTTAACAAAGTGAATCCCGAAAATTCCGAAGTGTGTTTCGGTAACGAAACACCGAATCTTAGGGGGATATAACCTCGGAATACAACTAAGGAAATCCCGAAAACCCCGAAGTGCGTTTTAGTAACGAAACACCGAATTTGTGGGGGATCTAACAGTGGGATAGAACAAAGGAAAGCTCGAAAATCTCGAAGTGCGTTTCGGTAACGAAACACCGAATCTAAAAGGGATATAACATTAGGACTTAACTAAGTATGTCACGAAAATCCCGAAGTGCGTTTCGCTAGCGAAACACCGAATCCTAGGGGGATATGACATTAGAATTTAACAAAGTGAATCCCGAAAATCCCGAAGTGTGTTTCGTTAACGAAACACCGAATCTTAGGGGTATATGACATCGGAATACAACTAGGTAAATCCCGAAAACCTCGAAGAGTGTTTCGGTAATGAAACACCGAATTTATGGGGGGTCTAACAATGGTATAGAAGAGAGGGAACCCCGAAAATCCCGAAGTGTGTTTCGGTAACGAAACACCGAATGTCAAGGGGATATAACATTAGGATTTAACTCAGTGAATCTCGAAAAGCCCGAAGTGCGTTTCGCTAGCGAAACACCGAATCTTAGGGGGATATAAAATTGGAATTTAACAAAGTGAATCCCGAAAATCCTGAAGTGCGTTTCGGTAACGAAACATCGAATCTTAGGAGATATAACATCGGAATACAACTAAGTAAATCCCGAAAACCCCGAAGTGTGTTTCGGTAACGAAACACCGAATTTATGGGGGGTGTAACAGTGGGATAAAACTAAAAAAAACATCGAAAATCCTGAAGTGTGTTTCGGTAATGAAACGCCGAACTCGAGGGGATATAACATTAGGATTTAACTAAGTGTATCTCGAAAATCTCGAAGTGTATTTCGCTAGCGAAACATCGAATCTTAGGGGGATATAACATTGGAATTTAACAAAGTGAATCCCGAAAATCCCGAAGTGTGTTCCGGTAACGAAACACCGAATCTTATGGGGATATAACATCGAAATACAACTAAGTAAATCCCGAGAACCCCGAAGTGTGTTTAGGTAACGAAACACTGAATTGATGGGGGGTTTAACAGTGGGATATAACTAAGGAAACCCCGAAAATCCCGAAGTGTGTTTCGGTAACGAAACACCGAATCTCAAGGGGATATAACATTAGAATTTAACTAAGTGAATCACGAAAACCTGAAGTGCGTTTCGCTTGCGAAACACAGAATCCACCTAGAGATAAAAACTCAAAAACGACTAAGTAAAACCCGAAGTGTATGATCACTCAATGGATATGTTTACCTTTGGTCTACCACATATAAGACTCTATTCGTTATATATTCAGTAAAATATATAAGGTCCATTAACCTTTTGTCGGGATATGATGTCAGCCCGTACATCTCGCCCTGTACTGACGTGTTTTGTTGTGTTTTCTTCTGTTGTTTTGGTGTTTGTTTGTTTGGCTCTGATAGCAGTTTTGCTTAAGTAGACGAGTTTTGTTTGACGTGTGATTATTAGATTTAGGCCAGTATAGGGGTTGAAGGTTCGTCTGTTTGGTATTCGTCTGTCTTTGGCTCTGATAGCAGTTTGCTTATGTAGACGTGTTTTGTTTTGACCTATGATTGTTAGATTCAAGCCGGTATAGGGGCTGATGGCTCGTACCCTCGCCGGATGTTTGGAGCAGGACTAGTTGTCCCTGGTACCGGGTTGGATGACTAGGTGCAACTATAGGTCTGCGTAATAACTGATAGGTGGAATTAGCGTGTGAGTCCTTTGCCCCGGAACGGGACGTCGTATGCCTGTACCGGGTGCATATCCTTTTGCCACTGCACTATAAGTAGTGTGAGAATGATTTCGGAGCTCCTCTCACGGTGCGCCCGCCACCGCTTATAGCGGCGGTGGGACGGGTTCGTGGTACGATCGGCGGTTTCTTGGGTATGCGGGTTGTTGATTGGGTGCCGTAAAGAATTCTGTTTTTTACGCTCACACCTGTCTCGTCTAGTTTGCTCTTTGAGTTGGCTTAGCTTGACGTGATACTGTGATGATGATGATACTATCATTTCGTGTGTGAACTATCCTGAAGTTACGTTGCTGGGACGAGTGAGCACGTTTTTGACCTTTCGGGGGACTACAAGGCGACTTTGGAGAGAGTTACTGTTCCAGTGACGTTGCGCTAGCGGCGACATGGCGGGATACGGGGAACGTCGAGACAACGGAGGTAGTAGTCATGATTTACGAACGAAGCGGTCGAGAGCGGGGTAGCGGTGACCGAGAACATGGTGGTAGACACCGTGGTTACGGGAGTGATAGAGGCTATGGGAGCGATAGAGCCCCAAGTGGGAACAGACATAGCGACCAGTACTATGATCGAGGACCACGAAGAGGACCACCTACTTGCTACAACTGCATGGAACCGGGGCACTATGCTAATCAATGCCCCCATCCCCGGAGGAATTCTAACCCAGGCAAGAGGACCGTGGGTGACTGCAGAGAACCAAGCGATCAACAGAAAGGTGAGTTGGAGTCTAACAACAGAAAAAATGTAGAAAAAATCCATCAAGTTTCCAACTCGGTGCCCGTGGTGGACCAGCGTTGGAACGACGATAAATGCCTTGCCCAACCGTTGGACCATCACCGTTGTGTGTTTCCAACAGTTTGATCAACACGTGGCCAACGTTGGTCCAACAACTGTTCAACGTTGATCCAACGTCTTTCCAACACGTCTGTGTTGAAATTAAAGTGTTGTCAGGTTGCCATGACAGAAGTTGACAACTGCGGGCCAATTTAGGCACAATCACATTGAATCCACCTGATTTGGCCCGCTGTAGTCAACTATGGACTTGGACGAGGTGCGCGGGTTGACAATTGCGCACGGAAAGCGAACACATCAAAAAAATGGAGCGCACGAAACAACGTCGCACCCCTGACGAAAGGAAGATGAAGCCAGTCCTGGTTGAAGGACCGCGAAACTCTCTCTGTGGATGGTTCCGAATCCTGTTGCACGCGGCGTGATGCGCATCACCGTCGGGTGCGCTCCGCGACGCGGTTGTGTGTTAAGTGTGGAATGAGAGGGTGCTCAGGTTCAGGAACTGCGCCCCGCCCTTCCTCCTTCGTGCATATCAGCAAAAATCGTGAAGAGAAAAGAAAAATAAAAATAAAAATAAAAGAGTAACAAAAGGAAAAAAAAA
>BFEA01000172.1:563543-579736 GCA_003427395.1 Chara braunii | reverse complement strand
ACAACTTCTGTTATTTATGATACACAATTGTACAAACATTTGTATTCCTCATCTTTGTGCGATTGAGTGGTGTGTGCGGCTGACTCTCTAATGGTAACATGACACGACAATGTGGTCAAGCTGTGGTGAAACTTGTTTGTTGCAGGGCAGGGCGACGTAAAATGAGGCTCCCCACGCCAAATCGCCTTATATAGAATGGGACACAGCGATCTTAGGGGCACAGAAAAGGAAGGTTGGCTACTGCGTGCCAAAATGCGACGGACCCTGCGTTGTTGGACAACTTGCGGCCCCCACTAGTCAACCTTGTTTGTACGAGGGCAGCCCAACATTTAATCGACGGTCTCCCACGTCTGCTCCGTACAAGTGAGAGGATAAGTCCAAAAATTTACTCGTTCTGGTGGTGAGAATTGTTCGTTGCAGGGCAGGGTGACGCGGACCTCGGCTCCTCACGCCAAATCGTTTTATATAGAACGGGACACAGCAATCTCAGGGACAAAGAAAAGGAAGGTTGGCTACTGCGTGCCAAATTKTGTCGGACACCGACGTGTTCGACAAGTTTCGGCCCGCAGTAGCCAACCTTGTTTGTACGAGGGCCCCCCCAGCATTTTATCAAAATGTGCACCGCCGTCGGACAACGAAAGTCAACCTTGTTTGTACGTGGTCCGAAATGTGGTCGTCAACAGCCTGCAACATCTCTCTCTCTCTCTCTCTCTCTCTCTCTCTCTCTCTCTCTCTCTCTCTCTCTCTCTCTCTCTTTCTCTCTCTCTCTCTCATCATCAGTCTCTTATCCCTTAATTCCATCAGTCAGTGCAATCATCACGTGCCAGGTGGCGCGCGCACACCCAACGCTCGCCCATGTGATCTTCGTACTCCAAAACGTGCTCACCACAAAACGAGGAAAACACAATCACAACCCACCCCCGGACAACGCAAATGACCTGTGTAGAAACTGCTAGTGCATACGGTCCAATACCCTGCTTCAACAAATTCCAACACAGTTTCAACACGGTTCAACACATTTCAACAAAGTTTCAACAACATTCCAACAACTTTCAACAACATTTCAACAAGCCACCAACAATGGATCAACAGTTGGACCAACTGTTTTTCAACAGTTTGTCCAACAGTTGAACACACAAGTTTCAGTGTCCCCAATATACGGCCAGTGTTGGTTTCCTTCATTTTGTGTTGAACATACATCCCCTCCCCCGGCCAGAAGTTTATAAACAGTTGAAATGTGGTGTAAACATAGGTCCAACGTGGCAAAAAATTTAGCACATTTTTTCTGTTGAAGGTGGTTGAAATTGGTAAGAGCGTAGCCGCGGTCTGTCACTATGTCGAATTGGAACAGCAGAAGAAGCTGGTGAAGGAACGGAGGAAGGCTGAGAAGAAGGCAGCGGAGGAGCGTGCAGCAACCGAGCAAGAAGAAGCTGAACAGAAAAGGAAGAAGAAGGAGCACAAAGCACGTAAGGAGGCGGAAAGGAAGGAGGAGATACGGAAGTGCTTGGAAATCAAAATGGCGCTACGTGTGGGAGAACTTCGAGACGAAGTTCGTGACGATGTGCGGCAAGAGATTCGTGAGGCTATTGGAGAGTTGTGCACGGTGGTGGAACGTGGCAAACAACAGGTACCTCAAATGGAGGCCGTAGCGGAGAGCAGCGCTAATAGCAGCGAAACTGAAGAGCTCAACCTACGTACACGGAACCCCAGCCTCGCAGAGAAGCGGAAGAGAGGGCCGGAAACGATTTTGGAGGGTAGCCCTCCTATGGAGCTACCTCYTAAACGTACTCCTCGGCGGACTGGGAGATTGACGAGAGCCCGATGCAAGACGATGAAGACCCCCACTCCGAAGAAGACACCGCCTTCAATTCGAAAGAAGAAGCCGGCAGACATGGGACTTGTCGGGAGATTGCGATTTGAGAAGAAGGTTATGAACGATCTGAAAAACTTAGGCGCTTTGGTGTTGCAAAATATTTGCAAAGACGAAGGGATTCCGTATAATGGCAAATTCGAATCGTTTTGCGACATCGCGGCGCACCGTACACAGGTCGCCTATGGGGCAGAAGATGATGAGGATGAACACTCATCTGGCGAGGAAGACAATGAGGTAAGTGTCGATGCCGAGGACGAAGCTACAGGCGTGTGATGTGGCCTCAATATTGCTGATTTGTGGGGTATAGTGAACTGCCTTACTACGATTCGTGGATTACTCGATGGGATAGACTACGAAATCGAGGAACTGCTTTGACTAGCGTTAGTTGACTTGTCGCTGTGTGAAGTTCTACGTTGGACACGCAAGTGCGTTGTAGCATGGATACGCTTGTTCGATTTGTTTGGCACATAATTTGTTAATCTGACCTCTAGCGTGTATGTAGCGGTGTCCCCATACTGCAAGTCACAATATGTCGGTAAAGCATCTAGACACTTAAATGTCCGCTGACGGGAATATTTGTATGCAAGTCGGAAGCGGACACCGACTCATTTTTACAGATGGTTGGGATCCTTTGGCACTGAGAATTACGTGTTGATACCGATTGATACGATAGGCAAAGATGAGCTGACTAAGCTCGAGAGCATGTACATACGTCAGTGGTCTCCGCACTTGAATACATCAGGTGTCCGATCAGGAAAACGTCGCACTGGGAAAGGGAAGTTATTGGGAAAGAAGGAAAGAAGTCGTAAGAGGGGTCATGGACAAGATAAACAACGTGTCGTAGCACCCGTTCGTTTCATAACTAACGTGCAAGACGATTGGCAATTGGATCTGTTTGCGGTATTGAAGGAAAAGGTGTCTAGAAGGGTCTACAACTTTAAGATCTACACCAGTGGTGGTAATACTTGGCAGACAGCGTGGAAAGTGATCTCTAGAAGGTTTGAAGCTACTAAGCTATCGAGGGGATATGAGACCAGCCTGTTGAAACATTGTAAATTATGGTTTGAGAAGGGGGGATGTATCGTGGTGGAGTACGCTGTCGAATGGAAACCATAGTGTGGATTTTTGAAATGTTACTTGGTTTCTTTTTTGAAATGTCCTAGGGATATCGGCAAGATCTATGATTGGGATATGCCATCGATGTTACGCTTGTACAATTCTATTAAGGACTTTTCAAAAAAGTCAACCAGGAAATATTTGAGACGAATGGTCTCGCGTGTGTTCCTCGACAAGTTCAATCTGAGTTTAAGCGCGGATCTTTTGGTCAAAGTCTTGTTTGACGATAGGATCAGTTTATGTGAATTGCGTAAGGTAGTTAATGACACCCTGGGTAACTGTGACTTACCCACCTGCTTCTTGCGTAGAGCACGGAAGAAGACTCGTATAGTCTGGAAAAAGAACCGGACCGTCGGCAAGATCCTGCACAATCATCGGAAGTTTGCATCCCGCAGTGTGCTGACCTGTCAATGCACATGCCTACCCTATCCCCGAGTGGATGGACACGTGCTGTTTCGTTTGAGGAAGGAAGTGGTTAATCACCCTCTATTAGCTAATGCAAATAACATCCCACGTTCACAAATGTCAGATCGGCTACATCGCCTAAGGGTGGAATTTGAACAAGGTTTTAGGAACTGGAGAAACTTTCCAGGTGGTAAGCTAAGCGTATCCTCGGAGAGCTTAGTAGTATGCATGCATGATAATAGTGAGGTCAAGGACTCAGTTTTGTATGTTCATGAGGTGGAGAACTTGAGGAGGCAATTTGAGGGACTGGTGCTCACTCCATTGGATCGAAATGAGGGTGAGACCGTAGTCATGTGTCCGAAAACTTACTACGAAGCAATGGTGGATACGTTTGTTAGGAGCACGGGATACACTGTCATGCCTGTGTCTGAATCAGTGGTGCTTCGGGAGGTAAGGGAAGACATGAGGGAGGCGGGTTTGCATAAGTTTGTCCGTTGGGATAATAAGGGCAAGTTGGGGGCCGCATATGTCATTCCGAAACATAAAGATTTAGCTAGATTTCGCCCCATCTGTCCTACCTTCTGCGAACCAATGGTCCGCACCAGCAGGGCCGTGGCTCGAGGTCTAAATTTTTTGTTATCCAGAATGCCTGCCGAAAGTCACTTTAACCTCCCTACAGTATCCCAATTGACATCACGATTGGATAACATCAATGGTAGAATTAAGCGACTCGGGCGTTTGGATGGGATCACGGCACAGTCTTACGACATTAAAGACATGTTCTCTCGGTTGCCCCACGGGGACATCCTGCGTGCAGTCGAATGGATACTGAGTCATCATACGAAGAAAGGTAGGACCTTTGTTCGAGTAAATACTAGAGGGCGAGGAACATCATTCGGGTTGACAACGGGGGTAGACCACTTGAGGAAGGTGGACTTCGAAGAACTGAGGAATTTTATCAAGATTGACATGCGACATACATACACTGTCGCTACCATAGTCCTACTTAGGCAGAATGTGGGTATTCCAATGGGGAAGAGCAGGAGCCCTCCCCTGACATGCATTTTATGCGCTTACGCAGATACACAGTATATGCACAGTTTGGGTCGATTGGGGTGTTTGGTGTTTGGCGTCAGATTAATGGACGATGTGATCCTGATCGTTGCCTCATTGGCAGGAGAGTCTCTGAGTTGGGTATCACAGCGATTCAAGGAGTGCTACCCTCGCAACCTTTGCTTGAAGAGAACGGACCATGGTAGCGGATTCCTAGATTTCCTTGGATGTGAAGTGAGATATGTAAAGGTGTACCCATACCTGAGCTGCATACAGATGTCTCGGAACGAGGAGAGCATATGGACGACGGGGGAGCCGGAGTTTCAGAATGGTCAGTTTTTCCTTTCTTGGGGTAGCAAACAACAGAAGAGCGCGGCTATCACCAGCTATCTGCACCGTATTGATCGGAACACCTCCATCCGGAGCGAAATCCCGGGTCGAGTGTTGTCACTAAAACGTGAACTTAGACTGAAAGATGTTCCAACAAGTTTTTTCGATAGGATCCTGCGAAGGTTTGCGTTCAGAAGGGACGCCGTGTGGAAACAGACTATAGATTTCCTGACTGGGTGGTGATTGAGGAGAAACAGTCAGACAGGGTCAGGGTCATGGGTAAGCACCCGTTTTGACGATTAGTAGCTATGTTTGGACAGGGTGTAGGACCACAATGGCAGTACAGACGTGTTTTGTTGTGTTTTGTTCTTCTGTTTTCGTGTTCGTTTGTTTGGCTCTGATAGCATTTTTGCTTAAGTAGACGGGTTTTGTTTGACCTGTGATTGTTAGATTTAGGCCAGTATAGGGGTTGAAGGTTCGTCTGTTTGGTGTTCGTCTGTCTTTGGCTCTGATGGCAGTTTGCTTATGTAGACGTGTTTTGTTTTGACCTATGATTGTTAGATTCAGGCCGGTATAGGGGCTGACGGCTCGTACTCTCGTCGGATGTTTGGAGCAACACTAGTTGTCTCTGGTACCGGGTTGGATGACTAGGTGCAACTATAGGTCTGCGTAATAACTGATAGGTGGAATTAGCGTGTGAGTCCTTTGCCCCGGAACGGGACGCCGTAGGCCTGTACCGGGTGCATATCCTTTTGTCACTGAACTATAAGTAGTGTGAGAATGATTTCGGAGCTCCTCTCACGGTGCGCCCGCCACCGCTTATAGCGGCGGTGGGACGGGTTCGTGGTACGATCGACGGTTTCTTGGGTATGCGGACTGTTGATTGGGTGCCGTAAGGAATTCTGTTTTTTACGCTCACACCTGTCTCGTCTAGTTTGCTCTTTGAGTTGGCTTGGCTTGACGTGATACTGTGATGATGATGATATTATCTCTCCCAGCCCCAGAATAGGGCAACCCCAAAAAATCTGCCCCCACTCCCTCCAGGGCATTTCACCCCCCACCTTGTGAAGCCCCTGCGGAGTGGAGCTCTCCTCCTTTAAACCCCAACCCCCCACCCCCCACCCACACAAAAATAATTCATTAAAACGTCCAAAGGGGAACCAGAAATTAATAGTGGAGAAAAGAAAAAACGAGCCTCAAGAATTTTAGGAACTCAAATTCCTAAGATATGAGTGGAAGAATAGAAAATTTCTGAGAATTATGATGAAGAAAGGTAGATGAGAGTTAGATGGCGTACGAGGAGCAGCGGAAAAATTGCGTGGATGTAGCATCGATATGGCGAACAGTGGGAAAAGGAGAAACGCCAGAGGGAAGAGGAGAATGCCGTGAAGAAGGAGGAGAAAGGGAATGAACGAAGAAGGAGGAGGAGGAGGAGGAGGAGGAGGAGAAGAAGAAGAAGAAGAAGAAGAAGAAGAAGAAGAAGAAGAAGAAGAAGAAAGAAGAAGAAGAAGAGACTTATCTCCCTTTGCAGTCGATGATGGCGACGATCCGGGTGTACAAGTGGAGGATGCGGTGGTGCAGGTGCCTAGGCCTTGCATCCGCTGCTTACCATTGCGAGGGTGAAGACTTGCCGACATGATGAATCCGTCGACAACATCGCGAGGTCAGACTCGTCATCGCTTGACATGTTGGAATGGCCGTTTGTGCTTGTCATGTCCCCATGTTGAATGTTTCTGTATGCTGCGCAACACGATGGATCGTCTCGACAAGTAAGTTGACAGTCGCAACAGTCTACATACTTCCATCGATAGGATGAGTAAAGCGAGTGAATCTAACGCTAGAACTAGGAAATATACAGTGCTACGTGTGTTATGTGTGTGTGTGTGTGTGAGTGTGTAAAAGAGAGAGAGAGAGAGAGTTTTTCATAGATAGGATGAACAAAATCGAATGAATCTAGCGCTACATCATGGAAGTATACACTATAATCGTGTGTATGTGTGCACCTACCCCGCAACTGACCTCACGCTACTGCCATTGACAGAATGAACAAAATCCAATGAATCTACCGCTAGAACATGAAAATATACACTACTACCCGTGTGTGTGCCTGCGTGCGCGTGTGTGTAAGTAGGACAGAGAGAGAAAGGGAAGTCAAAAACGAGAGGCGGGAGGAGAACGTGGGGAAAAGCGGGAAGAAAAGCGGGGCCAGAAATGGAACACAGGGAGGAATGGAGATGGCCGTACATGAGAGAGAAGAAAGCGCGTGAGCAGGAGAAAGAAGATGAAGGAGAAAAATAAGGAGAAGAGAAGGGAAGAAGGAAGAGTCACTTATCGCTACGAACTGTGCCTCTGAGTCCAAGCAGCTGCTCATTGTGAAGTGACGGGTTGTGCGTGATAGGAGAGCAACGGGCACGACAAGTGACACATAGATACAAGTAGTTCTTTTTTCACAATTTTATTTTCGCAAGTTGGTTGTTAGATCTTGTTAGATCTTTCTCTTATTTATTCATTTATTTACTTACTTATTTATTTATTTATTTTGTATTTCGTTTTACTAAGACAATTTGTCTGATGAATATATCGTCGAAAGCTGTGCAGATTCAGATCTATTAGCAAAGGCTGCGTACGTGTAGTGAAAGGGGCGAGTGAGCTGGTCGGCAACGAGGTGAAGGCTACCCGCAAAGAGGAGGAGAGTGTGGAGACAAAGAGGGAGGAGACACGAGCGAGGGGGAGGGGACAGTGCAGACAACAAAGCGAACAATTGCATGCAGGATAGAAAGAACTTAGAGTTAATCGAAGGAGAAGGCCAAACAGAGGAAGTGAGAGTTTCTATGAAGAAGATGACGACATAAAGGCGATAGCAGGGAGATTTTGACTGAGTATTGCTGCCTTTCTATAAGTGTGTTAGGATGATCACGGTCAGGTGCACCGTGGTTCTGGCCATGATTGCGAATAAGCACAGGCGGGGAGTAAAACAGGGGGGTAACTTGAAAGAGAAGATGAGCATGAGAAGGAGAAGGTAGGGAAAGCTAGTTCAGGGAAGAAGTATATCACGGGGGAAAATGTTATATAGAATGCTGCTGGGTAGGATGCGTACGAAGAAGAAGAAGAAGAAGAAGAAGAAGAAGAAGAAGAAGAAGAAGAAGAAGAAGAAGAAGAGAAGAAAGAGGGAGAGAGTCAGACACTTGGTAGAGCGAGTGGCAACAAGCAGTACAGAAGCGTGCATGTGCAGTAACACGTGGGAGAAGGGTGCAACTTTGGACAGAGCCGTAGCCCAGCCCACGTAGCCGGGCTTGAGCTTGGACAGTCAGCAGAAGGTGGTGGTGGTCTTCGTGTAAGAGGGAAAAAACGTGGGTAACGAAGTCGAGGGCGAGAGACAGAGAGATGAGGTTAATGATGTTTGGGCACATACCTGGTCTTGACGATGGTCTACGAGGGTCGGCGTCCTCAGTACTTCGGTTCAGCTACTGACGTCAAATTCGTCGTCAATAGGATGCACTCTCAAGTCGTAAGCTGCATGATCTGGCGTTGAATGCAGAATTGGAGGAAAGGACTCGGGATACAGATGCCGGTGGTGGCGAGAATATGCTATCAGAGACATTCAAACTCAGTTCTTTGGTTCTCAGTTGGTGGAATAGCAGTGCAGTACTGCTTTGTGGACAACGGTTGGACTTTTTGGTTTTCAACGGGATCTTGCACTCTGGATTTCTATCGTTTCGCTATGTCTCGTTTTTTGTGCATTTGTCTGCCCTCCAGCCTATGTGTTGCCTCGCTGCCATTGCAGAACATAGGGGTTGTTTGTTCTCTCCCTTTCTCTGTGTTTGCTCTGTGCATGTGTGTGTGAGAGAGAGAGAGCAAGCAAAGCACGATATACCTACAACATTGGCTGATCAGATACAAACACAAGTAAACAAACTGGGATTGGAATTCCCAACAAACAGGTCAACGAGACAACATTTCTTTTGGCAAGTGCCGAGTTCTCAGCTTGCAACCGTGCGGGACTTTAGACACACAAACACAAACATTGTGACACACACAGTCACAGTGACACATACACACAACAGACACACACATACACTTTGACACACACGGTCACAGTGACACACACACACAACATACATACACAGTCACGGTGACACACACAGTGAAACACACACGGTCACAATGACACAGACACACGACACATAGTGACGAAGACCAAATGACACAGACACAGACACAAACACACAATAATACACACATAGTCACACAGTGATAGTCGCATAGTGACGCATACACGGTGACACAGATACACCGCGACACACAGAGAAAGACAGTGGCATACATAGAGAGAGAGAAACAGAGAAAGAGAGTAGAGAGGAAAAGGAGAGAGAAACGTACCTGGTCTTGGCGATGGATCGACGTCTTCATGCACGTTGGTTCTGCTGTTGACGATGACAGTTGCATTGTCGATCCGTAGGCTGACAACAACTGCATAGTAGTCTGGGCACCGAGCACCAAGTGGGAGAAGGACTCTGAATACTTATGTTGGTGACAGTGAGAGTACTCTCTCATTGACATTCAGATTCAGTGCTTTGGCTCACCGCTGGTGGGATACCAGTGCATTTTCCGGACAGTATCAGACTTCCTGTCTTTCATTGTGGTTTTGCAATTTGGAATCTGCCATTTCGCCATCGCCCATTTTTATTGCATTATTATTATTATTATTATTATTATTATTATTATTATTATTGCGGTATTGGTGGCCTCAGCAAGCCCTGTGTCTGCCCCAAGTGAAGGCGGGCTTGATTATTCACAAAAGACCAAAAAAACAAAATTGACACTTCTCAATATGTGGGTACTCAAACAGTTGCAGCACGCTAGTGGTTACAAGAAAACATGAACCTCTCAGTTCTTCCAGAAACATGGGACGCGTTGTACAGTTAAAGCCAGGGTCAAGTGGTTGCGCCCTGGGCACACGCATTGTGAGGCCGACACATCATTCAACAGCCGCAGACAAATAGAAGTGCATCATTGTCGTCACGCAACTGTCGTAAACCAGTGAGAGTGCGACAAACACCTGAGGCCTAGGCAGGCAATGCGGACACGTTGCTGCAACGCTGCGCAAGTGTCTGCATGTGCGCAGGCGGCTATAGCCGGGTTGCAGGGCGCGAGTACAGGGAGGTGAGAGTGTGATAGGTAGGTAGAGAGTGAGTGGGTGAGCGTGCGTTCATTGCAGCCAGTTGAGGAAAGCGGATGTTGTTCCTAACCAATCGAGTGATTGGATGCGGTGGACCATGTTGTACTATGTGGTCTGATCGCACTCTATCAACGACCTTGGTCATGGGAAAAGGATGAGAGTGAGATAAATAAAGAGTCAGTGTGGAAACTTTGTCTAAGTGCAGATGGAACCGACTAGTGTTAGGATAAGCAAAATTATCCTCATCGCCTCATGTATACCCCTGTATCAGAATGTATGTACTACCTCACTATGCATGCACCGGTGTCTGATTATATGAATCTGCGATTTCTTTTGGACTAAATCTGACTTAGGAGAAATGCTACGCCTGTATGAATGATCGTTCGATATGAATTTGTATTTCTTATGTTGCAAAATGCATAATGGAATGCAGGATCCCATACATGTCAATTTTTTGTCTCTTTGTTGAAATGAGTTGTGTATGACTAACTGTTTCTAAAAACACATGGTGGGAACGAGAAGCTCCCGTGAAGACTATCTCACCGTATTTTGGGTAGACGAGGAGGTGAGAATGTGGACTCCGTGAAGTCTTATCCTACTTGATAGGATCTTTTAACATTGGTGAGGGTTGGAATGACTGCAAAAGTTATTGATTTAGCGTATGGTTATGTATGTTTCAGATTACTGATCGGCTAACCCATGATGTATGTATGTATCATTGTCGAAGCACTCTGACTAAGGCTCACCTTCTCTAAGTCAAGACTGACTCAAGTCAAAAAAATCAGTTGAAGGTCTTTTGAATGAGGCGAGAGTTCCCGTGTAAACTTCCTCATTAGGTGTTTCATTGAGTCATTGGGATGTGGCTCCGTATGACCTGCTCTTCTAACTCTAAGACTTTCGATTGATCTAAGACACAATGACTCTTCTAAAGGGGTGAACTAGGAGGGGTAATAAGAGGGGTGAGGTCCCGATAGACCCGCCTTATTACCTGAATCTGCTTCAAGTAAGGGAATGTGGTAATATGAGGAGCAAAACCCCGTGAGGTCTGCCCTATTACCAACTAACAGCAATGGATGGTGATAGGAGGAGCAAGGTCCCGTGAGGTCTGCCCTATCACTGACAAATCCTGGCAAAAGAGGATGGTGATAAGAGTAGCAAGGTTCCGTGACGCCTGCCGTATCGCCGACAAATCCTGGCAAAATGGGATGGTATTAGGAAGAGTAAATCCCGTGAGATCTTATGATTCTACTCCATATAAGATTTGACGATATTTTGTACGTGCATGTCCGAAAGGAAAAATATTGACGATGCTATCCTTTAGACAACTATCTCTAGAGATTCGTCTGACAAAATGTTAAAAAGGCTACCTAGAGGGAGTTATGTCGATGTAGTATTATTCTCGACTAAAATGAAGTTCACTATATTGAACTTCAGATAAGGTCATGTCGATGGCAAAGAGGTGTTGAGACCGTGTTGACTTGTGTGTGATTGCAGGTCAACTTGATCAAAGAGACTCATTATGAGTCTATACAAGACTACATGTTGTTGCCTTATGGTAACAGGTTGATTCGCCAACTCAACCCTCACTCACCCTCGACACCTACATTTTGCATCGACCTCCGCACAAAAAGGCATTTTTGAATTTTCGGGTCATTGTCTAAATGGTCTGTGTTTGGTAAAAAGGGGTCCTTGAACTGGTTAAAATCAGATACGACTGAATGACGAAGTCGAAAAGGGATGTTTGGCTGAGAGGTTTGAAAGCGTGAGTGTAATGTGGGTGAAAGTCAATAGAAGGTTGACTCTGTTAGGATTGTGTAATGTGATTGACTTCTGTTTGCAGGTCAGTAAAACAACCAGCCACGTTATTCAATGCAACCCATTGAGAAACTTATGTTGTCCTGTGCCTTGATCCAGATGTTTCATTAGTGCGCGATTTTATACACTTGGTTTGAGTAACTAACCATGTGTTTTTCCCTGATTGTTAAGCAGATTATGATTATTGCTAAGGTGACAAGCCTTACTCATTTCAATTTCATTTCAGCTATACATGTTTGAAAGGTCAATAATCTATGTTTTCCATGATGAATTCAGACTGTTTATGTGAATGTGTTAAATGTAAGTAACATCTCCTTGCGTATGTACTCAATGTCTTATTTCATTTTATATGTATGTGTGGTATGGTAAATGACTTTCATAAAGAAATATGCTGAATGAATTTAATCACTAGGTATGATGGGTATATGTCTTATGCCAAACCCCTTGAGAATTCAAGCATTGAGGGGATCGTGCTCCGGAAAAAGAGATAGGTTATAAGTCATACTTATTTGAAACTATTTCTTGGCAAAACGTAGTATGCGCGAATGTTCGTCAGTCGAGTCGACCTGATTTGTAAGTCGGTCCGGGAGATTAGCGCCCCGATGCCCGACACGTATACAAGTCAGTCTTAGGCGTTCAACCACGCGTATGCCTATGCGACGGTGATCGAACAAACGTCCTCGACCGACTTACCTCTGCGATTGCAAGTAAAAACCTTCGCACATGGGTCAGTAGCTCAGCAGGGATATGCCCACCTAAGGGATGGTGACAACTCCCACAGGTGGAGGTGAGTTGTACCTCACGGGACCTCTATCTTGCCACAGGGGGTCGCGAGAGGTATATTTGGTGCGCACGGTCGGAGTGGTATTTTGTTGAAGCGATTTAAAAACTCCTGCGTGACGCGACCGTGCAGTACGATACAAAAAAATGCTTTGCGTCTGGGTGTGGGACCGCCGCGCCCGACAACGATTGTGAGGAGTTCGTCGTTTCCAACATCGTATCTCGCCGAGTTACCGATGATACCCCTCCACGCATTGAGTACCTTGCGCATTGGAAGGAGTATTCTGATGAGGAGGCTACTTGAGAACCCCTCGACCACTTGGAGCACGTCCGAATGTTGGTGCATGCATATGATCGTGCTCATCGTGCTAAGACATCTGCCCCTATTCAGCCGACTGACCCTCTTCCTTCTCCTCCGACTGAGGAGATTGCCGAGGACGTGCCCACTCCCTCTGAGGCCGTTCTTCAACACCAAACGGACACTTCCGCGCATCCATAAAGCACTTCTCGACGCCCTCGGCGTCTCGACGACTGACACTTTGATTACCTATTTCTCCTTACTGACTCACACCTTCAGGTACTCCATCATCAGCTGCTTCAGGATGTCAGCGTTTTATGGCTCTGCTTCGACATCGACTCAACTCCTACTTCATCGACGTCATCGACCACTTCGACGATTCCAACTATCTTATTGGACTTCAACTACTTTGGACGTGACTATTTCACGCCACCACCCTACCCTATACATTCCCTTGCATGTGTCGCATGATGCTTCTCACTTAGCTGGGTCTCTTCCGTAGCGTTATCTCAGTGTCGACCATTGCATGCCTTCAGTTAGGCATATGACCACCCTCTTCTAGGCTCCCCTTTCATGGTCGACCCTGCATGGTGTCACCCATTCGTTGAGCATTACGCGCCTTGATGGTCTATTTGTTAGGGTCAATGGTTTTGCATCGCTACCACTCCCTCACCCTGAGTCTGATGACCTACCCCACCTCGTGTGTGACTGCCCTTAGGAGTTTCGATTCTTAGGCTGCATTCACCGCCTTTGAGACCATCCCACTCTTAGTGGTTCAGCGACATGACATTACTTGTGACATATTGCTCTTTTTCCTTTCAGCACTAAGGCAATTGCCTCCAGGAGTTTAGGATTGTATTATGCTACATTTCATTTTCTACTATTGGTTAGGATGTGTAAACCAGACATTTGCTTTTCATTTGACATTATGTGGCTTAGGCTACATCGCATGGACTCCGCATGGAGCTTGCTCCGCATCCTAGATTTCTCAGCTTTCCTTATTGCAGAGTTCCTCTGCTCTTGCGGGTAGCGTGTTTCTGGCTCTTGCGATCCACTACAGGTCTGAGGATCGTGCAACGGGCCTCTATCTGCCCTAGCCTACAGGCCTACTGGGCTATTTGCCTGTTTGGCCTATGGGACCAGGCCGTGACCTTACCCCACAGGCCGTGTGCTGTTTCAGTCCAGTCCAGTCCTACCCGGTACCACTGTCGGTACAAGGTCAGGCCAGTCGAGTCCAGTCCTGTCGGTCCGTTGGGGCTATATACCCCAACTGCAGTCTGTTTTGTCCTCACTCTTCATTCTGCACATTTTGAAGTACGTGCGTGTTGAGTTTGCGTCGGAGCTGCGCTGTCTCAGCTCCGTCTCCATCTCCTCCTTCCTCAAACCTCTGTCTTGATAAGGGCGGGTCCGTCACACATCGGAAACCATATGTCACAATAGACAAGAAGGGGTTTTGGGCCTGAAGGATCCAGGCAAGTAGAATACGGCAATGCTAGCGACATGGATACCCAAAGAACTTTCTGCAAGCAGCGAGGAACACTGGATATCGCTAGCGGAAAGAGCGTTAATGATGAGCTGGCACCTGAGCAAAAGAGAGGATGTCTGGGCCTGCATATGGATTGATTCCTATCTGCGCGGACCGGTCCGTTCCGAACTGTGGACGGGGATACTGAATGCCTGGAAGAAAGTTAAAATGGATAGGTGGACAGATGCTGCAGATCATCTTTGAAAACCCGATGATAAGAAAGAGAGATTGAGGGTGGTTTGCGGCGGATAGGAGGGCAGGGAGTTTTGGCAGAACTTGGATAGAGCAGGGAATCGTCTGGGTAAGGGATATCTGGAATGACTATAGTAAGGGTTAGTGTTCTGCGGCAGACCTGAAACAAAGACTGAGTAACCACAGGCGGGTGGAGGACAAGTTGGCAGAAATCATAATGGCTATACCAGACTCGGGGAAGACAATCCTGGACCCAGGGAGTCTGGACCCCCCAGGTACTTGGTACACAGATAAGCTGTCCCCGGACATATCAGAGTTTTGGAAGCTCACTTGCTCTGACAAGGAAGGAGGCCGCACGTTTGAACTGTGGCGAAGAGGAACAAGTCAGTCTCCAACTCACCTCGTTCGTATAGAGGAGGAAGAACAAGGTACCAGGCCACCACCGGTTCTGACACAAGTCAGAATCAAAGAAAGTTGTAATGCAGAAAGGGAATGGGCAGCAACAGTATGGGGAAGCAGCAAACCGATTGCAGAAAGTAGAGCGGACCTGACTCAATGGACCTGGAGAGGCAGGGATGCAGATGGGTCAGACGTGCCAGTGTTGGATTTCTCGACCGAGCTGGGGTACAAGCTCCAGAGTACAGCAAGATCCCCCAGATGGTAGCAGCAGACAGATGGATAAGGGTGGGCCAGGTGGAGCTGGAATTTGTCATCAGAGCTATGCTCCGCTGTTGGCAGCAGCTCTATCTCATGCCTGGACAGAGACTTGCAGTCACTCCATGGTTACTATCCCTGTTAGCTACGCCGTCAGCAGTACGGCTACGGCTCAGGGAGAGAGGAATGGGAGTAGAAACAACCTGTAAGAGACGTCAGTGGGCCTTTGAGTCATCTGTCCACCTCTGGTGGGACTGCCCAGCCTCAGCCCGAATCTGGAAATGTTGGGCTAGGATCTGGGATAGGGTGTCGAATAAAACCCTCCCCTGGGACAAATTATGGGTTCTGCTGGGCGGGGTTCCACAGCACCTCCAGCTAGACGAAGGTGGGGGGTGTGTGGCCCAAGTGACTCTGGCGATTGGATTTGCAGTCATCTGGGCGGGGAGGAATAAGCAGGTGTTCAATGCAGAGGACGTGGCGGACAAGCAGCAGGTTAACATGATCAGGTCTCAGATCAGATATGCTATTGCTGCAGATTGGAGAAAGAGAGTGAAGAAGGCATCCGACGACAGACAGGGCAGAAGATGGTTCGATAGGACTTGAGCAAACCGAGGAAGCCCGGTGTGGGTAGCCCGTGACCAAAAGCTGGTTTTCTCAGAATGGCTACAAAAAGGCAGGTAGTGAGAGGAGTAGGACAGCCAAGGCTTGAAGTAGGCTTGTACTAGGAGGTTCAACCAGGTGCACTAGGTTGTTAAATTCCGCAGTCCAAAGGAAGAGGGATAGTTAAGGCTTGAGAGTGTCCAGAAGTAGGACCAAGGTCCACCCTTTTTTTTTTTTTTTTTTTTTTTTTTTTTTTTTTTTCAATGAACCGGGCCCAGTGCCCAAGGCTGATATTACCAATAAGAAGATTGAGGCCGGGGTCCTCACAGTCTACCCGGAGTGACCGAACCGAACATGCTGAGAACCGGGCTCA
>BFEA01000172.1:528029-547557 GCA_003427395.1 Chara braunii | reverse complement strand
CCTCCCTTCGGTGGGCGTATCCCCGCCGAGCTACCAGTCCACAATACGAAAGCTAATCAGTTGCAATCGCAGAGGTGGACCAGCCGAGGGCGTTTCTCRTTCGSTGTAGMATAGGGGGTACGCGCGGTAATACGCCTYTATYGGACCCGCACGCGAACCGCCATCTTGGGGGGCTGAAGTCCCAAGCGCGRCCTGTCGTCGGTCGACTAGGAYRTATYCCACACACCACGCGCACACCACTTTACGAACRCAAAAAAATAAAACACACACACACACACGAAACAACACAACACAAACAACGCGACAACGCTCCTAGCCCCTCGGTAGCCAACCCATAACTTTCCGGTGCGGAAAAACGATAAGCGTCACGCGCGAGACTTAGTATAAAACCGCGCGGACGCAGGGCCTACTCATATCGACTCGCGATGTAGGCGTACGCAAGCAGTCGCAATGATGGCGTACTATGTAATGCCCATAATCAAGCGGTCCCTCGTGGATCCGAGTACCGCTTATGACACTCAAGTGTCAGACTCGAAGTCTCGTGAGGGTCTAATCCTTCACGATATTGCACGACTGAARGAATAGTCGTGCAGCCGCCGCGAGACCTCCGACCTTTGGTCTGAGCGTCTCGGTAGGCAAGGCAAATAGGCTCTGCGCAAGGGAAAATCCCTCCCCTKCAGAGCCTAGGGCTTGGGATGTCCTGGACGAGGACCTCGAATCCCGGCCCAGGACCTACGTCCGACTAAGAAAAATTCTCAAGAAGCAAAGCAAAAATAAACGGAGGAGTCCTCCCTGGGCCTCTCAGTCTTACCCTCTGAACTATGCTCTTTGTAAAGAGTCCATTAATCCATGCAGACATTCACCTTATGTACACCCACGTATATATATATATATATATATATAGGGGAAAGTATGTGACGATCACTTCTCACACTCTCATTGGGGTCCCTCACAGCCATACGTATATATGTGATCGCAGGCAACCAAATCCAGAATCTGATTCATAGCACACACCTGCAAATCACATCAACGAGTCCATCGACAGCCCACGCACTACACGGAGTCAACCCCAACCATCTTCAACACTCATACCCCTTGCTTTAGCCATRCAAGCCCCAACCTCCTGTCCTACCAACCTTAATTAAATACTCAGTACCTTTATCAAATGGTCATTCAATAAAAGTCTGGGTGAAACCATAACGAAACAATGAAATCACCAGGGCTAAAGCCTTTTAGGTTGAGTGTGGAGGGTGAGCTGAAATTGAGTCGTAAACCGASRAATCGKCGACCGACCTRTTATCAGTGATAAMAGATGATGATCCTCAAGGGATCGAGCTGAGTCTARTCCYGAACTTGAATCAGACGATCAAGAGGACCTGTAAYACATGACARGYCAATRTCCCAGACTTAAACCTATAAGTTCATGGAGAACAATCTYCATATCGTGATCTTACCAAAATCATCTTAGTTAACTATGTCTAAGYCTACCTCTAAAYAATATGGTAGTCTTTCCTTAGTCAGAGTGGACTATCAAAATCGCCACCTGTCAAAATATAATCGATCTCCTCTAAACTCAGAAAATTTCGGCAGCGCTTCCCGTAGGAAAAGTGTCTTTCTAGAATTTATATAAGTCCAGATATGAAAGGTGGAAATAATTTCTAACTCCAAAGAGTCAATATTATGTGTAACTTCCTGAAAATAGCAGAAATTTTGGCAGCATTCTCTTTAGAAAGGGAGGTTTTCCAGATTTATACTAAGTCAGATACAGAAAGCAGAAATAATTCATAGTTCTGGAAAGTCAAACTTTGTCTAACTTTCTGAAATAGCAGAAATTTGGGCAGCACTCCCTTTAGAAAGGGAGGCTTTCCAGATTTATACTAAGTCAGATATGAACTTGAAAGATAGCTCGAGTTCGACTTTAGACATAATTTAATCAACTCCTTA
Source organism: Chara braunii (assembly GCA_003427395.1). Classification (NCBI taxonomy): domain Eukaryota; kingdom Viridiplantae; phylum Streptophyta; class Charophyceae; order Charales; family Characeae; genus Chara; species Chara braunii. The sequence goes on along the minus strand of BFEA01000172.1, from coordinate 545,613 downwards.
GTTTTGTAGAAATTTCGACAGCACTCGCTCTAGAAAAGTGTTATGCCAAAATTTATATAAGGCTAAGTCCAGAATTTGAAAGTAACTTTTGACTTCCCAAAGTTCAATTTTGTCCAACTCCCTGAATTAGTAAAAATTTGGGCAGCAGTCCCTCTAGAAAGGGAGACTTCCCAGATTTTAACTAAGTCAGATACTAGAAAGGACAAAGTTGAACTTTTGACAAGTCAAAATTCAACCAACTCCTTGGATTTGTAGAAGTTTCGGCAGCGCTTCCCGTAGGGAAAGTAGCTTGCCAAGATTTATACAAAGCCAAGTATAAGAAAAGATCTCAGAAAATGCAAGAATTGACCTAAGTAAAAATAATTATTACAGAAAATGCAGGAATTGACACTAACTCCTATGACTCTAACACGTGGCGAGCAACTAAAACAACTACCTATCAATCTGAAACTCAGACTAAGTAGTGGCCTCACTCAGTCACATGCAAGCCAAACTACAAGGGTAAGCACTCTCACCATCCCAAAATCAACCTGAACAAACAATAGTTCACGATCTCTCAATGATTTAACCCTTTATACCTGGCTTAGATAAGGCATAGGTCAGGCCGCCTGAACTTACAGAACAGCTCAACTTAGCCAGGCCTTGAGTCARAATACCTAAACTTATAGAGCGTTCTGACTTGGYCAAATATASACAAACARARGGCATAACTAYTTTTCTCTTCTTYGGGCACATGACTACACCACTCTAGTCGCCCTGGACTGTTTAAAGTATCCAAGTTATATATACTTATCTTTACCTTTGTCTTCTAAGGCTGCATATGATTGAACTAACTTAAGTTCAGCCTGCCCCAGTTTACCATCAATTCTATTYTTAGTTGTACTTTCTTCAAGTTGTGATACGGCTRTAGTCAGACCACCTAAACTTATASAACAGTCTGATTAGCTCGTTCTTAGATAGAGTAGTAATAAAGTATAGCCAAGTTATAACCATTGGGTTCCAGCATGTGCGAGGCTTTGAGCCAGACCCCCTGAACTTACAGAAGGRTYTTAACTCTCTGCCAGATTCGTTTCTATCTAAGCCATTATGCGTGTGGCATCGAGTCAGACCCCCTGAACTTACAGAAGGGTCTGCCTCTTTRCCRAGATTAATTCTTCAGAATAAAAAGCAGGAAGAGACTGAACCACCTGAACTTAAAGAACAGCTCGGTCTCCTCGTTCAGAAACCAAAGAAAAYAAGTAAAATCCCAATGAAAACAAAGCAACCCAAGGCACMAAAACTTATTGAGCGCCCTRAGTCCTTGAAAATCAAGCACAATMAAACCCCTCACAGGTCAGAGCGGCCAGACCACCTGAACTTACAGAACAGTYTGACCCTCCATGCAAACCACATCACTGGGTCTCCCCAAATTTATCGGGACATCCCAACTTACARAGTAATCAGACCCCCTAAACTTRTAGAAGGGTCTGACTTCTCCATGCAAACCCAAARTAAAACAAAGCGCTGGGGTTCCCYAAACTTATGGGGACTCCCCAGCCTTAATGACCCGGTCAAACATCATGCAAATCATCCCACCATCCTGCCTTTCCCAGATGCAGTTCCTTCTCTCAATCTGAATTCACACTATCAACAAAGATAGAAACTGAAACTTCACAACATTCCTTTATTTAGTGTTATTCAGTGTCCTGAGAGTCAAACCAAAAATAGAATAAGGYTGCACGTCATATATTCAGTCAGCGATGCAACAGGTAATACAAATAGGKGTTATAATCAAGGTTTATAGAGGGAAACGCAAGGGTTACCTGTAAATTCCCTGCCTCCAGAGCCTCGCCTAGACTCCGACAGAGCTCCCACAATCGGTRGGTGGACTCCCCACAGAGTCTTGATGCGGTCCTACGGGTTGCAATCCCGCCTGCCGCCTTCCCCTCAGAAGAAGACCAGACGTAGAGTARGAAGGATWGGAAGAGATGGTTTTAAGACTCTCARCTACAAGAGGGGTGCTCTCAAACTCASTGGAGAGGGCCTTGATATCTCGAGTCGCATGAGGGCCCCGCAATGGCGGCCAGAAAGTRACAACTTGACCAAAATTGCAGCTASACYGCCGAAATGGATCCCTGACGACTCCCCAAATCAGAACAGTTAGAGAATAAACACTCAAAGGAGGTCCGGGGTGTATCGCAGACCAGCGCTACGATGTTGTGCGTACTGCAATCGCCCTTGCGGCCTGACCCGACRTGCTCAACAGCAYAGTGCTGCTTAGTCTCCCGCAGCAATCTRCAGTACGCCCARCAGTTGCTGTAGTAGATATACAGGCTAGGACAATCCACAGTTCGCACAATCAGCGGAGTGACACTGAGTATCGTAGCAACCAGGAAGCACAACAACAGCTTATCGCAGCAACTGTAGCGGTACACAGCGGCCCACAATCCATAGTAGCCTGTGCATGTAGTACAGTCTCCGATAGCAGCGGCCTGTGCAGAGTCCACAACACCAGCTGTATGCAGTAATCACCTGCAGGCAGTAGTAGCTACCCCGCCCGCAGTTCGCAGCCGCAGTTGGGGCACGATCCACGGCAACTTGTAAACTGTGCCCAGCCAACGGTAACAGCATGTGTACACGGCGGCGGTCAACAACGGCGACAAACGGCCTTCAGCGACCCCAACAGCGCCTGTAGCATTAMCACCGGGCTCACACTACTATGCACAACAGAACAACCKTAGCAMCAWYAAACTAGCTGGTCGCGGTCTSMCCTATGCCCATGGTAACCCCACTGTAAATCAGGAATSAATGCTAGCGACCGAGATATATGCYAACGCTGAGTRCACAGGCTACCATCATGCKCAGGTGGCTCAGAACCAGGGGAGTTGCATCCTCACTACGACTCTTCGTGGTGACCCAGYCCTRTTGTCCACARCAAAAAGGGACAGGCAGGTAAGTCCTTCTTTATCCCTCTCCCGTGCTAACTCGTGCACTCCGGTTCSTAACTCGCTACCGGTCTCAGACACGCAGGGGCGTGAGCGAAACTCCCCCCTGTCAGGTACGTGCCTCGCTCCCCTCTCTCACAGGCACTGCAGGTACGTACTCCACATCTCCCCCTTCCCTTATCCCTCCGAGTGCATCTGGCCACCCGTCTTGGTCAGATCCTTGCCACCTCCTACGCGCAATCCCCTCTTTTTTTTCTCACTTCACTCCATCCTTCCCTCGCCACTAACCGTTCCTCAGGTTCGATCGTGCCGCCTGATTCGTCTTCTCTTCAGGTGTACATAAAAAAAAAAAAAAAAAAAAAGATGAATCTTTCCCGAAATATGGGAAGATTACCGCCACCTTAAAATGGTCTACCACTCGGGCGTAGTCCCCACCTGCAGCAACTCAAAAATCTACTCACTAACTTTGCAAACTAACACCACAATCTGCCTCGCCCCATCTAGAAACCCCGGAATCGTCTCTTGCCCTGCCCGTTTCCATCCCGGAACGCCCGGGCTATCGTTCTCTTCCTCGTCTCCCTCATCACCTCTTGCGCAGGTCTTTCCTTTTCTAACGCTAATTCTACTCACTCGCTTCAAAAACTAACACTGCTATCATGCTCGCCCGACCTTAGAACCCCCGAAACGGTCCCTCCCTTGCTCGATTCCGTTCCGAACCGAGCGAGATACTTGCTTTCCCCCTTTTCCCTTCACCACTCCCGCCATAGCTCCACGCACCGTCRTTTTCCCTCCAACCCCGTGTSTACTTACTAACTCCTAAATCTWAYASCTTCACTGAACTCRCCACRTTCCCTAACCTTACCTCATCATCTCCCTTTACTCGATTCCGCCAGGAATCGAGCCATCTCTCAATTTTCCACCCTTCGTCTCTGTCCTCCCTCGCTTCAGATGCACCCGGCACGCCCCCGCGTCCGGGTTCATCCACACTTCTCTGCAACGTTCATAACGTCCCCGTCAGTCGTCCTTATCTGGTCTTCTTTCCCGCACGTACCCGGCGYAGGATAGCGCCCTGATGCCTTCTCCCTCCTTTCACCCCTATCGCCTTTCCTTCTCGTTCGCTATCCTCCCTGSTGCCATSTCCCTTGGGAATGAAACCGGCGCAACAAGYCGTCCGGATTCATTCCGGGCTCATCCCTTTCTCCTTCTTCTCTGCAGCGCCCGCTYGCTCCCTGGTCAAATGCYAGCGCMTRCCGTGTCCAGACTTCCCYGAACTTGCCTCCCCGTGTTTTGGGCTTMGTCACCCCACTGTGCCAACACTTCGCGGCCCGAYGGCGTTCGRCTGTCGAAAAAAAGAGAACAACGCCCGAYCGTCGGGCTCTCCTCGCATTATATGCATGTYGTCCTAGCGCCCGGGCCATGCTAATCTACTCTGTATCGRTCGGCCTACTACGAACGCCCCGAAGGGCTTACCTCCGACAGTGCCCCGTGGAGCCAAAAGCGGTGCGCAACCCTCTCTTCCAAAGGCACCGKRCCCTACCTCTCGTCCGGATTCGGCCCCCTTTGTATYGGCGTCACCYTTCTTCATTCATCGGTGCTCCTCGTCGYGGCCTAACCCACTCCCCGACTCCGRTCGGTTTCAGCAGCAGCGCTCCCCTGTCAGCGCTCGACCAAACGGACCCCCGATTTTTACGTGTCGACTTTGCGCAGGGGTCTCGCTAATCTTCTCTATATCGTTCCAGTTTTAACAGATGTCCCGAAGGACCGGGCCGGGGCAGCGTCTCGTGGCGGCACCAAAGGCCGCGCCGCCTGTCTAACCCCCGCCCCTGCGCGGTTTCGCGCCCACCTACGGGCGTGAGATAGATAATAATAGTATTAAAACTTTGAATTAAATTTTATATATATATATATATATATATATATATATATTTATGGATATATAAAAACTGCAAAGCACGCGGTAACCCAGCTAGAGCTGCGGTCCCTGTGGTAGCAAAAGGCGAGGGGGATAGTCCTACCGGCCCATCAACCCCTCAAGCCTTTCCGCTGCGCTCCTCCGCTCCCTCACCTCACGCCGTTGGCCTCGATCCCTATGTCTGCTGCGTACCAGTCCGGTGCTATAACCTATAGGGCTAAGCCAAAACCTGGTACCAGCAAGCCCGACACATCTTATAGAGAGGTAGCGCACGGCCCTTGGGGCCAAGGAAACGCCCCATACCACTTTCCCGGCCCATACTTGCACAAGGGACTACCCAAAAAACTTACGTTGGCCTACCGGCCTCGCCACAGCTACTCGTCCTTAGCCAAATCCATCAGGTCCCATCATCTGGATTTTCACGTAAGTTCATACCGGCTCAGTGAACCATCCATCGCACCCCGCAGAACCAAAGAAACAAGGTACTCATGGCTAATCAGTTTAATCAAAACAAAAGTAACGTATGCTTACCAAAATCCACGCCACGTCTGCCAGTGTAACCAAAAGAAGGAAAAATCATGCGCGCCTCAACTCGTGCGCCCACGCACTCTTTATTCTAGTCAACCACCTAGTCAACATAAATTACAGATGCGGCCGTGCCTGGCACTACATACTTAAACTTTAAACCAAACTGTTTTCTGTCGTTTGCAAAGACCAGGGCGGATACCCTTGTAAGGATATTCGCACCGACAGGTTACCGAACCATATTAAGCGACGTCCCTGTCGCTTCGCAGGATCAAAAAGCTATCAATTCAACCACAATCCCAAAATGTTGACGAGCAGGGTACCAATCCGATTAACCGACAGACCCAGGGTTGAGGCCTCCAATAATCCATGCCAAACACAACTTTATGCTGCCAGGATTCTAACCTGGGTCTCTGTCGCCCTGACACTCGGACGTCGGGATACTCCTCACTGTACTACAGCATAAGCTTCATTGGTCTCTCACCGTCCTCTTCCCTGTGCCCTAAATAACCGTCGACTTCTCGTTGTGTGCCCCTAGCCTTTTCCCTTGAAACCAAGTCGTGACTAGGGGCGCGGGCCCTAACCGAGACCTTCGAAGGCATTCTCTCGCCTTCCTCTCAAAAACCCTCACATTATCACACGTAGCCGTACCACATAGACTCTCACATAAGCTTTCCTGCAGTCTAGTACAGGAAGACCAGGTCTCCATCTTGGCCCACCATAGTTTGGGTGATCATTCCAGATCTACGGCCCACCACATTGTTATTTCAGCAGTAGTGCCTTCGCGGGTTGCGCCACGATAGGTTGTTCTTGATAAGCATTCAATCAGGACTTCCTCAAAAGACTCGTATGACTCGACTCTTATCCCACGCCTCTCCGCAGGAATAAAACCCTCCTAGGCATTCACGCCCCTTTAAGTCTTTACCCCCTTGGCCAGACGCAGACCCTCTGCTCAGGTTGTGCCAAACAGCGGCCGACACCAAGGGTTGCACCTTAGTGATGCTAGTTGTACCCCTAGCTGGGTCTTCTTATAAATGTCAAAGATTAACACAAGTGGTCAGGCGGTGTGTCGCAACAATACAAGCCTACTGCGGGACTACGCATAGACCTGTCGCACATAAAAGGTATTTACCAGTTCCTCTGTGGGACAACACAGGGGAAGCACGACAACCTCTCCACAATCACAAAACAAAATCACTGCCTGATTCACAAGGTCGTGGCCTCCCAGCTTGATCAGAGCAAGAAAGTCACGCATCTTGATGACATCTCTTAAAACACACCTTTTGCGACATCCCAAAAATTTCACCAATAGCCAAACAAAATTTGGTCCCTCTCGTCAGTCTTTTATTACTCAGAGTCAACTTTCCATTTATCAATCTTATTAGTCCCCTAGTTTATAGACGAGATCTCATTTTAACAGGTCTCTCAGTCATCCCTCTCTTTCTAGGATGAACTTTCTCACGACCTTTTCTTTAACGCATCTTCCTTCTCTGAAGGTGTGTCTTCCAAATAGATAATTGACAATCTTTCCATTCACAGGTGTCCCACTCATCATATACTTCATATAAAAAGACCAACTTGCGGGTCTTCTGCACAGCTCAACAGTAAACCACTCACCATACGAATATTCAGGAGCCTCACACCCTTTCACAAAAGAGATTGCGCTTCCTTGCCTTATACTCGGCCCTCTCATCCGCCCATGGGCAGATCGCGCGAGTATACCGGCGAGTAGACAGTTCACATTCATCCAAAGTCACAAAGTACAAGATACATCAAGTATTTTCCCGCACATATTTCACATCAAACCATCATCCATCAAACCAGGACCACATGAGTGAGTGTGAGAGTGATCGTCATATGCAACAAGTAGTCTCCAAAAAGTCTCAATATAATATACACTCAGGGATAAAATATCCTACGTGAAATGTCTCCAACATACACTTAGGGGTAAGATACCTTGTACAAAAAAGAAAATGCCTCCACACTGTGACTCACTCAACTCACTCAAATCCACACTCACACGAGTACTCTTCTCAAAGTACAAGTTAAGCCTGTCTCTTCGGAGATCAGGGTGTAGGCCACCTAAGTATGTACACGCCTCATCTATCATGTCCTGGTCCTCAAGATGGCACACTCAACAAAAACCCAATCCAAACTGCCCGACAAATGTACACAACACCTAGGTCTACATGATGTCATCCAATCCTAATTCTAGTCCTATACGCAATATGTCAACCATACAGGAAAACTCAGTCCTGGTCGCTCAGGTTTTGCCTATATAGTTGAGCCCTACCCCCATCCGCAGATCTCTCTACTCTCCTGCCCTGTCTATCATACATTCTGTCTCCTTCCTCTGTAACCTTCCCTTCAGCCTTGTCCTTTAGGAACTTAGGACATTGCAAGGTTCGATGCCCCTCCTTTGTATAGAAGAAGCAGGACGTATTGAACCACTTCCTGAACCTCTTCTTTCCTCTCTGAGACCCTGGCGATGATGGCGCTTCGCTGACCTCCCTGCTCAGCTCATGGCTCTGAGGCATATCCAAGGGCTCCTCTCGTGTCTCCACCTCCTGGGTACTCGGTCCAGGTCGGTCCTCAATCTTCTTTGGCCCGTACTCAGGTGTGCCCAACCTCTGGAGCCTGCCCTCGATGACACCCTCAGCCTCAATCCCCATCTCTCTCTCGAGAGGCTCCTCTATCCTCTGCTCAGGCGAAAACAAACTCGCCTCCTCCTACATCGAGTGCACTGCCTCAATGAGCACGTCCATAAATCCCTCTGCTTAGCCCTGAGCTGGCTCACTACTAGATGGTGGTAGCCCCTCCTCAACTGCCAAAGGTATGACTGGGCCTGCCGTTGCTATAGGTAGCGTCGCGAGCTCAGTAGGGGCCCTAAACTCGAACGCCTCTCTCTCTGCCTGTCTCTGGGCTCTCGCCTCCTCTGGCTCCAGGATAACTCTCCCCATAGGTTGCTCCTGGGGAGTCTCTGCTGCAGATGGCTGTCCTGGCAAACCATGTCCAAGCTGCCTCTACTCTCCCTGCCGTCTGCTCTCTGGCTTGTCCGCCCCTCCCTGAGATCGCTGCCTCAGGCTCTCGATGATAGCTACCTGGCTGGCCACCAATGCCCTGAGTTCCTGGATTTCCACCTCCATAGCCTCCAGGCGTACTCCATGGCCGACTTCCTTTATCTTCTTCTCTGCCAGATCGCTCTCCAACAACAAGTGTCGGTCAAAAGTTGTCTTGGCCAGGAACTTGATCTTGCGATTCAACCTTTCTTCTGCCTTCCTTGCCACCCCAAACCTGGCTCTGGTTGGCGAAGGAAGCTCCTCTCCTCTCCGCTCCCAGAAGTCCCTCCACATCTCTGGGATCTCTGGGGCCTTAGCTGGCTCGCTGGGTGGCTGACCCGGGAGAGCCCCTGTTGCCTCCAATCTCTCCCTCTCTTGCCGTTGCTCCGGAAGTTCCCCCGCTGCATCCAACCTCTGCCTCTTCTGCCATATCTCTTCTATCCTCCTGATTCTTCTTGCCCTCTTTTCTTTGCCTGTCTCTCCAGCTGGCGCTCTTTCCCTCGTGCGGAGGTCGACCCTCTTTGGAATCTCTGCCTCTACCTCCTGCTCCAGTTGGCACGGCTCCTGGCGTGGCTCTGCAGGTGTTGGCTCCTCCAGGTCTGGGTGCTCCAGGGCATGAGCTGCTAGGTGTCTGTCAATCAGGGTCAAGGTTTCTCTCCTTACAGTTGCCCTCTCTCTCCTGCTTTCTGCCCTCCTCTCTGGCGAAGGAGCCTTTTCTGATGAGGGCAATGGGGTCTCCTCTCTTTGCAACCTCTCCCCTGCCTGGCGAGTGCTCCCTGGTGCATCCCCGAGTCTCAAACCCACCGCTGGTGTCCGAGGGTGCGTGTCCTCTCCAACCTCTATCACTTCCTTCCCTGCACGTCTCCCCTCATCGCCTAGCTCTTTCTCTCACAGATTATCCTGGACCTCCTCCTGTGGCACCTCCTCTCGTGGCACCTCCTCTCGAGGCACCTTCTCTGCCTGCTCTCCACGCTCCTCACCCGGAGGCGACGCTCTCTACTCAGAGATATCCAAATGCGCCTCCAACTCCCTCAAAGGCTCCTCAGACGCTGGCGGCTTCTCATGTGTGCTTGTTGGCGACCTCCTCAATTCACCCTCGGCAAACTGATGGAACTCCACTGGTCCCAACCCACACTCAGGGTACGCGCCTCGTTCCTCAGCCTCTGGCTCCGGCTCCTCCTCTCTCCTAGCTAGGGCCTTTCGTCCTCCTCGAGACGGTCTCGCCTCCCTTGGCTCAGGGTCCCTCTGTCTCTGACACCTCTGACGTCTCTCAACTCTGGGTTGAGGGGGCTCTGGCCGTCGAAAGGCCTCTCTCAGATGTGCCCTGCAGCTCTCCCAGTCCCGAGCATTGTCTCTGACCTGCTTAGTCAGTGCCCTCTCCCCCTTTCTGGTCCAGAGGGGTAACGTCCTCGCCCACTCATCTCTCGGTATACCCTGCCCCTGCATGAACCATTCGAAAACAGGAATAAAATCTGCCGCATTTCCGATTTCTAGGCGGATCGGCCTGCCACATGATCCCACAGGCGAAGGTCGCAGCATCTGCATCCTCGTCTCCACCTCCTGCCTCGTCGTCGCCTCCTTACGAATCCTGGTAATGGGCCCCTCGAACCTGCCTGCTCCACTCAGTCTCTCAATCGCATGGGCCACGGTCCAGTCCATACGCCTCGCATGATCCCAAAAGTTGTCCAGGAATAGCTCGATGTCCCCATCATCGTACATCGGAGTACTCTCTCGATGGCGAGGCCCATGTCGCTCATATCCTCCTGATGCTCCCAACGGCCTCCGAGGCGGTCGTGTCCCCCTCCCTCCTCTTGGCATAGTTGTCTTCGTAAAGACAGACCTGCACAACAGGTGAAGGAGGCAACAGACACACATTGGGGTAAGCAAACAGGTGATAATCAAGCAAGCTCAGACCAAACCATACTCATGCAGCATACAACCTATCGGACCTACATAACCTATCGCTTCTATTCTAAAGGTAGTCAGGTCGTCTCTCTTACCTCTTCTCTCACCATAAATTTATTCAATCGTGTTCCAGATATACCCAATCCTTCCACTCAGTCCCATTCAATTCCTCAATCTGGTACGCTCCGAAGTCTCCAACCCGTACGATCCTGTAGGGGCCTAACCACCTCTTATCAAGTTTCCTGGACCACTGCTTTTCCAGCGATGAATCGTAGAGAAGCACGACGTCCCCAACTGCCAGAGGCACTTTCCTCACCCGAGCAGACTGATCCCATCGAGTCTTATCATCCATACGACTTCTAGCCACTTGATCGGACGCCTCCTGGATCCTTTCCTCTATCGCTCCTATCTGTCGCGCCCGAATGTCGAGCAATTCCTCAAAGGACAGGTCGACTTCCAGATCTTGGCGCCTCCAAGCTTTAAGAAAACTCTCGATAGGGAAGGTGACGTGTCTTCCATACCACAGCGTTGCAGGTGCGTACTTGGTGGATCTTTTCACTGTAATGTTCTCGACAAAGAATGCTGCCCCCAGGTATCTTGGCCATTGATTAGGCTTGCCTTCGTTCCACTTAGCCAGGAGGCTCGTAATGGTACTATGTCCTCTCTCTACAGGAGCATTTGCCTGGGGGTACGAGGCCGTGGTGTAGTTGGCCACTACACCATACCTTGATAACAACTCCTGCACCTCCTAGCAAGTAAATTATGATCCCCTGTCCATTACGAACTCCCTGATGAAAGGATTACGCAGGTAGTACTCCTCGATGCAGCTAACCAAGACTGAACCAGTCTTGGTACGAATGACACGCCCATCTACGAAGCCAGGCAGGTTATCGCGCGCATCGAAGATGTAGTTATAGCCCTGATCCTCAAGCGGCATAAAGAGTAGATCGAGATGCACTATAGCCCCCACCTCTCGCTCTAGCCTTGGATGCAGCGGCTCTCCTTGCCTCAAACGAGATCTCTCCTCGACAGAATTTCCCGACCATGTCCATCATCCCATCCCAGTAGTACAACTCGCTTATTTTGGCGTAAGTGGCTTGGATCCCTCGATGCCCCCCTGCAATGCCATCGTGAAGCGCTGTTACGACATCAATCTAGCGGTTCCTACCGCAAACAACTCTCCTGGGATTCCCCACTTCCCTTCTCACGAAAAGGTGGCCGTCTCGCACTAAGTAGCGCTGCAGCATCCTCTGAGCTCTATCACTTGCATCCCTAAGCCGCATCTCGCAAGACAAGATAAGCCCCAACTCTAGGTAGATCCCATCATACTCCTCTGCACGAAAGACCTCCTTAATCTCCCCCTCCTCGAACTCGTCGTCCTGGCTCTCGGGCACCTCGTTCACATTCGCTGCCGGGTTCAACGAGCCTGACTGGTCGAGGCTTTCCTGCAATAACATGTTGACGAGGAGATACATTCCTCCCATCAGGTCCTCATGTCGTTCTACCTGGCCGGGTCCTTCCTCGATCGTCCTTATGTCTTCCACCAGACTATGCGAACTGGCCAGCGTCAACTCCATCATCCACTGAACATCCTTACCTCCCCAAGGATCTTCTTCTTCAAAGGGTTTGAGGACTAGCTCTGCCCTCCTTTCATATCCGCTCGGCACTTGCCAAATAGAATAGCCCACACATCTAGGCACTCGCGGCGACCACTTGTTGATATGGAGACGGACATCTTTCTCCTGATCCAGGAATCCATCAACTGGGGGCGTATTCTCCACCGCCTCTCCTTCCTGGTTATCCCAGTTGATACGACTCAGCCCGTCCGCCCGGTTCTTGCTACCAGGAATCCGCTCCAACTTGAAGTTAAACATCCAAATGTACGTCAGTCATCTGACAACCGTCGGATCCGATGGAACATAATTCCTCAGAGAGTAGACCAGGGCGGTTGGGTCCACTCTCAAAATAAACCTCCTGCCGAAGATGTAGTTTCGGAAGATCCTTAGACAGTGGAGGACAGCAAGGGTCTCCCTTTTGAACTGAGAGTAGTTCCTCTCTGTCGTACAGAGAGTCCGGCTCTTAAATCGCAAGGGCCTTTCATTTCCTTCCATGTCTGCCTGAATTAGAACTCCCCCTAAGGCAGTCGGCCCCGCATCCGTTTCGACAATGAAGGGTCGTGTCTCCGTGGCATTATAATCTGGCGCCCCTAATACCAACCCTCCCTCTCGAAACTCCTCCTTCATTCTGGCCACCACCTCTTCTTGCGCTTCACCCCAAACCTATTCTTGATCTTGACAGACTAACTTCCTCAGGTGTTCAGTCTTAGCGGCGAAGTTCTTGACGAAGGCCCTCCAAAATCCACACGTACCAAGGAAGCTTCTCACATCAGTTATTGAGTGGAACGGAACTGGCCACTCGGTAATCTTGTCCGTCTTTTTCACATCCGGCCTTCAGGCCCCTCTCGCTGGAGACGAACCCCAAGATAGTCGCTTCCCTCATGCAGTGTCTGGATTTGACCCCGCTTGCCGTGAGGTTATGCTCCTCGAGCAGGCTCAGGACCTTTTCGAGGTCCTGGATGTGCTTCCAAACAAAGCGCCTTACCCTTGGCGAGACTTCGTCGCTCTCCTTCACTGCCGGCCCCTTCACCGCCAAATCATCGATGTATGGCTATGTGATATGAGGGCTGACTAACTGCATAACCCGAATCATGGCCCATTGGATCATTGCTACCGCGTTGGTCCACCCTTGTGGGGCCACGTTCATGTTGATTAATCCTCGCGGCGTGTGCATAGCCGTCATCGGCCTGTCCGGCGGGTAGACCGGAAACTGATCATATCGTGAGTAAAGGTCTATAAGTGAAATTATAGGCCTTTCAACACAGGATTCTGATAGAGCATCCACATTTAGCAGTCCTCCAGCGTCCCGCACGGTCACCGCATTCAGCCTCTGCAAATCTTGCACCCACCGCAGCGTCCCGTTAGACTTGATGAAGCAGAACCACGGGGACGCATACGGCCCACTCGAATAGTCGGCGACGTGCGTACGTATCTTGCCGTCGAGGTAATCCACCACCTTCTTCTCCTCGTCAGGATTAGGATATCGCGCCCCTCGCATGTTCCAAGGCTCGTGTGGCACGGTATGGATGTGGATCATAGGTATTTTGTCCACATCCAGCCTGCCACGCCCCTCGTCACTAAACGCATAGGCGTTGTGCCTCCTCTTCATCAACTCCACCATCAATGTCCGCTCCTAAGGCAGTAGGAAGTCGGGCTCCCTATAATCAACTCCCCTTCATTCCCTTTGTTGATACGACATGGTCCTGCTAAAGCACTCTCCCTCATTCGTCGTATCAACCCTCGTTCCCTCTCGTAATATGCTTCCTCGTCCTCTGTAACGAGGACGGGAACCGGGCGACACTTCTTGTCTACCGTCTTGTACCGCTTTTGGGAACCCTGCTTGAGCCGTCCCCTAAAAAAGACCGACTCACAGATTGCGTCTGCGCGGATGTGGGGTTCTTCCTTCCGTCGGGAAAACGATACCAGCTCCAATCTCCCCGTCTCGGGGCATTCCAGGACCTGCTCCCTCAAGGCTTGGATGGCATCCGGATCCGCCATCTCATGTGCGGCCACCAAGTCCATGGCCTTCCTGACGTCCGATAGGCTAAGGGAAAACGCTTTCACCTCCTCTTCTCCTTCCGGCTCCGCCCGAAGCTTCCGGCGCTCGCCCTCCGACTCTTCGATTGTGAAGGATCCTGGTCCTGTGTTTCTGCAGGTAATTATTTTGTAATTCCTGCAGGCAGGGTCGCATAGGAGGAGAATTAACGTCCCGTCATGCTTATTGAACATCATGGTCTCTGTCCTACTAAGGAATGATCTCCCTAGGAGGATTCCGTGATCCACATCCGGCATGATAAAGAAACAAGCCCGGGCCTTCACCTTTCCAACCTCGATGAGTACATTCGAGGCTGTCCCACAAAATACGGCCTTGCAGCTGGCTCCGTGCAGAATACCGCAGTCAGAACGGTCTATATCCAGCCCGAATCTGATCGCGTCCGCCTCCCGGATAATGTTCATCTCCGCCCCAGTGTCCACCATTGTTGCGCACTTGGAACCCTTCACCACCAAATTCACCGTGCTGCAGGCTACACACTTCCAGTCCATTTTCGTACCCGACTCTGCCCACTCAGCCTCCTTGGGCAGGATCGTACCCAGATGGACATTGGGCACTAGGCGCCGCGACAATCTCCCCTTCAGTTCATCGTGGAGCCACGGGGCCGACGCTAGGATTTCCTTCAGGGTTATGAGGTCATTATGCCCTTCCAGCAGCCGGTCGATCACTTTCTCTATGTCAAATCCCTCTTCCAACTGAACCGCGTACTTCTTCCTTTTGGGTGGTCCGTCACGTATGACCGGCTCTGCCTCTCCCCTGGTCCCCTTTTTTCTTGCCCGCTGCTCCGCTCTCTGATCCTCTTCTCGGCGCAGCCTCTCATCTTCTTCCTCTTCATCATTGTCATCCTCTACTTCCACTGCCTCTTTCCTTTTTCCCGTTTCGGGCTCCCTTCTCGGAGGTTCTTGGTTGGCACTGGCCTTGGCTTGACTTCTCGTTCGTGCTGCCTGTGCCAGCCGGGCCTACGGAGTGAGGGGTCTCCCCATCATTCCCGATTGTGGGCACGACCCCACCACATTTACTCCGGGTCGCCCAGGCGCTGACTCTGGGCCGGAGTCATAGAGGAACACCTTGGGGATGCTAAACCTCCATCTCTTTACTTCGTCGTAGAGGTCTACCAACTTCTGCTGGTACCTTCCCACCTTGTTCAGTAGGTCCTCCATCTTCCCCAATAAAACGGATGGCGATTCCATCCTTCTTTCCTCGTCTTCATCATCTGATTCGATGATTATGGACTCATCCCTCCAACTTCCTCCACGTGGTCCTTGAGTCACTTCCTTATCGCTCCCCACTTCCTCTACCCCAATCGGTAGTTCCTCCTTTTCCTGCCATAGCCTGAACGTGGCAGGGGGTGGCAGCCCGGCTGCCGCCCTTCGTTGGGCTTCCGCTCTCACTCCTCCAAGCCTTCTGTCAATGACCTCCCCAAACTGATTGTAAATATTCTCATCCATGGAGGAGGAGATCAGCCCGCTCCTCTCGTCTTCCCGTCTTATGTTACAGAACCTTATGGTGTGGCCTTGCTGGTCACAATGCTGGGAGATGGCCGTCCTCCAGTCAAAACGGGGTCTCCCATACCCCTGACTTCCATGATCCCCCTGGCCTGGATACCCTGGCCTGGGTACCCTCGGCCTTGATTCCCCTGGCCTTGGTACCCCTGGCCTTGGTTTCCTCGTCCTTGATTATTCCATTGCCCTCCTCTTCCACCGCCATTCCTGCCTCTCCCCCTTCCTCCACCCCTCCCTCCGTTGCCTTGATTGCCCTGCCCCTGGTTCCCACCTCCAGCCACGCTTCCCTGTGAACTGGAAGCAGGTGACGGCGGCGGGGCCACAGGCTGGGCCTGGGCTGCGGGGTAGATGGGTGGCGGTATACTCATTTGTGGTCCGGCTACTGGCGGCGCGCTACCCCATGACACAATTGCATTGATCACCGGCCAGGGCCACTGTCCGTAGGAGGGTGCCCCTCCTTGCGAGGGGCCCGCACTAGACGAGGGCGCCGCCACACTTGGAGGAGCCGTCGCCACCGCCTGAGGTGCCTGCGCTTTTCCTGATCCCTGTCCGCCCTGCGCCAAGTTACGCACTTTGCGCTGGACCTTCGTCAGGCGTTGCGGCACCGGCTCTTCCTCGTCCCAGAGCTCCTCCTGAACAACCTCCTCTATCACCGACTCCGTTCCTTTTACTTGGACATTCGTTATTACCCTCCTTCGCACCACCGGCTCTGTCGCATACCCCAGCTGTGCCAATACGTCTGTAACAATCCTTGTTACCTCCGGGGTCCCAAAAGCAGGCGTACTTGACGTTGCTCCACCTGGTCCAAACACCCAACTTCCACCCCTCTGTCAATAGTGGCCCAGGTGAGCTTGGTGCTACCTCCTCCATGCCTCGTCAACTCGAAGGTCTCCGATGTCGTGAGTAGCCCCAGGAAGATGGCGCACTGTGCTTCCTCCGAAATCCCATGGACCTTCCGCGCCTCGTCAACTCGAAGGTCTCCGATGCCGTGAGTAGCCCCAGGAAGATGGCGTACTGTGCTTCCTCCGAAATCCCATGGACCTTCCGCGCCCTCTTCTTAAATTCTTGAACAAAAGCCCCCATCGTCGTAAAATCCTCTTTGTTCATTGCCTCGAGGTCCGCAGTGGTCAACAGTCTATCTCCCAGACAGTACTTCCTCTGCATTCCCTCCTTGAATCTTTCCCAGCTACCTTGGGTTGCATGTATAACTTTCTTCAGTTCTTGGTGAGAGTTGTGGAGAACGTACTGGAGAATGCGCTGAAATTTTACAACATCCGACAGCCCGACCAGAGCTTGTTCCACCCGCTCCAGCCATTCGGAGACTCTCTCCCCACAAAAATGGAAGGTATCGACCTTGGGGATATTGCTCGGATTTCTTTCATGCCTGTCAATAGCCGCGATAAGGTCATCGAGCGTCAAGTTTTTATTGGGAGCACCTGACACGCCGCCGCCCTGCGACATCTTCACAGACTCTCCTCCTCAAGCTCCCTGATAAGAGAAAAACAAGCACACCCCTTTATTCAGCATTACACCTTGATCGGTCTATTCCTTCCGCTCTGCCTAACCCTTACTGCATACTTTACCCAATTCTAACACGATCGTCCTTCATACTTCCCCTAACTCAGGTAGGTAAACTTTCTCACCTATACTTAGTCACTCATTACTTTTTCTTACCTTCTTGTCATTCCTTTATGCTTTCTTTTTTCTATTCACTTCTCATACCCGGATGTCGTTCCATCAGGGACAAAGGTAGGCTTTCCGTTATCCCCGACAATGGCGCCACCTGTCGGGCGCATCGGTCCGGCACCACATCAGGGCAGCGCGAGACCCTCCCGGTAGCGTCACGCAGGAGTTGGTTTTATATCCTTCGTCGCGAATATACATGGAGCTTCCGCAAGCCGCTCCGGCCGAGTGCGCCAGCCATACCTCTCGCGAGCCCCTACGACAGGATAGGGCCTACACGAGGCACGACTTACCTCCACGTTACAGAAGTTGTCACCTCCCTTCGGTGGGCGTATCCCCGCCGAGCTACCAGTCCACAATACGAAAGCTAATCAGTTGCAATCGCAGAGGTGGACCAGCCGAGGG
>BFEA01000172.1:513872-527454 GCA_003427395.1 Chara braunii | reverse complement strand
CCTTAGAACCCCCGAAACGGTCCCTCCCTTGCTCGATTCCGTTCCGAACCGAGCGAGATACTTGCTTTCCCCCTTTTCCCTTCACCACTCCCGCCATAGCTCCACGCACCGTCRTTTTCCCTCCAACCCCGTGTSTACTTACTAACTCCTAAATCTWAYASCTTCACTGAACTCRCCACRTTCCCTAACCTTACCTCATCATCTCCCTTTACTCGATTCCGCCAGGAATCGAGCCATCTCTCAATTTTCCACCCTTCGTCTCTGTCCTCCCTCGCTTCAGATGCACCCGGCACGCCCCCGCGTCCGGGTTCATCCACACTTCTCTGCAACGTTCATAACGTCCCCGTCAGTCGTCCTTATCTGGTCTTCTTTCCCGCACGTACCCGGCGTAGGATAGCGCCCTGATGCCTTCTCCCTCCTTTCACCCCTATCGCCTTTCCTTCTCGTTCGCTATCCTCCCTGCTGCCATSTCCCTTGGGAATGAAACCGGCGCAACAAGYCGTCCGGATTCATTCCGGGCTCATCCCTTTCTCCTTCTTCTCTGCAGCGCCCGCTYGCTCCCTGGTCAAATGCYAGCGCMTRCCGTGTCCAGACTTCCCYGAACTTGCCTCCCCGTGTTTTGGGCTTMGTCACCCCACTGTGCCAACACTTCGCGGCCCGATGGCGTTCGGCTGTCGAAAAAAAGAGAACAACGCCCGACCGTCGGGCTCTCCTCGCATTATATGCATGTTGTCCTAGCGCCCGGGCCATGCTAATCTACTCTGTATCGATCGGCCTACTACGAACGCCCCGAAGGGCYTACCTCCGACAGTGCCCCGTGGAGCCAAAAGCGGTGCGCAACCCTCTCTTCCAAAGGCACCGGGCCCTACCTCTCGTCCGGATTCGGCCCCCTTTGTATTGGCGTCACCCTTCTTCATTCATCGGTGCTCCTCGTCGTGGCCTAACCCACTCCCCGACTCCGGTCGGTTTCAGCAGCAGCGCTCCCCTGTCAGCGCTCGACCAAACGGACCCCCGATTTTTACGTGTCGACTTTGCGCAGGGGTCTCGCTAATCTTCTCTATATCGTTCCAGTTTTAACAGATGTCCCGAAGGACTGGTCCGGGGCAGCGTCTCGTGGCGGCACCAAAGGCCGCGCCGCTTGTCTAACCCCCGCCCCTGCGCGGTTTCTCGCCCACCTACTGGCGTGAGATAGATAATAATAGTATTAAAACTTCGAATTAAATAATATATATATATATGTATATATATTTATGCACATATAAAAACTGCAAAGCACGCGGTAAGCCAGCTAGAGCTGCGGTCCCTGTGGTAGCAAAAGGCGAGGGGGATAGTCCTACCGGCCCATCAACCCCTCAAGCCTTTCCGCCGCGCTCCTCCGCTCCCTCGCCGCACGCCGTTGGCCTCGATCCCTATGTCTGCTGCGTACCAGTCCGGTGCTATAACCTATAGGGCTAAGCCTAATCCTGGTACCAGCAGGCCCGACACGCCTTATAGAGAGGTAGCGCACGGCCCTTGGGGCCAAGGAAATGCCCTATACCACTTTCCCGACCCATACTTGCATAAGGGACTACCCAAAAAACTTACGTTGGCCTACTGGCCTCGCCACGGCTACTCGTCCTTAGCCAAATCCATCAGGTCCCATCATCTGGATTTTCGCGTAAGTTCATACTGGCTCAGTGAACTATCCATCGCACCCCGCGGAACCAAAGAAACAAGGTACTCATGACTAATCAGTTTAATCAAAACAAAAGTAACATATGCTGACCAAAATCCACGTCACGTCTGCCAGTGTAACCAAAAGAAGGGAAAATCACGCGCGTCTCAACTCGCGCGCCCACACACTCTTTACTCTAGTCAACCACCTAGTCAACATAAATTACAGATGCGGCCGTGCCTGGCATGACATACTTAAACTTTAAACCAAACTGTTTTCTGTCGTTTGCAAAGACGAGGGTGGATACTCTTGTAAGGGTATTCGCACCGACAGTGGAAACGTATTTTCCAAAGGAATTGTTCTGGGGTCCTGGCCTAAGGCCTGCTTGGGTGGAGGACAAGGATCAGGAAACTCAGAAAGGGGGCTGAGGGGAATGGACGGATCTATGTTACTCCAGTCATTAAAGTGTAAGTGGTAATTTCTTGGGAGCTCACCTTGAGGTATCTCACATACTCCATTTCATTTGACCTGCCCAATTTTACCACCTTGTTCCCCTCCAAGCCAGTTTAGATTGAACGTTTGGATATGTTGTTTGATTTCCTTTTCAATTGTCAAGGTTTTAAGTTTTTCTTTTAATGTTTCCCATCTCGAATTAATTTGTAGTTGGATTTGTTGCTTGATGGAATCTGTGAACTCAGGCCCATCTAGACGGGCATCTTTCATTTCAAATGTGCACCTACGAGACCATATGGCCCTGATAAGAGTTCTTCTCCCGATCGTGAATAGGTTCGTTGTAAAGCTGTCTTCACATGCAGGAGCCCATGCTTCCAGGAGGAGAGATTTCCAGTTCCATGGCCAGGGTAGGGAGGTTTCAATCTGATTCCAAATTCTATCCCACCAACGCCATAACCAGACTGCACCTACGCACTGTAAAAATATATGTTCTATTGTTTCCGGAATCAGTTTGGACGGGAAAGCAGATTTACAGAACTTACACCAGGGAAGGGCTATTCCTCTTTGTTCTAGAGTAGTTCTGTCAATGATCCAGTCATTGTTTGGCAAACATCGGTGAGTGATCTGGCATTGTAGGGATGTCATTTTAGCTGGTTTAGATTTGATGGAATGGAACCATTTGACTGACCGTAATTCCTCTTTGCTCACGTTTAGGTGTCTCATCCATCGCTCTTCTATTCTATCTTTTAAATTTATCTTCGGGCGCAACATCCTGTATGTGGATTTTACTGACAGCGTGTGAAGAGCCTTGGTATGGGAACGTCCTGGCAATGCATTAGATGATCACGACCAACTAACAGAATCTAGTCCGAGATGAGAAATAGGAGTATCTGTTTTATAGACCAGCCACCTATCTTTGATCATTAATACCCTAATCCTGAATAATCTGTCTTTTTGGATTAGTCTCGTGCTCTGATGTGGAGAGAATCTAAGAAACTCATCCTCCCCTAACACATAAATTGTCATTGGCACATCACCATTAGGGCGGAGCTCATTAACCTTCCCTACCACACCTGGCTGATCATGGATGGAGACCCAATCATTAAGAATAAGGGTAGGTCTTTTTCTCAAGATTCTAACCCAATCTATGTCAATTATCCGTTCTAATGCTTCTTTTTTATGGTGGCAGTTTCTTAATCTATCATAAAGGTTCGGGATGTCAATCCAATCTTGGTCCTCCACACTCCAGATGTCTCTGATGCGCGTGACTCCTCTTCTAATCCAAATTTTCCAAGGAGAGTCCGTACAGTTTAAGGTGCATCCATGGGAGTCTCTAACGAACGCATTGTTGAATAGTGTTTGTTGGCATACTTCTTCCCATCTTTCCGGTGTTACTTTATCTGGGATGGGTAGTTCCCTCCACGTTTTGAGTAGGTCAGTCCAGAAGGGGTCCCTTGACAGGTCAGTCCTTGCTGCTTGGCGATCAGATAAGTCCTGATTTTGGTTTTCTGAAGGGGATGCCCTTGGAATCGGCCAGGCACGATTCGCCAACCACATAAGAGGGTCAACCTCATCTGGGATGGGAGGGGCAAGGCATCTGATTTGTTCGCAAGCCAGATTATTCCATGGGGTTTGGGGGTTGAATAGTAGGCGCTTTATCCATTGAATGGAGAGTGTCTTCACTTGGGTGGTGGGATCAATTATGCCTAGACCACCTTTGGATTTAGGTTGGATTAATAATTGTCATGCCACTCTACTGATAACATTTTTGGATTCATGATTACATCTCCAAAGATACGCTACGAACTGCCTGTGCAAGATTTTAATGGATAAGTTATCAAAGGCCCAGACGGCAGATTTGTACCAAATAGAGGCGAGGACCACATTGTTAATCGCCAGCGTTTTTCCTATCAATGAGGTGTGTTTGTCTTTCCATAATTCGAGTTTCGAGAGTGCATGTTTCAAAATCTCTTTGCTGTTAGATGTTGGTTTGCCCAGGGCTGAGAGTGGAATCCCGAGAATCCTGACGGGCGAGTCAAGCGGAAACCATTTTATCATTGGTCGCTCTGGAAGCCTTACTCCTTGATAGTGCATCCACCAACCAAGCGTTTTGTTACCCCAGTTAATCCTCATGTCTGATAATTTATAAAATGCGTTCATAATCCGTTGTATTGCCTCTAGGTTTTCATGTGATGGATAAACCATGAGTGACAGGTCATCAACGAAAAGAGAACATACGGGGATGGCACCCTCTGGTATGGATGTAACTTGGACGCGCTTGATATCCTTATGGTGACGAATGTTAGCTGCCAGTGCTTCCATGATGATTACGAAGAGGAGCGGCGCAATGGGGTCTCCTTGCCTGGCTGATCTTTGTAGCATTATAGGAGGAGCTACATTCTCATTGACCATGATCCTTGTAGATGCATTCTCATGTAATGTTTTAATCCACCTCCTGAAATTTGGTCAAAATTTGAATTTATTTAGTCATTTGTCCAAAAATAACCAATCCACATGGTCATAAGCTTTCTCAAAATCTATAAAGATGAAGGCAACATTATGTTTAGATTGGCGAGAAAGTTTGACCAATTCGTTCATGAGAAGGATGTTGTCTTGAATATTCCTTCCTTGGATAAAGCCCGTCTGGGCTGGATGAATTATGTCTGCTATATATTTATTAAGACGAATAGTGAGAGCTTTGCAGATGAGTTTATAGATAACAGAAAGGAGGGTGATGAGACGATAATTAAATTTATCACATTTTTTGTATAGAAGCGTTAGGACCCCGTGCCCCACTATTTCACCTAGTCGACCTGAGGCCCAGACTTCCTGATAAAAGTCCATTAGGTCCTGAGCAATGAAATCCCAGGGAGATTCCCAAAATTTCTTAGGTAGTTCATCTATATCAGGGTTTTTCTCTTCTTCCATAAGCATCAGGGCGGTCCATATCTCTTCTTTTGTTAGCGGACTTTCTAGCATGTCTCTTTGAGAGTTAGAGAGATAATTTTTCAATGGTATTAAGAAATCATCAATATCTTTAATACGTTGGTTAGTTGGAATGGTAGCTGTCTCTGAGAGGAAGAGGGATTTAAAAAATTCTCTTGCAATTCTGGTACATTCTGCCGTTGATGTTGCTAGTTGTTCATTTTGTCGTTGAGGGTGAGCTAGGACTTCGATTACTTTCCTATCGGTCTTGGCTCGAGCCATAGCAAAAAACCTAGCATCCATTCCTCCTTCAGTCGCGGCCTGACGAAGCTTACCTCTGATCCGAGCTCCCTGCCATCTAAATTTCATGAGGGAAAAGAGACGATCCTCTAATTCCTGAATCTCTTGGGCGATTGACTCATTATCCCCATCGTTACTTAAGGTAGTTTCTTGTGATTGCAACTCATGAATCCGTTGGTAGAGTCTTGATTCATTGGCATGACGTTCAGCTGCTAAAATCTTTGAATATTCATTGCATTTACGGACTAGGAAAAAAAGGTCGTTCTTGAACTATGTTATATTATCATTAATGAGGGTCTTCTGTAGGCGCCAATAATTTCAAACATCCTTAAGATAGGTCTTGAATCTTTCTATATTTAGAAGGGATGTATTTAGCTTGTAATAACATTTGCCTTGGTCTGGCTTTTTGGAGAAAGAGAGGAGGACAGTGCACATAGCATAATCCCGTCCAGGTAGAGGGCTTCTGGGAAAAATTTCGGTTATTTGCACTGCACCTTCTAACACTTCATAGAGGAGGATCAGGTCAATACGTGACTTTGACGCTGTCCTCGACTGATTCTTTATAAAACATGAAAAGGTGCGAAGTGTGGGGTTTAATCTTCTAAAAGAATCAAAAGGTTAAAGGACTGGGTAAGATTAGCCATCATTGCTTCATCCGCTGCTACGTAGTCTGGACATGGGTCTGGGATACGCCACCGATCTAATGAGCGATCCGGAGCAGCATTAAAGTCTCCAGCGATAATGACCGGAATACCCACAGGGAGCTTGGGAAGTAAGGACCCGAAGAACCGTTGACGATTGTCTGCTTTATTTAGCCCATACACATACAAAACTATTACAATTTTAAGATCTAACATTGCAAGAATGTATGCCCACCTTCCCTCTTCTTTATCAACTTTCCAGTATACCTGGTCTACTTTGGACCCCGGTGGGATCCAGATTGCTACTCCTGCACTCCCTGGGCGAGGAGCATGTACCCGGAACGTTGTGCGGGGCCAGATCTGTTTGTGACAATGATTATGGGAGGCCGTGTCCGTTAAGTGAGTTTCCTGTATACAAATGACATCAGGTCATTCTTTACCTCCTATTCCTTAGAGCTGGTCATAGAAAACTTGCGTCTTTTCAAATTTTGCAGAGGCCAGACCATTAACGTTTAATGATCTAAGGTCTAGATCTGCCTGCCAGCATACCTGTAAAGTACAATATGAAAAGTTACATGTTATGCGATAGTGATCTGTTAACTGTCTTAGTTTTGTCTTTCCAGAGGTTGTCTTGTGTTGTTGTGTGTAGGAGTACAAATGTATAGTTAAGCTATTTACAATTGCAGTTTCTATTGTCCTTTGTATATGCTGTGTATGTTACAACCTTGTGCATGTTTTATTTGTCGTGAGTTGTAGGTTGTGGATTATGAGTTGTAGGTTGCGAGTTGCAGTAGGTGTGACATCTTGTATCCAAGTGTATTTGTTGTGCCTGGTTGTGCCTTGAACAGACATGCTGTGTGCGTGCATTTGTGCGGCTGGATGGAGAGGCAAATGAGAAAGGAGAGTGTGGCTTGTGCTTATGTTTCCTGAGCCCGTCATAAGGATCTGAAGTTATCCCGTCGTGCCTGTGATTTTCGTATCTGATAAGAGATACTGGATGTGCAGTTTAACTAGTCCACCCACTGATTGTTCGTTCATTGTGTTGTCCCTGATACCTTACCTGTGATGCCTTCAGACCCTTGAATTCCCCAAACCCTGACCCCTGACCCCTGACCCCAAGCTGTGAAACCCTTAATCCCCTGAGTCATAAACCATCTCTCTCTTTTGCCTGAGTCCTAAACCCTCTCTCCCTTTTGTCTGACTCTTGATCATCCCGGTTCCTGTCTTGATGAGGGGACCGCTTTTTTGTTTTCTGTCCTGCTGTCTTCACACATTCCACCACACAGAAAGAACACACCGCGAAATGATAGACGAATATCTTGAACCGCTGAGTAAATCCTCACAGACACTCAAAGAGAGAGTCTGGAGGGCCCGCTGACCAAACAAGAGATTTGGACGGTCCTGATGCAAATGGAAGAAGAAAAGACCCCAGGAATCGATGGACCCCCCAAAGAATTTTGGAAAGTAATGTGGGACCACCTGAGCCAGGATCTGATGGATTTTTCCAAGGAAGTATGGAACAGAGGAGGGATGGGAGAAATGGTAGGTAGGGGAGTCCTCTCACTGCTCTACAAAAAAGGAGACAAGCTAAATATTCGGAACTTTCGACCTATAACCCTCCTAACAATGACATACAAAATGTTGGCGAAGGCATTAGCCAACCAAATGATCCCAGTGATGGGGGAGATCATCCACCCGGCGCAGACAGGCTTTATGCAAAATAGGAATATTCAGAAAAATATACTACTGGTCCACGAAGTTCTCCAATTGGCTAGGCACTCTCGCCAGAATGCAGCATTGGTGTTTATAGATTTTGAAAAAGCCTACGATCATGTAGACTGGGTATTTCTCGACAACTGCTTGCAAAATATGAACTTTGGGCCTGTCTTCCGACGATGGATTCACATCCTCCACCAAAACGCCACCACCTGCATACAGTTGAATGACTCTTTGCCCCCCCCAATACGAACGCTCGGTACGCCAAGGGGACCCCATAGCGCCCTTCTCTTCTTAATCATCATGGAGGCGATATCGGCAAACCTCTGTGCAAATAGAGACATCACCAGGATTAAAACAACTAACATCCCGGAAGACGCAGTCCCGGTGTGCTCTCTATTTGCGGATGACCTCACAGTTTTTGTGGAAGCCACTACAGACAATATGGAAGAGATCCACAGAATGATGGAGAAGTTTTCTCGAGTCTCTGACATGACAATCAACTGGGGAAACAAAACACAGGGATGGTGGATCCACTATGAGGGAGGTAGACCCCCAGAAACCCCTCGCATTTCCTGGCTACCTCTGGAGACCCCGCTTAGAATCTTAGGGGTTTCGATGACAGCGACGGGTTGTCCTCTAACCAATGATCAATGGATCAGTTCCCCAGCCTTAACCAAGCTGTCCAATTGGAAGAATAAGCATACATCTTTTTTTGGTCGTGTGCTGGTGATCAATAACGTGGTCTTTGCCTCACTCTGGTATAAATCGTTAGTGTGGCCACTGAGCAAGGAAGCGTTACGTGCACTAAAAGTCAAAGTGGTTGCCTTCTTATGGCGAGGGGACGGAGACTTAACAAATGTAATAAGCCGGGTAGCGTGGGACTCAATTATACAACCCAAAGTCGCAGGAGGGTTAGGGATAATTGACCCTGCAACACAGACCACGACACTCTGTCTCCAATGGATCAAAAAGTTGATCTTTGCTGCAGATAGTCCCTGGACACCCTTGGCCTTAGAACACCTGGCGCGAATGGCCCCTTCTGCTCCCTCAACTGTGCATTCTCTTACTTGATTAGAAGACCGCCATTGGACTATTCCGCGTAAATGGCCAAAAAGGAGGGGAGAACCCAGGGAACAAATGGACCAGTTTTTGCCGACGCTACTGCGAAGCTGGCGGAAGCTTCCCCTCCCGGACAAACAACCCCCGGAGCGGTGGGAAGAGGTACTCCGCCAACCCCTCTTTGGGAATCGCTGGCTCGCTGACAGATGAGGGAAGGTTATGTGCAGTTCAGAGACCCCATGAAAAAGCTGGGTGAAAAACAGAGTTATCCAAATAAAGGACAGTTGAGACTGTGACCGCGGCAACTGGAAAACAGCAAATGAGTTGCATAAGACCTTGAAATACTGTCATCACATTGACCACAATCTCGATAGTCTCATCGAGACGGTGCCCCTGTCATGGTACAGAGTACTAAGGAAAGGTCCCTCCCTGCAGGAAGGGGACTGGATAGCAGTAAGAGGGACCCCAAGACAAGTGGGGATGATACATACGACCCGACCGCAAGATGTTCTCGTAGAAATGTATGCAGTCAACAGATTAGGGGTAATGAGAGGAGGACGAGACCCCTTCATCTGGCAAGATAAAACTGACATCTTTCGTATTCGGGTCCTTGGGGAGGGTGAGGAAGCTCGAGTCTTTCA
Source organism: Chara braunii (assembly GCA_003427395.1). Classification (NCBI taxonomy): domain Eukaryota; kingdom Viridiplantae; phylum Streptophyta; class Charophyceae; order Charales; family Characeae; genus Chara; species Chara braunii. The sequence continues at coordinate 518,062 of BFEA01000172.1, read as the reverse complement.
ACCAGACACTAGTATTCAAGACCTCCCTTTTGACCCCTTAGAATGGAGGTGGAAACCTACAGCACGAAGAGCAAACCCCACCGCGTCTATTAGCCTCCAAAAGTTGACTGTGAAGTCCACATACACCTTAAAGACAGAGTAATAGACCGGTGGGCAAAGCATCTCAACGTAGACCGCTCCCTTCTGACACCAATCTCCTGGTTCCAGGGCCGAAAAGAGAAACCTGCAAAGATCACTTCTCTGCAGTGGCAGATAACACATCGGTGCCTGCCGACCATGGACTGGCTGATTGACCATACAAATCTGGAACAAAAAGGCCAAGCCCTCCCCTGGTGTGCACGATGTCTGTGGGTCTTCCCACCACGAAAAAATGCAGAAACCATCGAACATATCTTTATGCAATGTTTGACAGCGCAACTAACATGGCGATGGTGGGATAGAATCTGGAGAAAAATCAACCCGGACACTCCATGGCCCTGGACCTGGAGGGCAATATTGCTAGGTCACTGGCCTCAAGCCCAGGAATCATCCACATTTACAGAAAATATGTTTCATTTAGGACGAAGAGCAGTACTCTGGGGCTTTGGTGGCAATGCTGCATCCTTGCAAGGGAGGGAGTGCAGATCGAAGGGCCCGAGGTCACAGAACAGATCCAACAACAAATCCAGATGGAAATTATGAGAAGATGGCATACCTTGAAGCGCCAGCTGGACCTGTTTCGGACACAAAATGATATCAGGAAGGCAATCTCCTCCTTCGGGAGAGATTGGTTGGGAGGAGATGAAGGTGGTTGGATGGCGAGAGTAGAATGGAGCGGTAATAAGGGAGACCAACAGCAGCAAGAGTTGATAGTATGTAGGGACTACCGCCTCATCTTCAACGACTGGCTGAATATTGACCCCTCCTTTCCCCTCCGCCTCCCCGATCCCTTCCCACCACACCCACTCTCTTTAATTGAGTCATTTCTCTGAGAATGTTCACACTCTTAAAACAGTCCTCAGGTAGATAAGGCAGATACAGAGATGAAAGAAAATGAAAGGAGGTTCCACTGGTGCCCCCCAGTGGCTAATTCGAGATCCTACATATGGGACGCTGGACTTGTTTTCCAGCCTGTAAAGGACTAGGCACATCTCAGACGGGGGAACCAGTAGAGAATGACACATCTGACGCTGGCTTTCTGGTGAAGAGGTTCCCCCCCTGCCAAATATCTTGTCTAATACCCTGCTCGGTCAATCCCCTGTGGCCAGGCCGCCAGGGCAATCAATGCTGACAGGAATTCCAACAACTGTGTATCAGATACATCATCAGTACATCGGGGGGGGGGGGGGGGGGGGGGGGGGGGGGGGGGGGAGGGAACAGGAGTCTGGGACAGGGGATCGGGGGATCTTCAGGTATCAGTACAAAATTAGCAGGTCGGTGTTGCATCGTAAAGTTCTGTTGTGGCAGGAATTCCCATTGGCTCTCGGTTGCAAGCTGTGATCCGTGTCCAGATGACACAATCTCGAGTTCGGGTCCATCCATGTTGAATGCTTGGCTGCGTCCTTCTCTTGTTGCAGTCGTGACTGCAGGTCTTTCCAGACATCGTATGTTTGTACCGTAATAAGATGGCTTATTTCAACTTTTGCTTGCTGAAACCCGAACAGGAGTTGGCTTCTTTCGTGCGAGCACCTCATTCTCCAAGCCGCCATGAGAAGGGCGAGGCATGTGTATTGGAACAGATTTAGTGCAAATGGTGACCAATGCTCTCCCTCTGTGGTAATACCGAGAAGGAGGGCCTGCAAGTTCCAAGGTAAGTGGCAGCCTGTAAGGTAGTGCCAAGCTGCGTCCCACCACCGCCAGAGCCGAACCACCATTGGACAGTTAAGGAGACAATGCTCCAGTGTGGCCCTTTTTCTGGGGGGAGTGTCTATGCAGTAGGAGCAGAGCGGGGACAAAAGCCCTCTCCGTTCCAGGTCTATCCTGTTTGTCAACCAATCCGGGGTGGGAAGACATCTGTGAACGATCTGCCACTGGAGAGCTCTGTGGTTAGTCGGTTTCAGGTGGGAGAAGAGTGCCCATCTGAAGGAACGGAAGTCCTCTTTTGTCAGTGAGGAGTCCCTCTCTCATCTTCGTAGGATGCTGTCCATAACTGGGGCTGAGGTGTGTGTTGCTCTGTACCCAGTTTTAACTGAGTATTGCCATGGGGTGATTGTAGTTTCTGTCCCCACTCTCCATTCCCACTCCGTTGGGTCAAAGGGGAAATGGGACAGTGGAGTGGTAAGTTTGTATGCATAGCATCTCTCGTCTTTGTCCTCCACTACACGAACTCTGAGGAAGGCCGCCGTATCTTGAAGTTGTCTGTCAAGGTCTGGCTGCCGACGCATAGCGGACCACCTCGCCCCAGGCAGGTCCGGGCAAAAAGCTTCGAGGTCCAGTGAGCCGTGTGTCACCTGGTGGACCCTGTATATAGTCATAGGGAGGAGCAGGGAACCCATATGCACTACCCAGTCTCCCTTTTGGATTGATGGACCCATTTTTAAAACTCTGACCCAGGCCAGTGGGACCGCCTCTTGCAGTTCCTGTAGGTCCTGGGACAGGTTGTGGACGGGGCCAAATTTGGCAACCAGTGCTTCTTATGAGAGCCATGTGGCACGCATGTCATCCCATATGTCTCCCATCGTGTAGATTCCCTTCTTTAACCACTTTCTCCATTTGGAGGTGCGGCGTAGGGAGAGCGGGTTGCCCTGAGGGTCTCAAATTTGTGGGTGGCCATAAAGGGGTTTGCCCCAGATTCCGTGCCACCTCAAGGAGGCTGGTCTTTGTGTCGGGCCAGATTCTCTCCACAGTTTTAATAGATCAGGCCACAGGGGGTCAGTCCGGGTGTCCCTTTTTGCTTTTCCAGCCAAGGTATCGTCCGTGTCACTCCTGGGAGTAGCTGGAATGGTCCATGCCTGATTTGTCACCCACCTGAGAGGATGCAGTGGACGTTGCGGGCATGAGGGGGGGGGCAGGCATGCAATCTGTATATGTGCATAAAGGGCCCATGGGATATCATTCCCCAGTATCAGCCTAATCAGAACCTTGAAGGCTTAGTTTCTTCTTGTTAATGATGTCAATGCATGAGTTGTGCTGCTTCTAGGTGTCAATGCATGAGCTGTGCTGCTTCTAGAATGGAGATAGAGGGCCTCCCTCCAGTATACAACACTGTACATGCAGTCGGATGACACACTACATGCAGTCGGATGGTTTCTGGACCCGATGCGCTAAAAAATGTTGCAATTCGCAGCCAGGAGGCTGCGCCTTGTGTGGTTTGCATTTCGTCGTTTCGTGTCATTTCCATTTTGGGTAATGTCGTGCAGTACAGCGTTGCTAGGATGGGTCCGTTTGGGGTTTCCGAAAGCAGAAAAAGGGTCCGGTCGCAGTCGTCCCTAAGACCAGTCATAGGGCAGGTTAGCTTGTCCAAGTCGTTCGAAAATCAGCATAAGGCGCCGTCCACAGTTTCCCTTTTGAGGGGTGACATTTTTTCCCGTTTCAAAATAGGGGCGGACGATTTGGGCCTGGGGCGTTTCTGCTTTTGTTTTTTTTTCCAGTTTGAACTGCACCTCTCGAGAAATATGGGAAGCATTCATCTGTTTACTGCTATGAAGTATTGAAAAACGAGAAGGGAGTGCCCTGCCTTGTTGGCAAGGCTTACTAAAAAAAAAGGCAAGAAAATAGCTATCGAGATCTAGGGCCTCGCTCCACGACTCACCGAATGTGCAAAATGAGAATGAATAGTCCTGTAGAACATGGGTAGATACATGTAAAGTAGTTCAGAGGTTGAAATGACATTTTGCCTTTGTTTTTTTGTTTTTTTTTGGAGAAGAAGAATGTCTTCTGTTTCTTACGTGACTCCGCGTGAGAGGCGGGGGAGCAATCTATGGGCCTCGTGCAAAATGAGAATCAATTTTCCTCTAGAACATGGAAAGATACACGACCATGATTTGTGTCTTTTGAGCATGTGGACAGTAGTGGGAGGACGCCCTATTGCTTTGTCAGCCCCCTTCTTTTCAATGCATTCTCACGAGCCCTGTCCACAATCCCCTTCTTTTCAAGGCATTCTCGGGAAGCCCTGTCCACAATGCATCTGACTGTACCTCTGGCCAGGCATGAGGTGGTAGGACAAGGCCTCAGTAGCTTGGTATTCATTTTTAAATTTTTTTTTTTTTTTT
>BFEA01000172.1:393839-404332 GCA_003427395.1 Chara braunii | reverse complement strand
ATGTTCTCCTTTTCCAAACCCTTTTCCCAGTTTTTGTTTTTTTTTTTTTTTTTTTTTGGAAAAAACAGTCACACTTGATACACAATATCCAGGAAAAAAAATCGAGCCAAGTCCAATCAAGAAAACATAAAGATCCAGGAAGAAGAAGGAGGAAAAAAAAAAATAAAAAAAAAAAAAGATCCAGGAAAAACTTCCAAGCAATGGTCTCTACGACTGAGAGGGACGAGAAAAAATGCTGAATCCAAATTCTCCAAATTTACGACCAAAAAGGTATAATGCCAAACCTCCAAACTTATGACAAACCATAAATAAATAAGGAAAAAAAAAAAAGTCATTTTGTTTTTCGTTTTTTTTTAAACATAACGCCCTCACGTACGGCATACTCACACTGCCACTTGCACAATGTATCTAAACGCTTTTTAGTCCAAAGAGTTCTATCATTTTCTTATTTTTTTTTCTATCTCAAGGGGCTGAAACGTGCTCATGCAAACACACTCACACCACTACTTCGAAGAATGTATCTAACTCGTTTTAGTCCATAGCGTTTTTTTTTTGTTTTTTTTTTAACTTCATGATCCCTGCAACGCAACTAGAACGCCTTCACTTTCGGACCTTAACGACGTTGTTGTTTCTTTCTTTTTTCATTGTGTTTTTTTTTCCAGAGTTACAACTGTAAAGAAAACGAACTTCGTACGAGTACCAAAAGAAAAAATTGAATGGGACCCAGGCTTGACAAAACTTGGAACGCAGTGAAATTCAGGGTTGGCAAAAAGAGAATCGGAGGTAGTGGTGGTGGTTTAAGTACGCCGCAATTACCGAGAAGGTTGCATACTTGTGTGAGACTATATAGAGACCTACATCCATCCACTCTTCGAATGATTCAAAGTATTACTTCGTTTGTTGCCATGATCGTGAGTGTCTGTCCACCCAGTTTACCCATCCTGCATCATCCAGGTTTACCGTATTAAGCCTAAAGTGGCCTGACCCTCTTTAAATCTCTCCTAACCAACTCATTTCCATGATGACAGGCTTGTGATCTGACATGCCTGCATTGCTCTCCTTTACAAATAGTGTACTCTTCTTGCAGGCGCCGATAGTCAGAAAGAAGTCGAGCCTCCTTTTGGCCCCAACCGCAGGCAGAGAGTACGAGAACCACGCGAATCCTTGCTCCAGCGGGTGCATCAGTTTATAAATATCGACTAACTCCCACGCCTTCTTCCATTACAGCAATGCGTCTCTGTCTTTGCTCAAGGCATCCTCTGTTTCATAATCCAGCCCAAGGTTGCGTACCAGGTTCCAATCGCCACCTAAGTCCTCTGTGCTTGGTAAACAGTAGGGCAACACTGCAATAAAGTGTTGCCTCTCGTTAGGTTCATTAGGGGCATACACCGTAGCTGCAACCATCTCCCTCTCTTCTATGGTTAATTTTAGCCATACCCATGTACCCCATAGATCCGCGTCATAGTCTACCAATTCCGCCTCAATCCTCTTATGCACCAGTATGGCCGCCCCTCCCTTGGTACCGTTGGCCGCCGTTGCCGGGGACCAAAGTTGTGATCCATCCAACTAGTCGCTTAACTGGCTTAAATTCAATTTTGACAATTTAGTTTCTTGAAGAAAGACAATATTCAGATTTCTCTCATGTATCCATTGTTTAAGTCAACGGCCTTTCTACTTCCCTCATGTGTCGCCCAAGCCCTTCACATTCCACGTGCCTATCCTAATTTTCCTCAAGCATGGTCACGTTCTCTGCAACCACTTCTTGGATTCGCTCTCCTCCTATGAGTGTTCTACGATCTTCGACTTGTTGCGGGCTCGATCCTTGCCACTCCTCCGCCAACACTTCCTGGATGTATCCCGAGTCCAGGTCCACTGACATCCTGTCATTGATAGCCCTCAGGAAGGTTGCAGCGATCCCTAGTTCCACTATGATGTTCTCCAACTCTAAGTCCAAGTTCCCCAAGAAAATACGGAGTGGTATGCAGGTCAACCAACCGCGGGTAACCTCGCCCAGTGAGGGATTGGGATACGAGCATCCACCAGCGGAATATAGAACTTGTATCTCTTACCTCCCCGGGACTCAACGGTTACTTTCGGCATGATTTCCTCTAGGAACAGCCGGAACACGAAACGGTCAGCATGTAATTGCCTTACCCTCACTTCCATCATCTCAGGGAAAGAGTTCCCCGAAATGTTGTTGAGGGCAGCATCGTCTGCCCACCATGACTGATTAGGCCAAGGATGTATGCCTCTTGACATAGCAGAGTGCATACAAAAGGCATCAACAATTTTTCCTCGAATTCTTGCTCGTCAGCTTCATGTGTGCGCACCCCGTCCGGAATTGTCGTATGTTTCTCTGTCCTTCCTCTGTCGTCGTTCTATGACTGTTTACTTGAGGCGTTTGAGGCGTTGGCATGTTCTTCGCTTACTTGTGTTTTCGTGTGACCCTCTTCCATTCGATTCCCAGGAACTCCATCCACCACATGATGACTCGTTCTTCCAACCCCGTCCTGCCTCTTCTTGCTTTCGGGCGATCAACCACCGGTCACGGGGTCCAGTTGTTCCTAGCGTCGAGGTCTGCAAGCATGGGTCTGAGCAATTGCGGAGGAAACTGATAGCCTGACAGACCGACATTGGCCCACCCATCTTGCACGTTACCCGCTGCATGTGGTTGATGCCACATGGGGTTGTGCTGCAATGGTGTCAGATACAGGTATCCTCCATCGATTGGCGGACCCCACGTTTCAGCTCGTACCCCTTGCATTGATTTGTACTCCGGAACTGCCGATCCTCCCTAGTTTCCCATTCTCTATTGGCTTGGGTCAGTCCACGTATGTTGCCCTCTCTCCGGGTGAAGGACTCGTTCCCCTGGTCGAGTTGCTTCTGGAGTTTCCCGTGTCTGTCGTCTTAACGTCTTTCACATGCTCCGCTCGACTCTTCCCTCCTTGCATTGTCGGTGCGATACTCGCTGAACGCACCTCTAATGCCTCGATTGAACACTATGTCGCCGCGTTGGGGTTTTCAGTTACAATTATTCAGAACTTCTCCCTCGTTTCCCTATGCCTCTTTCGCTCTTGGACAACCTTCATTCTTCGTGTGAAACCACCAACGATATCGATTACACCAGGGTGTCGATTTACATATGAACTGTACTTCGTGCCTTTCCCCATCCTCCAATTTCATAGGAAGTATAGCCCCGAACCGTTCTTCCGCATCTCTTGCTAAATCAAACTTAAGATTCACCTGTTTTGGACGCGATGGGTCTGGTTCCGGTGGATGACGATGAATGATTGGCCCCATGGGCTGAGTCACCAGATTGCCAACGTGGAACATTGCTCTTAGTGGCAGTCTTAGTGCTACGACCCAGAACTTGGTCACGTCCTCCTGCTTCCGCCGCGCTTCCAATTCCTCCCTAGTCATCCCTGGTTTAAACAACATGTGATATTCCACGCCTCTAATCACCACTACGTCATCAGCCTTGGCGATCAGCCATTATGCTGTTTCCCTTGCTTTGGCAATGCATGACATCACGTTCAGCCCTTCCTCGTGCACTCTTCCCCTCATGAAACCTCTGGTGAAGGTCTTCTTCCAATACCATTTATTCTCGTATGCTCGGATAAGGTCTTCCCTTGTCTTGGCCGGTAGATCTCTCGCCTTCCCTTTGAAGATCGCGGTTACCGTACGTTCCTTGAGCCAGACCGTTGTTAACCTGTCTATCTGCGCATTTACCTTGAAGACATGAACTCAAATCTCTATGACAAATTCACCGTGCTTAAAGTTCTCCGGTAATACTCCATCCTCGTAGCATTTAGCTATGAGGATTCGTATGCAATCTTCTTCCGGCAACGGAACTTCATTGGATTCGGGTCGTTCCTCACGATTACTTTGATCCTTTGTGTTCGACTTGTCTTCCTCCAGCCACTCGTCTTCACTGGTTCCTGCTCCTAGGCATCAAAGGCGGGCGCCTACTTGGCGCACATCCACCCTCAGTCTTCACGTGTCTTGATTCTTCACGTAGCACGCAACCTTTACATTCGTAAACTTTTCTCGTAATGTCAGGTCAACTCTCACATCGCCATGTCTCCCTTCCCCCCAGGTTTATTGCTCAGAGATTACCGAGCAAAGTGACTGCGCTGACATTTGGGCAACGTTTTGATGCACCAGTCATCGAGTTGAACCGGGCCTACCTGATAGCGCTAACTTGGAACACCGAAGGTGCCGTCCGTTGCGCCTCCCGGGCCTCAAGTTTTCGGATTGTGCCGACTCTGTCTTCAACCCTAACGCTATCGCCAACTCGCAGGATTAGCACATCAAATTAGCGCAAATTTCACTAACAGATAATTCCCGACCCTCTCAAAAAGCTTGACAAGAAAATTTTCGCAATCATGAGTTTTGTTCACAAACAGGGATTTATCTCTAATACTTGATCGATGGGGATTTGAACCGCTCCCCATGACATGTTGGGGTGAGTAGCCAAGGCGTTATGCTTATCCTTCCGATTGGATTCAGCTTTGCTAATCTGAACTTTCTCCCTCAAGTCTCGCAAAACCATTTATGGCGTCCCTTCTCTGATTTACGGAACCAGTCATGCAAGATTGTGGCTCTAATATAATGTGTTATCCTATTCTTTACTGCCTCGTCCGCCGTGTATTTCCCATTGAACAACTGATTGTTTCTACCATCCCATATAACCTTCATAATAATCCCTCTGATAATTTGAGTTGTGTATGCCCACTTGTTTTCTTGTTTCTCTGTTGTGTTGTGGAAACCTAATAGGATTCATTCGTCTGTCGATCTAACTTCCATAGTCGTAATCTGGTCCCAGTGTTTGATCCAACAATCCCATATGCGTTTTGATGTTGGACACATAAGCCACAAATGCCTGTTGTTTTCCCACATTCACTTTCAGCATACACAACTTGAAGATATGTTCATTCCTTTCTTGACAAGGCACATTACTGAAGTTGTGGCTAGAAACAGTTGAAACCAGAGCATACTCACCATTTTCTGACAGGGAACTCTTTGAACTATTTACAGAGCGACAGACTGATATCCCTGTCCAATGGCAACATATCGTGATCCTGTCTTCTCTTCTAAATTGAAGTCGTCAGGCGACTTTTTCACCTTTGCTCTGAGCAAGTCGGTATTTTTTTTTTAGGTGTATTCATCAAAGGTTACCATTTTTTTCTCCTTATTACTCCACCATCCAATCAGTCTTATGTTCGCTGGGCCTTGCTGCAAATGACGTAGTCCCATAGGAAGGGTCACCTTATGCACTATCTTTCCCCCAACTTGAGGTCTTTGGGTACTGTTTTTGGGCCACCACTTCGAAATACCCGTCAAGAAAGGCAATTTTGATTATTTCTCCTTCTTGCAGTTCCTTCGTGTACTCAGAGTCCACCTCTTCCATTCTACGGTTGCGTACCCTTTGGGTCCCAGATGTGTTGTGACTTGAAGGACGGTCTGGTTATCTCTCTTTCTTGCAGTTTCTTCGTGCACTCAAAGTCCACCATAACCTCGTTTGGCTACTTGTCGAAACCGATTTCAAACTCCTCACACAACACTAGTGTCTAGGAATAGCCACACCACTCTCGAAATGTGCAAAATGAGAATGAACTTCCCACCAGAACATGGTCAGATGCACCCGCCACATTTCGGGAGTGGTGTGGCTATGCCCTTTGTCTCTCCCTCAACAATTGCAACTCGCGTAGAGTTGGTCGGATCGACAGGATCTCGACTTTTTCACGATCCTGTTGCAATGGAAAATCTTCATTTTCCTTGGATTAAATTTGCCTTGAATTTCACGGTAGATTCTTCATGACTGCAGGAAAATAAATGAACAAAATAAATAAGAAATACAAATACGAAATAAAAATAAATATAAATAAAAATAAATAAAGAGAATCTAACTACTAACTACCCGAATTCGCTGCCTGTCCTGGAAGAGGTCTATCTTTCGACTAGTCTAACTACTTTTGCGAGAGTGGTCACGGGTTCAGAACCCGTGTCTTGCCTCTATCAAGGCTAAGGGGCATTTGCCCCTCAGTCCAACCTTGACTGCTACCCTCCTGGTCGTATTAATATGTAAGTTGCTCCTTTCTTAAAGTTGTGTTACACCACTGTCAAAAAGGAAAGAGAAGGAATGCATCTTCCACATAAATTAGTAAGGTGCATCTGTTGCTAATCATAGTAACGGATGCATCTTGTCATTCTCAGCAGGTAGATACACTCGTGGTGAGGCCTTTACTCAAAGTAGGAGCTAGTCGAACAATTTTGTGACTTGATTAATGTGCTACAGATCTAAGGATCAAAGTTCATCAAACCTATATTACCACTGGGCTAGCTCCTTTTAGGTAAGGAGCTAGGTAAGGAGTTAGCTTCAGCCATTATGTTTAGCAAAGGAATTATAGGTCCAAGCCTCGCCATCGCCAAAATTAAGTCTGATAGGGCCAGTTAGTTTTATTCGGGCCCAATAATCACAAATTTTTATTTATTTTTTGTATCGCCCCGACCGTACTGTTGGGGCCTATATCATTTTAAGCTGATTAAAACGTACTAATGTTTAAATTCACACGTGTTTCATAGGCTTGTCTGACACAACACTAACCCGACTGACCCCTCGACCTTCACGGTCAAGGGGTTTCTAATGTTTACACTCTCCTTAATTTTATTGCGCGTTGTGCCAAGACACACACTCTCTACACGTTTAGCTTAGACATCTCTTGCCGATGAGGTCGGCATGCAGGCTTGGTTCTAACAAACTGAACTCTCGGCCTCTTCGGTCGAAGGAATTATTAATGAACATAATTGTCTTAGGGGGTGTTGCGACGACGTGTGTGCACATTAACCAGATTGAATTACAGATACACCTTCATCTCACTGGTCGAGGAAACCATCTCAAAGTGTTATGCAAATAGCCTGAACGCTCTTTACTTCAGACCGACTCTGTCATGGTAGCCAATGTCGTTGTTGTGACTGCAAAAACATGGGTAAATACCCTTGTGAGGGTCTTTGCTCTGAGCGCGCCCGTTCTCTGACTCACCGCCGAGCTCTCACTCGTGCCCAGTTAACTCCTCATGATCTCCCTCAGCCTCAGTCTCGTTGTCGCACGTCCTCCATCGATGTTGGTAGCGAGTGATCGTGTACCCACTGATCCAGTCTGTGTCAAGACTAGGTCGTCATGTTACTTTCCTCACTCTTCACCTCTGAGTCACGATCCAGTTGTTGTTGTCTCCTCTCTGTGGTCCCTATCCATGTCTCTTCTTCGTAGTAAGTGACGGTGACCTGCAGCACCTCAGTTACACAACTTACACCATCCCGTTTGCACCTTTGCTCACCCCTGTTTCAGGCCTCGGAAAGAGCCCCTTGAAGGTCTTCGTTCCCCCCTCATTTCCTACTCATCTTCACCATAGACGTTAATTTTCAACTTTGTCACTCTGTCAAGCTTCATGTAGATCATGATAGCGTCAACTACAACTCCCTCCTCATTCTTAGGCTCCCAGCTCCAAAAAAACTTTAAGTGCCTTGGACTATAGCCGTGAAGACCCTTGCCATAAGCCATAGTACCCATGCCACTAGCAACTAGCCAAGCACACAAAAAACATTGAAATACTGAGTTCAGATAGACACCACTTATCGACTGCAAAGACTAAACAATTGCCATTAGCAACATCATGATGCACATCGTGAAATATGGACTAGGATGAATGTCCATTTTTCCAAATTGTGCGGTTCTTTTCTTGGAAACCAGTTTTCAAAATAATGCAGTCAACACCTAGGCTACCAGCCAGGCCGCCCGAGTCACCCTCTTTTCCCGGGTTGCCCGACCGTGCAAGGATTACGGAAGGTGGCAAAAAACAAATCCAAAAAGTCAGAAAACAAACTATGTTATGCAGAAAAATAAACTGAGCAACTTTGACTCAGGGTCACATCGAATTCTTTACCAAATTTAAAATATAAAATATAATTAAAAAAATATTTTTTTATTTTTTTTATTTTTTTTATTTCTTTTTGGCCGGGTGGGCAAGTGGACCCGGACCACTCTGGTAGCCTAGGCCAACACAGAATTCGTGAAAACCAGACCAAAAAAAATGTCTATTTTGCACAAAATTTGTTGAAAGTTTATGAGAATACGATTTTTAGGTCTCTTACGAGAACAAAATTCCGCGTGATGTAAAAATGACTAAAAATTTTTAAAAAATGAATAGATAAAATATTTTTGAGAACCGCTGGAAGTGGTGAGGAGAAAGTAGGTGTTTCGACTGAAAATCGTTGCTGAAGGAAACACCTTATGTTTAGAAACCAAAATATTATATTTTTTTGTTATTTCAAAAGACCATACTTATAGTCTTATAAATTATGTAGAACGACAAAAGTTTTCGGGGGCTCCGCGAACATGCAAAAATGTTATTTTGTTTGTCAATATGTTTGCCCTATATATTTTCCTATGTCAGAGCAAAAATATATATATATCATTTTTTATTTTTATTTTTTTTTACTTGCGTTTGGCTAAGAATTTAAAGATGTCTCCCAGACAAAAGTCTTTTGTATTATTATTTTACATAATATTTTTTTTGATGAGTTTCTTTTTTTACTGGAAAATTGATTTATAGTTCTATAAACTAGTTTTATCATAGATTGGTTTTTTGCCTAACTGTTAAAAACGACTTAGTTCGATAAATGAATATTCATTAAAACCATTTTTTTTTAAAGTTTTCAAGTTCGCATATCAGGCCTTAAAGAATGTCTTGTTTGAGCTCTATTTTTTGCCACTCTCTTAAGAATGATGTACAGTCCTACAACATGATTTTTTGGAAAGGGTTTTCCTGCACTTTTTTAGGATCGCTTGAGTTTTTGCCCAATTTTTTGCATTTTTTTTTTACAAATAGTTAAAAACGTTTTTTTTTTTTTGCAAAATAGCACTTTGACTGGTAAGTATTCATTCTATAAAAAAATGTATAGTTTTGTCATTTTGTCTGGTTTTCACTGTCGGACATAACATTCGTTTGTCACAATAATAGAACAAAAAACATGTTTCCAGAAAAATGTATGCAAACCTAAGATTCATGTGTCACCGCAAGATACCAAAAATGCGTTTCCAACAAACTGAAGAAGTATAGGAGAATGACTGTGAACACCGAAGTAGTTATTCAAAAAATTTAGAGAATACCCACGAGCATGATTAAAACAATAATCAAGAAGCAAAACTACTTCGGATTTTACAAAGGGCAAGAGAGTAAAAAAGGCAGTTTTGAGATGCCACCACGAACCTTTTATTCACAGATGCGTGAAAGACTTAGTACAAAATAATACAAATTGTATGCAATACCACTTTTTTTTTCTTTTTTTTTTTTCTTTCTGCTTTTTTTTCTTTTTTTTTTTTTCTTATTTTCTTTTTTTTTGCCTTTCTTTTTTCTTTCTGCAGGGCGCAACTGTTGATTGATTGATTAATCGATTAATCACCTTCTTCCTAGAGCCCTTCTTCCACCGTCGCTCCTCCTCTTGCGCCGCTCCCCCTCCCCCACAACTCCCCCACCGCTCCCTCCCCCACGCAACATCTTTCTCGCCTGGTCGCTCCCTCATCGCTCGCTGCGTGGCCGCTCACCCACTGCTCCCCCTCCCGCATTGCTCCCCTTGCTGCGACATCTCCCTCCGCCGCGCGACATCTCTCCCTACTGCTTCCCTTCTAACGCTACTCCCCTCCCTCAACCATGTGGCATTTCCCTCTGCGACGCGACATCTCCCCCTGCCGCTCCCCTTCCTGCGCCGTTCCCATTTTCGCTCCCAACCCCTGACTACTCCTCCCCTTGCCAATACAATTGATTTATTTGCCATGGTTTTCTCCTTCTTCTTCCCCTTCCTCCTCCCCATCTTCCTCATTTGTGTCCTTGGAACCGACGGGCATGGCCGTCAACGAGTGGGAGAACTCGATGATGTGTTCCTCTTCATCTTTCATCCCTCTATGAGCTTTCCGTTGGTGTTCCTACTTTGCCTACCACCTCCTGCTTGGGTTGCCTTGCGTCTTAAGCCTTCTCTGTTTGTTCCTTTCGCTGCCGGCGTGGATTGTGGGGTGTGCGCACGTGCGCTCGGACTCATCTTCCCTCCTTTTGGCAAAACGTTGTCGGCGCGAATACCCTTACAAGGGTATCCGCCCTGTTTTATACAAGTGGCAGAAAATGGTTTTGGTTTAAAGTTAAGTATACCGCGCTAGGCGCGACTGTGTCTGTGACTTACGTTGACTGATGGTTGACTAGAGTAAAGAGTGCGTGRGCGCACAGGTTTAAGGCGCGCGTGATTCATCCCCTGATGTTGATTACGAAACCGGCGCRGGCGCTGGTCTGTCTATTTTTAATTTTATCCTATATTTTTATTTTTGGCTACTCGGAATTAAAYAAGGATCTAGGGGACATTTTCTTTCGATGGCTACGCTTGACCAAGTCGAGCGCGCGTGCGGAGAAACGGCCCCGACAACGACGTTGGCAACGACGACGAGG
>BFEA01000172.1:372975-385627 GCA_003427395.1 Chara braunii | reverse complement strand
AGAGAGAGAGAAAGAGGGGGGGGGAAGATAAGGTCGAAGGAGGCAGATGGAACCGTAGCTTGACCGAAGAAGGGGACTAAAGACAAAGAAGGAGTTATGAGCACACAAACAGATATGAAAACCAAAACCGGCAATCCATCATGAATTTAATTTCCAGCTTAAGAAGAAGAGGAACCGAAGATCAAAAGCCCTCAAGCCTTCTGCTCTCTTATTATGGCCCCAGGCCATACAACCACTCGTAGACATACACCTTCTTACCCCGGTCCTAGCGATCACGACTGCCACATACTAACCTTCACACCACAACGATCGTCACCCCGCTAACTCAGCTTCAACACCGGCTTGCCCAAATCCCCCAGTCCATTGCGGCCACCCGACGCACAACCTTGTAAAACTACAGTCAGTTTGTCAGGGCTTTTTGACTCTCCGCAGATACACATCATCTAGCCACGACTTCCTGGAAGCTGGCAGATGGATTGAGAGGGAGTTTTTCAAATGTGCTTGTGGATTATATAGTTGTGAAAAGGGAGATAGAAGATGGGAGGGAACGGGGCGGAGGTAGGAGGGGGCGAAGACAGAGCTTGGGTAAATCACATGAGGAAAGCCATATCAATCCCCACGGGTTCCTTCACAGCCAATCAGATCACAACATGTGGGGAGTATCCTCCTTACACGATGTCGCGTGATGGCTCGAGCACCCTGAAAGGGGGGGTTTCTGTATGGGGATGAAGGCGGGAAGAAGGAGAGCACAAAGAGTAGAGCGGAGCAGGACCAAGATTCAAATGAAAAGGAGCGGGAGAGGAGGGTGTAGGGAGAGGGGATGGAAAACAATTACAAATGGAGGAAAGAAAACGCAAAAAAGAGAGCGACAAAGATGGTTTGGGGATAGCAGGAAGAGGGGGGAGTTTGCATACGTCGGAGTAGAAACAAAGAGGCACCAAAACAGTTATGTCCCGTCCATTCTAGCTCTAAAACTAGTTCAAGATTGAGAAATTGAAAAACGATATCGGAGCGTGAGATTGGACGCGGGAAAAGATCCTTCACCTATTCAGATCCTACTGAAAATTCACAGAGTCTTCAAGGGCGAATTTAGGAACTTGAAGACTCTGTGATTTCTCGGTAGGATCTAAATAGGCGAAGTATCTTTTCCCGCGTCCAATCTCACGCTCCGATATCGTTTTTCAATTTCTCAATCTTGAACTAGTTTTAGAGCTAGAATGGACGAGACATAATTGTTTTGGTGCCTCTTTGTTTCTGCTCCGGCGGCATGTATGCAAACTCCCCCCACGTCTTGCTATCCCCAAACCATCTTTGCCACTCTCTTTTTTGAGTTTTTTTCCCTCCATAATGTAGCTCAGTGGTTAGAGCACCGGTTGGAAATGCGCATTGTGGTATGAGGTTGCGGGTTCAAATCCACAACCTTGCGCATGGACACCGGCAAGGCGTTAGATTGATGCACGGCTGGACACACACCCCCTTGGGATGACGTAGGTTAGCTATTACAGACACTGCTTGCGCACCACCCAAGGGGTAGCTCACGGTTGTTGTATGTAGGGACTGGGCGATGGTAGGATATCTTGATGTTCTTGGTCTATGGGTGGTCACGCGGCTGTTGGGTGGTCTGTACAGTCTGGTTTACTCGAGCCCAGCAGAGCACAACTTCAGACTACTTCACAGTATATGTCAACAGGTTAGGTCACGTGCACAATTCACATGAGGTCATGTGTTCGATAGCAAACTATGACTTAGGGTTGGTCATCCTCCTAGTACGTAGTCAAGGATTGAGGCTGGCGTAGCAGTTCCTTAGTACGGGATGTCGGGGGTTTATACTGCACTTTACCGCGGGGCCGGAACGGGCTCCAGGGGTATACGAGGGAACGGAGGATTGTCTAGCTCTCACAATTTATCATACAACACAGGGTTTTGCAGGGTCAATAGATACAGTCCATGATCCGCGACTTAGGGTTGGTTATCCTCGTAGTACGTAGCTAAAGGGTTGAGGCTGGCATAGCAGTTCCTTAGTACGGGATGTCGGGGGTGTCAGGAGATACTGCACCTTACCGTTGGGCCGGAACGGGCTCCAGGGATATACGAGGGAACAGAGGATCCCCAGCTCTCTCTATCAACGATTCTCCTTGGTCCATACACATAGTCCATGGTACAGTCCATGATTCACGACTAAGGGTTGGCTATCCTCCTAGTACGTAGCTTAGGGCTTGAGGCGGCCATAGCAGTTCCTTAGTACGCGATGTCAGGGGTGTAGGAGATACTGCACCTTACCACGGGGCCGAAACGGGCTCCAAGGATATACGATGGAACAGAGGATCCCCAACTCTCTACCATCACTATCAACGATGCTCTAGGGTCAATACACACAGTCCATGATGCATTCCATGATTCACGACTTAAAATTGGCTATCCTCTTAGTACGTAGCTTAGGCTTGAGGCTGGCATAGCAGTTCCTTAGTACGGAATGTCGGGGGTGTCAGGAGATACTGCACCTTACCGCGGGGCCGGAATGGGGTCCAGGGATATACGATGGAACAGAGGATTCCCAGCTCTCTACCATCAATACAATAGAACACTGCAATGCACACATGACGCAGGGTTGGCTATCCTCCTAGTACGTAGCATAGGGTTGAGGCTGGCATAGCAGTTCCTTAGTACGAGATGTCGGCGGTGTCATGAGATACTGCACCTTACCGCGGGGCCGGAACGGGCTCCAGGGATATACGAGGGGACGGTGGATCCCTAACTCTCTGCCATCAAAAACACAATAGTAGTAATACAACGTAACGTTATGCACCCTCGTGAATACCTGTAGTAGCATGTTCATACCTAGCTCCCGAAGTCCCCGTGCAATCGGGCTTGCACGGCGTCTACTTCAATCAGGGCTGAGCAGGGGGGGTAGGTCTCTCTGCCTAGCCCGGGTGCCTGCAACCGTTGTCTGGTCAAGTCACCCTGCGAATATGGCAATGGGTGATGGTCCCGGGTGGTTAACACTAGGGTAGGACAGGGGGGATGGGGGTGCGCCAGAGCAAAAATGATAAGAGGAAGGGTGGGTGGGCTCTTCAGAGGGATTCAGCTAGACAACCAAATGACCGAGTGCTGTGGGTAACTGTCATTGGTCTAGTATCCCACCTCTACAACAACCTGGGCTTTAAACCACCAGTACCTTCCCCAGTGTTGGGAAATTACGTGGTACTGGCCAGTATCCGATCTTTTCGGGTTTCGGACACAGGGTCAGCAGTGTCCCAAAAGTCGTACTTTTGTTTTGCCCGTGCAAGAAAGGAAAAGGGAAAAAAAAACAAGCCCTTGGACTGCAATGATGACGGGCAGGGTAGTCCTGGAGGTCGTGCTCACAGTCTGGAATGCATCTTACGACAAAGACGGTCAGATTCTGATACTTGTTGTTTCTTTTTTTTTTTTTTCTCGTATGTTTCTTATGTGTCCCCTGCCAACGAGGCAGGGCGGAATCCGTGATCTGTTGTAGCTGTGTTTCCTCATATCATTATAACTGTGATGTATCCACCCATTTTCAAGGCCGAATCCGTGTTTTCGTTTTTTTTTTCTTGTTTTCGTTTTCCGTGATTTGCTCGAGCTGTGTTCCTACAGAGGATTGTAACCCTGATCACATTGGCACTTACGGGAATGTATCTTGCCATTTTCATGGCCGAATCCGTGTGTCTGTGCTTTTTTTTTTTTTTTTGGGTTTCTGGATTCTGACAACCTGGCCACAGGGCTGAGATGCCCTCACTGAGGGCACACTCACACTWACACTTCCGAGAATGTATACAGCTGCAATCACGYCYAGAGCTTTGTTTCTTTTTCTTGTTTTATGAGTTTTCACGGCCGCAACATTTTTTTTTTTTTGTTCTTCCCGTGAGAGTACCATAAAGAAATGGAGTGGGACCCAGGCTTGGCAAAACTCGGAGCGCAGTGAAAATCAGGGTCGGCAAAAACAGGCTTGGAGGTACTGGTGGTTTAAAAAAAAAAAAAAAAAAAAAAAGGAACTTTCTTTTGGAAGAAAGGACACGTCAACGGGAAGTGCGGCCACAAATTTCGGAATTCCCAACTGCCGAACAAAGAAGGGTACCCATAAGTCCTACGTAAATTCATGGATCGCCGGAGAGAAATCACGAAAAAGTCCTCAGAAAGAAAAACAACAAGTCTTTAAGAAGTAGGAGGGCCTCGTCGGCCGTTGATTCCATGCATACCACCAACCAAAAAGAAGGGTACCCCTAAAGCCCGTTAGCGATCGAAAAAGTACGGAACAAAAGAACTTAGGGCTTCGGAAGTTTGTTCAGGTACAGAAGCTGGTACTTCACAAGCAACACCTGCTGGAAACCAGGTCCAGCATCCCTTAGATACGTCATCATAGCACAGTGTCTTTTGGCGCCATGCGCATTTCTATTCTTAGTCCCTTGGGGCTGCGCCAGTCACCCTTCCAAATTCTAGAGCTCCTATGGGTACTTTGGATGCTACCATCTTCAACCGAATGTAACGCCTGGTCATGAAAGTTGTATTTGTTGTGCCTTTCAATCCAGATACAGCTATAATGACCGGGCGGTGTATTCTGCGTTACCGCACGCTGACTGAGCACGGGGTCGAAGCTCAAAATTTTGAGCTCCGCTCAATCCCGCGCTCAAAAGCGCTTGAGCGAGGTTTGAGCGGGCGCGGGAATAATCGTTTTCCCAGAAAAGAATAAGCAAAAGAAAAACAAAAACAAATATAGGGTTGTAGATATTTTTAAGATCTACAACCTTATGTTTTTTATTTTAGTTTTTGAAGTTTTTCTATATTCTTAAAAAATCAAAAACATTAAAGAAAGAAAATAACCAAAAAAAACAATATTGCAAGGAAAATAAGCAACAGCGAGATGACAATTTCAGATTACACCATCACATTGAAAGCCAGATAGTCACACTGTGTCCAGAGAGCAGCATTGCACCAATAATACACCAATGGAGGTTCGTAGTACTGAAAACCAATGTCAAGGAGAGCTTTCTGTCTCCGCCAACAACACGAGTCCAGTCCCTTCACACTCCTACTTGGCGCTCAGCGCCCAGCCTACTCCTACACAGCTAGGATCAGCCTACTAGTAGACAATGCAACTGTTGACATCAGCGGCAACCCGAAGTACTTGAAGATGTCGCCCAAATGCAGACCATCGCCAATACAAGGTATGTGCCCTCACATCATCATCATCATCATCCTTCGCCCTTCCCTGACTTTACACCCACGTCTTCCTCCCTTACACCCGAAGACCACTCATGCGCCTCACTGTAGTCCAAGCCCACCAGCTATGGTGGCTGGGCTATGGCGCTGCCCTCAGCAGCGCCCTGCTTCCCTGCACGACCGCACGTGCTGCACCTCGCCTCTCAGCGCCAGCAGCAGCCCACGAGCATTTGCTCCAGCAGCGCTGCCGCTAGCATGCGAGTGCCTGAATGAGGCTGAGAGTGGCGAGCTCTTTCGTATATGGAAAGAGCCTGCCTGCTTCGCAGCCTAGCAGGACTGGGCCTGGGCCCAGAAGCTTCCAGTAGGCCCCAGGATGCTGCGTGCTACGTTGCAGCTACTGGGCCTCTGTTGGTTGGGCCTCCCAACTGTCAGTGTATGAGGCTGTGTTACTCGTCCAGGGCCTGCATGCTTCGGAAAGGCCCAGAAGGCCATGGAAATGTCTTGGTTGCTCGGCCTGTGTTTCTCTCAACCAACTGGCGCGTCGCAACTGCCTGTACCCCAAATATGAAATTGACAGTCAAAGGCCTCTTGTGATATGTTAGGCCCGCCTTCACTTAGGGCGGGCAGCACTGCAACCGGGGCCCCTCAGACCTGCAGAGGACCCAGATCCTCGCAATATGAAATGGGTGGATTTTTGTTTTTTTTCACAGAGATTTCTTCACAGGCAAAAAATTAACAAAACAAATAATGATAAAAATATAGTCTTGTAGATATTTTGGAGATCGACGACCCCATATTTTTTATTGTTTTGTTTGAAGTTCATATATATTAAAAAAATAAAAAACATAAAAACGAGAAAAAAAAGATACTCACAGAGCCCCCCCGATCCCCCCACAAATTCACACGGAGTGACACGCGCACACACACACACACACACACACACACACACATACAGAGAGAGAGAGAGCCACCATCTTCCCCACCCAGCCCCCCCCTCAAAAAAATCACCCCCAACCACCCAACGTTTTCTTTTCGTGCAAGCGCCCCCACGACATCCCCTGCCCTCGTGCAACCCCATGATGAGCGCGCGCTCTATTTTAGACGAGCACGTGCGCCTTAAAGCACCTTGAGCTCGTTTGAGCGAGGGGGGGGGTCTTTAACCGTGCGCGCTCATACGGTTTCATAGGTTGTATCTAGTGAAGATGGTAGGCATGCCCCTTTTCTTTTTTTTTCTTTTTTTTTCTTTTTTTTTTCTTTTTTTTTTTCTTTTTTTTTTTCTTTTTTGAACATCGTGAGTGCCGGATGCCTGCTAAAGGGGTTGGTAGGAGCATCCCCCTTTAGCAGGTCCAGCTGGTTGATGGCTCAATTCTGTTGGTGGGGAGCTGCACTTGCTGGAAACCGGGTCCAGCGTCCCATTAAACAATAGTTCGGCAACAATGACCTCAAAGACAGTGGTCTTGTACTGTAGATTCAACATATCAGGTAGACATGATGGATGATTATAGCTGGTGCTTCCTTCCCTCTGAGTCACTTGAAGCTTGAAAATAGGACCAGGCTGTGTTCCCATTTCCTTGCCGGATGGAGTAGTAGGTGTCCTTCACAGCAGCTACCTTTGTCTCCTTCTGTCTTCCCTCTTGTGTCTGGCTCACTTATTTGGGCTTGTGGAGTCCTTCCCCGTAGAGGTGAAGTGTTGGCTTTGTCTTCTGGTGGTCCAGGCTCGTAGACATGATGGATGATTATAGCTGGTGATTCCTTCCCTCTGAGTCACTTGAAGCTTGAAAATAGGACCAGGCTCTGTGTTCGCATTTCCTCTCTGGATTGAACAGTAGGTGTCCTTCAGAGCAGCTTTACAGGCCCCATGGGTAGACCCCAGATGCTCCTCAAGATCTGCACCCGGCTCCCTCTATGTATCTGACCCAAGCGACCACAGGCCGAGGCGAAGGTCTAGCCTATGATAGCTCCTGAATGGCTTGGATAGAAACCCCCTAATGCCATGGTTCTCGTTGATGGCATCATTGTTCTTCTTCGGTTGTTGTTGCTTAGTTCGTCTTCTCCTTCTTCTTCTTCTTGTTTCCCTTCCCCCCCTCTTAAACTGCTAGTACATGGCCCCAGCCTTGCAGAAAGTTTTCTGTCGCCCCAAGCACAACTCGGACGTGCAGCGTGGCCAGGCCCGCCATTGGAAAAAAAAAATCGGCGACCTCCAAAGTGTTGCGGGTTTCATGCTGACACCCGTGGGCCGATATGTGGTGTACTGGTGCTTTAAACTTAGCCCAGGTTGCTGTAGATGTGGGATTCTAGACAGATGACAGTCACCCACAGTAATCAGCCACTCGGTTGTCCAGGTGAACCCCTCTGAAGACCCCACACACCCTTCCTCTCATCTTTTTGCCCTGGCGCACCCGCACCCCCCTTGTCCTGCCCTAGTGTTAACCGATCACCCATCACCATCTTGGTGGGGAGACCTGACCAGAAAGTGGTTGCAGGGACCCCGGCTAAGCAGAGACCCCTACCCCCTGCTCAGCCCTGGTTGAAGCAGACGCCGTGCAAGCCCGATTGCTCGGGGACTTTCGGAGCTAGGTATGAACATGCTACAACAGGTCTCATGAGGGTGCACAGTAACTCCCATCTAGCACACGAGACTTGAGATCGTAGTTGACAGCATAGTTGATAACCTAGTAGATACCCTCATTGATAGCCTACTCGATAGGGGGACCGATACCCCTAGTTGATAGGTAAGTTGATGTCCTAATTGATAGATGAGTTGATATCCCAAGTGATAGCCTGGTTACTAGGCCAGTTGTAGCATGAGACAGAGAGCTGAAGATCCTCCGTTCCCTTGTAGGATCATAGCCAGTGCTAGAGTGACAGCTACGCCATCCACACTACTTTGGAACCTGGACCAGTACCTGGAGCCCGTTCCGGTACCTCGATAAGTCTGTACTAAGGAGACAGCTATTGCTTAGTTCTTATTATTGATTCTAACACGAGGTTTCAAAGGTCCTTTCCAATTCAATCACGCGCTCGCCGTAAGCAGTTATTCCCACCCCCTCTGTGGTCAGGACAACTGCCGTTACTGTCATTACTGCACCGTCTAATTATATAATCTTGATTTGTAATTCAAAACCATACTTCCCACCCAAAGTGCTCCCTCCAAAACCTCCATCTGCTCCTACCCATCTAAGATAGGCCAGTTCTATCCTTGGTGATACCCCATCAGGTAGTGCTTCCAAAACCTTCCCCAAGGTTCGATCATGCAGCGTTTTGTTTGGGGCAAGGACGTGGGGTGTGCAACTGTAACAACAATCGAGCATGCGCACAAGTGGATGAGGGCCGACCAGAATTAAACCCACAACCTCTTGTTGCAACGCTGGACCTCTATCCAACTTAGCTACCATGGTTTCCCTTGATGGCATCTTTTGGTGAATCGATGCCAGGCAACATGGCCAATAAGATGATGAGGTGAAGATGTGTGAGCAAGTAGCTTGCGTGGGAGGTAAGGGGGAGAGAAGCATGAGTGAGGTTGGGCATTAGGGCTGTACATTATAGTCCCTGGTCTTGCTCTCTCTCTGAACAGCATTATATGACAAGGGTTACTTAACCCTCTAGTCTGCCACCCCATCTTTCTCTAAACACGGTTATGTCTCAAGGCTGACGTAAAGAATGCTGTTCAAACGATGCATCATTTGCAGGCAGAGGGATCACACAAGCTTGTAGTCTTACTGGTGAGAAGAGGTGGGCATGGGGTGAGATCCACCAGTGGAAGATAAATCCAAGCATTTATTATTGTCAGCCCTCAATATGAGAGGTCTGCACAGTTGACAATCAATTGGCTCAAAGCTGGGATTGCCCCGCTGGTGGTTGATCCCATGAACCACAGTCAGAAGTCTCTCTAGACAAAGCCGGAAGGAAGGTTTTCGGCTTTCAGGCAGGAGGGAGCTGCAATGGCACACAGGGTGAGATACAAACATCAGGTTGTGCAGTTTATTGGGACAAAAAGAAAGAAGATAAAGTCCTGGGGTTAGGTTCTTCCAGCCATCTTTCTCATCAAACACAGATGCAACCCTCACAACTCTCCATCCATGACTCCTTTTTTTTTCTTTTCTTTTTGAGGTAAGTTCATTTGTGTCGTAAAAGAAGTTCAAAAGGACCAAAAAAAACACGAAGGGAAAAAGCAACGGCCACCAAACCCCGAAGGGCGATGAAAGCACTGCGCGCTGTGTTCCAGGCCGGGTGTCGTAACTACAGGGGCCGGCTGTGGTGTCAGAAGGTGAAAGAAAACAAATGAAAAATTACCAACGGCGATGCACGGCACTTCCATTGCCCTTTCGAGTTCGCCAGTCGCTCTTTTCCCCCATTTGAGGTTTTTTTCGCCTTTACAGTTTTTTTTTTTTTTTTTTTTTTTTTTTTAAACAATGCCCCCGCCAGTGTTAGTGCTGCTGATAAGAGCAGACACAAGTAACACCTAGGGAGAGGCTCCATCTATTGGTGGGGAGCATCACCTGCTGGAAAACGGGTCCAGCGTCCCATATTACAGAAAGAATAATGTCTGAGAATGTCTGAAAATGTCTTAAATAGTGCCATTCCCCCACTTGTTTCTTTGTTTTTTTTTGTTGCAGGCGGGGGGGGGGAGGGTCTTACCCCTTACGAGACCCCACCCACCCTCCTCTCATCAATTCTCCACAGTGCACCGCAACTCCCCCAGTCCAACCTCATTGTCTACTACCCGGGACCATCACATTCCCACCATCTTGGCAGGGTGACGTGACTGGACAGCGGTTCCAGGCACCAGGTGCAGTGGGCCTTTATCTGCCATGGGCAACATCCAAGCCTATTTGGATCTTTGTCTATTCGGCCTGTGGGACCAGGCCGTTGGCCTGACCCCACACGGCGTGTGTCTATTCAGTCCAGTCCAGTCCGGTACCACTGTAGCTCAGTGGTTAGAGCACCGGTTGTAAATGCGCATAGTGGTATGAGGTTGCGGGTTCAAAACTCCGCAGCCTCGCGCATGGACACCGGCAGGGCGTTAGAATGACGCACGGCTGGACACATACTGACGCATGGTACTATTACAGACACTGCCTGCGCACCACCCAGGGGACTAGTCCATGGGTGTTGTATGCTGGTCTAGACTTCACGTTGGTTGCTTGCTGTTGTTGGCTTTGGTCGCTCTGATGCTCTCCCCCAGTCTACATATTCCACACATTCGATTCACTTCCTGTGGTAATGCATATGGTAGAACCCTCCAGTTTCATACTGGAGGTCACAGGTTCGAGATTCACATACACACACACACACACACACACACACACACACACACACATGTTAGACACTACCCAAGATACTGACTACAGGTATAACCACGATAGGCTATCGGAGGGCTGAGGCTGGGGGCTAGTGGAAGGACGGATGATGGTCCACCACCTACTGAGTCTGTAGTCTGTCCCTCTGATCCCTATAGGAAGTACCTAGCCGATGACCGGATTCTGCTGATAGGTGGGAGACAGTCTCTACTGAGGATAGAGCACGTAGGCATGGGGTTCCTTGAGGGGGGGGAGGAGCCTCAGCCAATGATCGGGGTTCTGGAGGAGGGCTGTCTATTCGTTGGCAGAAGATTAAAGGGCGCATAGGGTCGCCCCTCCGCTGCATCGAGGCAAGGTGTTTCTAAGGGCTCCTATACATACTACCTACACATGGCTTACACAGACACTGGTCGAGGTGATAAGAGCACCTCTCACTGGTATTCACTTCGCAGATGCTCCATGGTGGGGAGCAGCGTCTGCTACGGGTCCACACACATTACAAAAAAACACATACACACAGCCTGCGGGCACATACCTACAATACCAGACATCACACATACATAAACCATAGGGCTGGGAGGAGGTCACGACCAACTAATAATAGGTGTCTCGATGATAAGAGAGGGCATGAGTTACTAGTTGGTCTAATTAGGGGCTAATATGTGATTGCTTGAGCCTGGCGTCCGAAGTTCCCGTGCGACGAGGTTCGTTCGACTACGCTTCCACCAGGGCTGGGTCACTAGCCCTGGTGCCTGTCACTACTGTTCGGTCCAAGTTCCCCTCTATGGTAGGGTAATGGTCCTGAGTGCTGGTCACACCAGGTAGGATAGTAGGAATAGGGGATGCGCTAGGAGTATTGACGTGAGAATGCGATGAGAAGGTAGCCCCGTCTCTTCAGGGCAATCATGGCTGACAGCTTCCGGCGATCAATGTGAGCCTAGTAACTGGCCTCTACAACACCCTGGGCTTGGGGGGGGGGGGGGGAGGGAAACACTGTCGGTACCCCAGCTGCAGTCTGTATTCTCATTCATTCTTCATTTGCACATGTTAGAGTACGTGCATGTTGAGTCTGTGTCGGAGCTGCGCTGTCCCTTTCGTCATCTCCTCCTTCCTCACCCCTTCGTCTTGAGACTGACGGGACCCGGGACCATCACCTTCCCACCATCTTGGCAGGGTGACCTGACCAGACAGCGGTTGCAGGCACTAGGTCCAGCGGTCGCCTATCTGCCCTGGCCTACAGCCAGGTACATTTGGCTATTTGTCTATTCAGCCTGTGTGACCGGGCTTTTTTTTTTTTTTTTTTTTTGGGAACAAGGCTCCAATCTATTCGTGGGGAGCAGCACATGCTGGGAACCGGGCCCAGCGTCCCATATGGAAATTTGCATATAATTTTGAAGATTGAGATACCGGGGCCATTACCCGGCTTTGGCTCAGAAAAATGAAGCTACTTAGAAAATGACTACGACAAACTTCAGAATATGAACAGAATTCAGAAAACTACTCAGAAACCACCCCCATCCATCCACTTTACCTCACTCTGGCCAGACTTACGGCAGCAGAGCCACCATCTCCGCTGCTGCTATGCCCTATTCCCATCCTACCAGCTAGCCCCCTCAGTAGTAGGACGCGTGATATCCCACCATCTCCTTCCCCACTCCCCCTCGTTCTTTTTTTGGCTCAAAAAGTTGGAGCTACTTAGGAGATGACAACAGGCTTCAAGAATCAGCAGGATTCAAAATCCGACTCGAACCCCCCCCCTCCCCATCAATCCTCTGTTCCTCACTCCGGCAAGACTTACTGCAGYAGAGCCACCATCTCTACTGCTGCTATACCCTATTCCAATCCTACCAGCTAGGCCCCTCACTAGTAGGACACATGATATCCCACCGTCTCCTTCTCCCACTCACCTCGTTTCTTTTTTAGAATAGACCGCCGGGGTCCTAACTGTGCGACCAGGCTGTTGGTCTGACCCTGCAAGGTGTGTGTCTATTCAGTCYRGTCCAGTCYGGTTCCAATGTCTGTACCAGTCCAGTCCAGTCCAGTCCAGTCAGTCTGTTAGGGGTGTACCGCAKCTGCAGTCAGTATTCTCATTCATTCCTTATTTGCACATATTGGAGTACGTTGTCGGTGCAAATATCCTTCCCAGGGTATTTGGCAATTTGCCCATGTTTTTG
>BFEA01000172.1:351117-372458 GCA_003427395.1 Chara braunii | reverse complement strand
TAGGGGTGCTGGTAAGAGCAGACACCTCTCGCACCCCCGGGGAGTCTCCATCTATTGGTGGGGAGCAGCACCTGCTGGAAAACGGGTCCAGCGTCCCTTTTTACAATAATAGCATAAGATCATGAACAATCGGAAATGTTACTCTGAGAACCAGCACCTCTTCATCAATTGTTGGACGTCAGATCTAGCACTGCCACCTAGTTCTGATTCTCTCAAGAGAACATGAAGAACATGAAGATTCTTCCTTCTCCATGGACATAGCCTGAGGTTTTCACATTTCATCATACCCAAACCAAGATCTTGGGACCATAGCCGATAATGGAGGGGGAAAGGGGTCGGGAAACTCTGCCATTGGGCGCATGGGTATGGATGGGTCTACCAATGTCCAGTCCTCAAATATTATCATGTAGTCTCTCCTTATTTCTTCATTGTCCCCTCCTACAGCCCTTTCCCATCTTACTTTTCCCATTCCCCCCCCCTGGTTTCCCCCAAGCCAGCATGTACTAAATTTTTGAATATGTTTGTGTATTTCGTCTTGTGAAGATAAGTATTGTATTTTTTCTTTCACTTGTTCCCATTTAGCTGTAATTTCTGTTTGGACATACATTTGAATAGTTTCGGTAAATTCAGGTCCATCTAGACGAGCTCCCTCCATTTCATACGTGCATCTTCTCGACCAAATGGCCCATACGACTGTTCTTCTTCCCATGGTGAAGAGGTTTTGTGTAAAGTCATCATATGGCTCTGCAGTCCAGGATTCCAAAAGAATTGTTTTCCAACTCCATGGCCATCGAGTCTGCGGACTTAGCTGATTCCAAACTCTGTCCCACCACCTCCATAACCACATAGCTCCAGGGCATTGCATGAAGATATGCTCAATGGTTTCAGGAATCATCCTACTGGGGAATGCGGATTTGCAGAATTTACACCACCTGGATGCAAATTTTTTTTGTTTCAAGGAAGATCTATCTATCAGTCAGTCGTTAGTGGGAACGCATCGGTGCTCAATTTGTCATTGAAGTGATGCTATCTTCACCGGTTTGGATTTCATTAAGTTAAACCATTTGATTGATCTTACGTTGTCTTTACTAAGGTTGATATGTTTCATCCATTTGGTTGACACGTTGTCCTTTATTCTTAACATTCTATAGGTAGATTTTACTGTAAGGGTATGTAGGGAAATTAGTAAACACCCTGACAGTAAGTCCAAGGCAATTAAAAAGAATGATTGTAAGGTCATGCAAAAATTATCGTAGGTGCCCCACCCTAATTTAAGTCTGGTGATTGCAGGGCACGAATCATGATCCCCATTATTAGTAATAGTTGGAAGACCATGCCCCTAGCATAGGGTGTGGGCTGAAAAGCCAATTCCTTCCAATTAAAATCACAGTAAGGGTTGTCGTTTCTCCCTTAGACCCGATGGTTGAACTTTGTGAATACTTTTTTTTTTTTTTTTTTCCCGAGAAATTACCCTGGGATGATGCTCCTTTTTTTTTTTTTTTTTTTTTTGGAGAAAATACCCGAGCTGGTGCTAGGGGTGCTGGTAAGAGCAGGCACCACTAGCACTCCTGGGGAGGCTCCATCTATTGGTGGGGAGCAGCACCTGGTGGAAATCGGGTCCAGCTTCCGTTGGCTTTTCTTTAGACAATCCTTCTCGGTGATCATAAGTGTATAATGGTTTCAGTCATATTCATCAATCTGGATTACTTCGAGTTGCATAGGTGATGTTTACCAATGATGATGATCTAATTAGGTTTTTTTATTTTTGTCTTCTTTATTTTGAATTCACTTGTTTGTTTTATCGAGGTTGTAATTTTGGATATTCTTTCAAAATGACGATGATCTGATTCAGTTTTCTATGGCGGTTTCTTCTGATAATAATGGTTTTTTTWTTTTTTTTTYTTAAACTTTATCGTGTCATACAACTTTGTTAAATGTTTCTCCATCTGATTCGAAAATCCTTTACGGATATCTGAACCTAAACTTCGTATAATTTTTCGTAAATGTTGTTACTTAGTAACTTTCCTTATCATTGATCGTACGATCTTCATTTTTTTCTTGATTTCGAGATTCTATTTCAAAAACTTTTCTGGATATCTAAGTCTAAATCCGAATGGTTCCCTCAAATACACATGTCTTAATCCTTTTCTAATGGATTTCCTTCTTTGGAAAGAATTTAGAGTGATTTTCTGAATTTTCGATTCGAAGTCAAAGATGTAGGTCTTGGTTTTGACTTTCTTGTTTTTGTGTAATAATCTGGAAAGATTTTATTTTCTTAAACTTCGGTTCAAAATGAGCATGCATGGGAGTAGATGATTCTAATTTCTCGTTTTGGTAATGGGTGGTGGTTTTTCAGGTTTGTCCTTCGGGGATCGTCCCATATGGAGAGGGTTGGGATGGAGGTTGGGGGAACCACTATTCTATGGGGACTGGCTTTTGGTGGGAACTGCTCGTTCTTGAGGGAGTGGCGGTTCGCTAGGGGGCTTGCCCTGAGTTGGGGTCAATAAGGGGAATGGGTCGCCCCTTGACGGGGGCAGCTCATGGACAAGAGGGGAGGTTTTTTCTGACTAGAAGTTACGGCAAATTTGTTTCTCTGCACAATGGAGAGGTGTTGTCCTCTCTTTTCCTCTCTTCGTCGTGGAGAGAAGGAGTTACCGTATTAGGGTTGTCCTCGGGGGACTTTTCCAACATGGAGAAGGTCGAAAGAGGGGTTGGGGGACCGTCGTTCTGCAGGGACAGGCTTTTGGTGGGAACTGCTTGTTCTTTAGGGAGCGGTGGTCTGTTAGAGTGTTTGTCCTGAGTTGGGGTCATTGAGGAGAAGGGGGCTCCTCTTGACGGGGGCAGCTCAAGGAGGAGGGAGGGATTTCGGTAAGAATGAGGGCAATGTTATTCTCTTCACAATGGAGAGGTGTTGTCTTTTCCTTTCCCCTCTGTGTTGTGGAAAGAACGGGAGGGTAGTTCCAAAGTTTTTTCTTCTACTCCTTTCAGAAGTCGTAAGAAGTCGTTTTGTAGCCAAAGCCGAGTAATGGCCCCGGCATCTCAATCGCTTTTCTTTTTGGAAAGAATTAAGACGGATTTTCTGAAATTTCGATTTGAAGTCAAAGAGGTAGGTCTTGGATTTGAATTTCTTGTTTCAGTGTAATAATCTGGATAAAATTCATTTCTCAATTTCGATTCAAAATGAGCATGCAGAGGAGTAAATGATTCTAAATTCTCTTTTGGTAATGAGAGGTGGTTTTCTGGTTTATCCTTAGGGGACCGTCTCATATGGAGAGGGTTGGGATGGAGGTTGGGGGAACCACTATTCTGCGGGGACTGGCTTTTGGTGGGAACTGTTCGTTCTTGAGGGAGTGGTGGTTCGCTAGGGGGTTTGTCCTGAGCTGGGGTCAATAAGGGGAATGGGTCGCCCCTTGACGGGGGCAGCTTTTGGACAAGAGGGAAGGTTTTTTCTGATTAGAAGGTAGGGCAAATTTGTTTCTCTGCACGATGGAGAGGTGTCGCCTTTTCTTTTACCTCTTCGTCATGGAGAGAAGGGGTCACCGTGGAGGGATGAGGTGGTTTTAGGGTTGCCCTTGGGGGACTTTTCCAACATGGAGAAGGTTGGAAGAGGGGTTGGGGGACCCTTTTTCTACAGGAACAGGTTTTTGGTGGGAACTGCTTGTTATTTAGAGAGCGGTGGTCTGTTAGGGGGCTTGTCCTGAATTGGGGTCATTGAGGAGAAAGGGGCTCCTCTCGACGGGGGCAACTCAAGGATAGGAGGGCGAGGGATTTTGGAAAGATCGAGGGCAATGCTAATTCTCTTCACAGCGGAGAGGTGTTGTTTTCTCCTTTCCCCTCTATCTTGTGGAGAGAATGGGAGGGTAGTTTTAAAGTTTTTCTTCTACTCCTTTCAGAAGTCGTCAGAAGCCGTTGGGGGGTCTCTGAGTTGTTTTCTGAAATTTTGCCTATTTCTGAGGTTTTCTACAGTAATGTTCTAAGTAGATCAATACTTCTTAGCCCCGGAAAAAAAGAAAAAGGTTTGGATTGTGGTTGGGTAGATCATAGGCAGTTTTCTGAGAACTGCAGTTGTTTCTCATAGGTAATTGACTGATTGTTTTCCTAGCTGTAGCCGGGTAATGGCCCCGGAATTTCAAATGTGTTACATATTCTCGGTTGTACTTCAAAGGGACGCTGAGCCCGGTTCTCAGCACGTGATGCTCCCCACGAATAGATTGGAGCTTTTATCCAAAAAAAAAAAAAAAAAAAGTTATGATTGATTATCTGAACATGAGGATTACAGATGACGAGCGGTTTTGAGCACTATGAAACTAGGGGATTAACTGCCCATCACACTGCGCGGTGGACTAACTCTACACGGTGGATTAAGTCTGACTAACCTTTCATGGCGACAGCGCATCGATTCATCTCACCTCCTATATAGCCCTAGTGAGAGGGAGTGTCCAGAACCCTCCAATCCAGAGAAACTCCCGTCTCACTCACATGTCCCATCCACACGTCAGATTGACTCATACCAAGATTCTTCCTAAAAAAAAACACCACACATTGAAATTTGAATGTAATCCTTAGTGTCTAATTGAAATTCTTCAAGACAAACCCTAAGGATGCGGGTGGGCCAACCGTATTGTAAATTTCAGCAAGCGGGAGAGAGTTGACTGCACAAGTTGTGATCGTCAATTCTGGGAGGAAGATATCATCATTCCCATCCCATGACTCTCCCCTACAGACTATCATGCATCATTGTTATTGTTATTGAGTTAGCAGTTGTTCGACACTTGCTGAGATCATGGCGGAAACAAACCCCATACTAGTCCCCCCATGTCATGCCCCAAGAGAGAACCAACTATCCTTCCTCGGGGAATATACCCTCCTTCCCCCTTTGTTCCAACCTAACCTACACCCACTCTCTCTCTCCTCCTGGGCACCCAGATTGCAGCAAAGTGACGTAGGCAGAAAACGGCAATGCCACCATGAAGCAGAGAGGCACAGAGGGCATCATCAACACAGGAAAAGGCACTCGGAATAAACTCTCCTCGCGAGCCACACCCATAGCCAGCCCTACGGTTCATCGAAGAATCACCTTCCCTTATCAATCTGTCAGAGTTCATCTGCATAAAATAAGTTCGACGCACCGTGATAGCACTGATAGGTGAAATTTGTCCAATGTTTTTCGTCGCAACCTTCCAGGAGAGTGCAGTATCGAGTTGATGCTTGTCGTCCCACTGCTCTCACTCTAACCTCTGGTTGCAGCGGGATCCTTTGTCTGCCTCACCATGAGGGTTTGAAGCCCCAGCGGGATCCTTTGTCTGCCTCACCATGAGTTCAAACTACTAAGGTTTATTACATTGTCTTCACCTACTTCATAGAGAGTAATTAAAGTTTTTTTGTTTGGAGATATAAGAAGGACATTACATATCTTCCGTGGATTCTCCGTGGTGGCGACCCAGTCACTTTCCTGGAGCTTCCTCCCTTTCTTGAGAATTCTGACCCACTCGATAGGAATCAGCTTCATTATTCTGTCTAGATTGTTTTGTACTTGCTGACAGTGTTTGAGCTTATTTTGGAGGAGTTGTGGGGAAATTCAGTCAAGAGAGGACTTATCCCAAATATTCTTGACCCTAGTTACCCCCTTTCTGATCCACCCTTTCCATGGATTTTCGTTACAATGAAATGAAACACGTTGAGAATCCCTGATCCGTGCAGTATTGAATAGTGGTTGTCGGTTAATCTCTTTTCATCGTTGGGGATAGTGTTTGTTTGGGAGGGGGAGCTTCCTCCATGCTTTGAGGAGAGTTGGTCGGAAGGAATCATTATTGTTATCTCTTCTGGTTGCCTCCCTGTTTGTCATGTGGTTATGCCTCTTGGGATGGACCAGTTCCTATTTTCAAGCCACATTGATGGATCTGTAGATTCATCTGTCTGGGTGGCTAGTCGTTTCAATTGCTCCCAAGCCAGACCTCGTCATGGGGTTTGAGGGTTGAGTAATAATTTTATGATCCATTGAATTGAGAGGGTCATGATTTGAAGAGAGGGATCAATAATTCATAAACCCCCTTTGGACTTTGGTGGATAACTAAGGACCATGTCACTCTACTAATGACATTTTTATAGTCATGGTTACCTCTCCAAAGGAAGGTCCGAAGTTGTTGATTGAGAGACTTTGTCCATTTATTGTATAGGGTCCAAATAGCTGACTTGTACCAAATTGAGGCCAAAATTACATTGTTAATTACCAAGGCTCTGCTCATTATCCATGAGTGTTTATTTTTTCATAATTCTAATTTGGTTTGGGCGCTTTGGAAGATAACTTCATTTTTAATTGTGGAATTATTTTTATCTAATAGCGAGATACCTAGGACTCTAATTGGTTTGTCTAAGGGAAGTCATTTAATGTGGGGTGATTCTGGTGGTCTAACTCCCTGATGATGTATCCACCAACCTGGGGTTTGTTCCCCCTAGTTAACCCTCCTATATGCTAATCTACAGTTCCTATGTTGCATCCATCATCAAGGAGAGGTCGTCTGCAAATAGTGAGCAGATAGAGATTGCTTCTTCTGGGACGGAGGTAACTTGAATTCTCCTAATATCTTTGTTTTGTTTTAGGTTGGCCGTCAGAGTCTCCATTATTGTTATGAAGAGGAAAGGGGCTAGCGGATCACCTTGCCTAACTGATCTTTGTAATTATATTGGAGGTGTCAAACTGTCATTAACCATCACTCTTATGGTTGCTCTTTCGTGCATAATTGTAATCCACCTTTTGAAGTTAGATCCAAAGTTCATTTTTTTCAGGCATTTGTCCAGGAAGAATCAATCTACATGGTCATAGGTTTTCTCAAAGTCTATGAAGATAAATGTTGCGTTATGTCTAGATTGGCGTGCAACTTTGACAAGTTCATCAATAAGTAGAATATTATCTTTTATGTTTCAACCTGAGATAAACCCTGTTTGAGCTTGGTGAATAATGTCAGCTATGACTTTGAGCATTCTATCAGCGAGAGTTTTTGCAACCAATTTATAAACCACAGTGAGGAGTGTAATAAGATGATAATTACGAATTTTAAGTTTATCTCTCTTTTTGTACAGAAGCGTAAGAACCCCTTGATTGACAATCATTCTCATATCCCCTGCAACCCATGCCGCTTGATAATAATCCATGAGATCTTGTGCTAAAGGACCCTACATGGACTCCCATAATTCTTTGGGGAGACCATCGATATCTGGTGTTTTTTCCTCTTACATCAATATAAGGGTCTTCCAAATTTCATCCTTAGTTAATGGTAATTCCAATTTCTCTTTTTGTTCGTTCGTGATTGATTTTTTAAAAGGGATTAGGAATTCATCTATTTTTGTTGCTCTTTGTGCTAAAGGAATTAAGGCATTTTCTGACTTAGAAAATATTTTTATAAAAATCCCTAGCTATTTTTATGTTGGCGGTCGTTGAGATGGTTAGGGGTTCGTCACTATTGAAAGGATTTATTAAAACTTCTACTGTGGTTCTGCCTGTTCCAGCTCTAGCCATGACAAAGAATCTTGCGCCCATTGCGTCTTTCATGTGATCTTTTTTTAGTTTACCACGTATTTTGAATCTCTGTCATCTGTATTCCATACATTTAAATAAGTGGTCCTCTAAAGCCTAAATTTTATTTCTCAGTGACATTAGGGTTTCTTGCTCATTTTCGTTCATTTTTTTTTCTTGTAGAACTTGAATTTTTCTTTGCATATCAGTTTTTTGTTGATGTCTTAGATTTACCAGGGCTTTGGAATATTCATTTTATTTACAGTCTAAAAACTTCAGGCCGTTGTTGAACCATATTATGTCGTTTTTTATGCGACTCCTCTGTTTTTTCCATAATTTTCATACATCCTCGAGGTATTGCAAGAAGTCATGATCCTTGAGATGTGAGGTATTGAGTTTATAGAATCCCCTACCCTGATCCGGTTTCTTCCGGAAAGATAACACTATCATACACATAGCATGATCCAGTCCTGGCAATGGGCTTCTAGGTAAGATACAGGCGAATTGAAGACCTCCGAGTCCTTGAAGGTTTTCACAGACTAAAATTAGATCAATTATGAATTTAGTAGGTTTGTTGGAGTGTCTTTCAATAAAGCAAGAAGAGGGTTTGATGGTAGGATTCAGTCTCCTAAAGAAGTCAAAGAGATTGTAGGAATTACATAAATTGGATATGATTTGTTCATCATTTTCTATATAGGGAGGGCATGGGAAGGGAATATTCCATCTATCTAAATTTCGATCACGTGCTGCGTTGAAGTCCCCTGCCATTATTAAAGGGATACCCACCGGGAGACAGGGAAGTAAAAAATCGAAAAAAGCATGGCGTTCCCCCAACTCGTTAGGACCATATACATTCAATATACTGACTATTTCTAATTCCAACATTGCTAGTAGTATAAAAATTAATCTTCCTTCCTGTTGGTCGGCTTTCCAGTTAATTACTTCTACTTTTGAACATGGAGGGACCCAAATCGCCACGCATGCACTTGCTGGTCTTGGAGCGTGTGCCCGGTACGCATCATGATGCCATAATTCCTTGTGAATGCGATTATGGGTTGTTGTGTTCATTGAATGTGTTTCCTGAATGCAGACCACATCTGGCCATTCTTTGCCGCCTACCCCTTTAAGGAGGTCTAATATAGCTTGATGCTTGGTGTTCTTGGAAGAGGCTAGGCCATTTACATTAAGAGATCTGAGATCCAAGTCTGCATTTCTTTTAAGGAGTCTCCAGTTTTTGTCCTTGTTATAGAAAAGGTCTACTAGGTTAACATCTTCTGGTTTATTCCCCATTGATCTTCAAGTCTTTCCAGTTTGCAGTATCAAGGACCCCACCTTTCTTGAGGGTGGTCTGTCGTATTATTATGAGAAGAATGGTAATAACATCTTCATCAGACCAGAAATGATTAGACTTGATCTTGAGAATTTGTAGGTCTTTGATTGCTTCTGTATTCATCCATTTCAAGTTGGGAGTTTCGGGGACATCAAATTTTACGTATATATCACCGTTTCATACTCCCTCAGACCCCGATAATAGCATTATAGAAGCCCACCCCCCTGTAAGATAATGTTTCTTTGTTTGTCTAAAAGCCTCTGGCTCACTTATGGTTGTGTCATGTCCTTGTAGAGTGACTTCGCCATAATGGGATGGATGAATCACTGAGAGACCCGCTTCCCATTCGCCTTCCTTGAGCCTCACTGGAAGGATGACCGTATCAATCCTAAAGAGCGAGGGACTGTGCCGCTGCCTGGGTGAGGCGTACTCTTAGCTTTTGTCTTTGGTTAGTGGTGTCTGACATTGTTTTAATTAATGTCAGTTGTGAGTGTTGCAGGGATTGTAAGATTTTCCCTTTGCGATGCCCCTGATTTCCTTTGATCTCCTTGTACCCAACCAGAGACTCTATAGATTCCAAAGTAACATATATTATTGCCTCTTGGTTTGTGCTTATTTTGCTTGCTGAATCTTCTCTTGCCTTCCCCCTTTTCTTTGATTCAGATTCACATGGAGAAAAGGTAGGATCCTCTTCTTTTTCTACCAAAAGAGACGATTTCCTAATCTTCCGGTATATGTTCGCTGCCCCTACCGCATGTATTTCCCTTCCCCTGTGATTGGGGAGAGGATTTCTATCATCATTGGTTTCGGGTGTGACCTCTCCAGGTGTATCCTGTTTTGGAATGTTCTCTGAGAATTACCATCTTGATTCCTCAGATCCTCCAAGGGAACTTCCTCATTACTTTGTGAAGTGGCTTGATGTTCCCAGACCATTTGTGAGGAGGAGCTGTCAGTCTCACGATGCTGACTGTATTCTTGTGAACAGATAGTTGTTCTTTTGAGGGAATCGTGGGACAACTCCTGACAACTCACTGCTACCGTTGCAGATCGAGGCACCACCATTTGAACCGTCGTCATCACAATTTGAGTCTTTGTAGATTTTTCCTGATTTGAACCAATCCTCAGTAAATATGTGATATTCATTAGTGGATTTGACAAATCCTTTTGTTGTTGTTCTGCCTATTCTGTCATATTTATCTGCCCAAGATTCTGAGTAAACCGGCTGGATTGTGTTTCTGGGGTGATTGGTATCTGTGTACAATAATTCTTGTTCATTGGAACTCTGTGTTTTTTAATACTTCTATTTGTGTACGATAATTAATATCCCCTCATTTAGTCACCGTGCAGCATATATTTAGTTAGTATGTAGGTTAT
Organism: Chara braunii; assembly: GCA_003427395.1. NCBI lineage: Eukaryota > Viridiplantae > Streptophyta > Charophyceae > Charales > Characeae > Chara > Chara braunii. The sequence goes on along the minus strand of BFEA01000172.1, from coordinate 362,241 downwards.
CTTTCTTAGCATAAACTGCTTCTTACCCATCAAAAACAACAAGAAAGAATAGCGAGAGCCAAGAGGTCACACTCGAGCTGAAGTCGTCTTTCAGGTTCAACTCATTCGACATCTTTGGACCCCGATGTCCTTCTTCCGTATCGAATATGCGAGGCTGCAATATAACATACCATATCAATGATTTATAACTACTAGTTACTCGAGGAGGTTCATGTCTCACTATCATACATAGCTTTGTCAAAGTAAACTTACAGAAACGACTTGCTAAATGATTCGTTAATCCTTAGAGAGTATAGCTTGTTTGACCATAGTCAAGTTTTTGCTTTAGTAGCATTACATTTTATCGATCACTTCATTTCCAAGAAGAGATGAGGAACATTTTTGTTTAAATTTTCAAAAATTGTTCATGATAAAGAGAGTTTTGCACTAATTAGCTACGTGAGCATTGTAAATATCATATTTATGATGAAGAGAGTTTTGCACTAATTAGCTACGTGAGCATTGTAAATATCACTTAGAGGTAGAAACAATTATAATTTCATACGAAAATTTTGATCTCACAACGATTAATATTACAATCTAGCTTTTTCCATTCACATGGGAAAAAGGGATAGAGTTATCTCATATTACTACGACAAGAAAATCAGTTGGAACTCGGAGAACCAACCTTTGCAAGTGGGTTAATCAATCATTGTTCAGGGGACCACTCATTGAAGTCAAGCCTCTAGTCCTCAATTACCATTTACACTCTCAACAAAATTTGATCACGTTGAGCATGTCTTCAATTTGACCTTGTCTAAGCATGGTAGCTTAAGTGCAGTGATAGGTCTCTCAGTTTCACCCGGACAAACTGGAACTTATTATCCTCAGATAATGCACTTAAGGTTTCAACCGATGGTAAAAGAACGAAACTTCCGAAAACGACTTGTCAGACTGGGACTACTTATACGTCGTCATAGCGCGTGGCCCGCACATAGTCGTGAGTGTCGGACCTTCATAGTCGTGTCACGCAGGAGTGTTTTCCTGGGTGAATGAAGGTACCACTCCGATCGTGCACACCATCTATAAGCCTACTGGCTCCCAGATATAGAATAGGGTTCTGCGAGGTACAACTTACCTCTACTTGAGGGGTTGTCACCATCCTTAGGTCAGCCAAAGGCATTTTCTTCATCGCTATAGCATATGCATACGTGCGGTAGGATGCCTAAGATATGTTCGTATATGTGTCGTATATCGAGGTGTTAATATCTCGTTCGAACTTACAATTCATCTCGGCTTAACTGACATTTTTTTTTACATACATCGTCTTAACATTTCCAAATGAGAAATCACGACATTCACACATGCACACAAGCTCACAACCAAAAAAACCGTAAAGAAAACCATAAGTCTTTTGACCTTTCAATCATGCATAAAAAATAAATATAGACTCATGACCCCTTAAAGAATATAAAATTCATGAGGGTTTTACTGTTTTCAATAATCATAATCAACAAATTTGATTCAAAGCAATATACAGATTGTCTAAGGTCTCATATTCCATTCAGCTACTGTAGTGGGTCTTATTGGAGAAATCTCGTGGACTTGATAAAACAATACATCTCTCCGATTGACTGAACTGGCGAATTTTTTTGCATACATCGGTTTAACCTACTGCCCTTAGCCCATAAGTTACTTTGTACTAGACAAACTCTTTCCAAATGAGATGTCATTACATTCACACACGTACACAGGCACACGGCCAAAAAAATCATAAGGAAAATCATAAGTATTTTGACCTTTCAATCATGCATAAAAAAAAACATAAACTCATGACCCTTTTAACAATTTAAAATTCATGAGGCTTTTACCATTTTCAATAATCATAATCGACAAGTTCGATCCCAAGCAGTATACAAATTATCTAAGGTCTCATATTTCGTTCAACTAGTATGGTAGCACTTATTGGAGAAATCACGTGGACTTGGCAAAGAAGTACATCTCTCCGATTGAGATAAACATTGAGGCACTGACCGAGCCATCTAGGTTTGTTAATCTGATGAAAATTCATCTGCTCAAGGCTTTGTATTATTTTTGCGTGGGAGGAGTACTGTGTGTGGACAGAAATCAGGATTTTTGCTTCCAACCGATCATTATCAGTTATCAGATGTCTCAGGTGACAATGCATTCTTGGACCACTACCTTAAGAGATACAAAAGCTATTAGACGCCCAGAGAAATGGAGATTGAGGAATAAACTCGGAGAGGAGTGAAAATTGAGACTTATAGGATTGATCATGTTTTTCATCATACGCTCATGACATTATTATGAGTTATCAGCTTCCCTCATTCATCTTGTCTTTGTCCTGAGTTAGTCGGTTTTGTTTTGTCTTCACTGAAAGTGCTTGATGTTATGTTCTTTGTTGATCATGCTACAATTCTTAAATTCATTAATCGGCATTCATGATATGCATCAGATGTACTTAATTTTAATTTCATTATTTGCATGATCATTGTTGTTCCGAACCAAATTAATTGGGGCCTCCTAAGACCAGAGACTAGTGTATACTGTAATTGACGGATCTGGCTCGAAGCCAGATGCATGCAACAGGAAGGGTTTTGCATTAATTATTTATTTATTTACATAATCATCAAAATTATGCATGATAACTTGTTGGTTTTCGGTCTTTAGAAATGGCCAGACCTGAAAACATGCGACAAAAATGACGTCGTTACCAGGGATATGAAAAACTGTCATGTCTGAGATGAGCCTGAGTCAACACCAGTTCATGAGTTTTGCTTAGGATGAAAGAGTTGTTGACTATCTCTCATTCTTTGGATTGAACATTTTATCTTCATTGAGTTTTGATTCTCTTGGAAGTTTCAGTCACTAATTGTATTTAATATTTTGACATGTGAGGTGCTATCGTGGGTTTGGAGAAGGACAACAACATAACAATTTCCCATAATTAAATATTATTCTATAGTAAATTTACATTCTAAATTTTAAATTTTCATTCCATCTTCAAAAATGTCATTTCACTTCGTCTTACTTGAAAATTTTTCTTCCAAGAATGGGGTATCCCTTCTTATTTGAACTACATACTAGAGATGAAATGAAAATCTGAATGAGTTCATGAGATATTTTAATTCGACTGTCATTCTATATAAGAATTTTCAGTCATAAATAGGTCAATCCAATATAAATTAGAAGATATTTATTGTAAAAGGAAGAAAGTTTAATTAGGACATTTCAAAAAATTGTCCAAACTTTTATTTCATCTTTAACAAATAGATGTAGTTGGAAAGGAAAAGTGATTTTTAGACGATAACTTATCAATTAAAACTGAAAATTTTAAATTGAACAGACATTGGAATGATAATTTTAAAATATGAAGGATTTTTTTTTAATGAAATATTTTTTCAACTTTTATGTGTTATGGAAATTTTTTTGTTGATAAACATTAATACTCAGGATTAATCAAAGTTATGTTTTGTGAGATGTTGAAATATTTAAGAACAAGAAAAAAAAAGAGTTGTGTAGCATGACCAACGTGTTCACTCCCCTTCACGTTCGCATGAACGTGTTCGCGTGTTCGTGTGAACAGCTCGCGAACATGTTCGGGCGAACATTTTTTTTTCGTAAAAAAAAAAAAGATTTATTTTGTTTTGGTTTTTTATTTTTAACTTACGATTGGCTACGAATTTGAACATGACTCAAAGACAAAAATTGTTTGTATTGTTATTTTACATAAGATATATTTTTTCAGAGTTGTCTGAGAATGTTTTTTTTTTTTTTTTTACGTTTGCGTTCGAAGGGTTTTACGCGTTTGTTCATATTCGCCTCCAAACGCGAACACGATGCTATGTCGGAAAAGAGTAAGTCAAAAGCAAGGAACTCTACCAGGAATGTTGGTCAAAGAAACGTTGAATGAACTTTCCAAGTTCACTACCATGACTTCCTTAAGAATATGAGTATTGTTAAAACTATCACTCAAGTAATGTAACCATCTGTGTTGTGTTTGTTCACTTCTTGAAATGTAGCATCTATGGAGCGATCGACGACGACCAAGATACCATCATGACCACGTTCGGTAAGAGGCCGAAGGGGACCAACAAAATTCATAGAGATCGATTGCCAACGACCCTGGTATGAATAAAGGTTTGAGTAACACATATAAAAGGTAGTTTAAATTGTCTACCATCTTACAGGTTGGACACTTTTGGATGTAGCTTATAACGAAGTCCTTATGGTTAAGCCAAACGTATAGTTGGTTAACGAAAATCAACATCATCTGGTAGTCAATATGACCGACAACTTTCTAGTCATGGAACTTAGTTACGTCCTGGACATGAAGTTGTCCTGTAGAGGAAACGGATACGTGTGGTTTTCGGCAGCCACATGCCAGTGCCATAAGTGGTTAACAGGGACCCTCACTTTTCAACCCCAGATTAACGCCCCCAACACTGAAAAAAATGCATTTGAGGTTTTTTTGGGGGGGGAGGGGGACTTGTTTTACTGCTGGTCAAGGTCTGCGTGTGCCATGTTTGATGTTTGTTGGGGTTTTAGAGATGAATGTTTTGGTCAGCCATGAAAGCCATGAAAATTCTGAAAAACGTAAAAGAGTAATTTTTGCATGGAAACATATTTTTGCCTTGGGGTTTTATGCCCCTTTTTTTTTTTTTTTACTGTTTTTTTTTGTTGTTGTTTTATTTAGTGTCCACTCTATGGACTTGTGATAAGTATGGGTTAAAACATGTGAGACGTTTGTTATAATGACCATAAAAACCCTCTGAGAATTTATGATTTTGTTAACCTCTTATCACCAATATAGAAACCGTTCGCACTGAGGGAATATGAAGGAACGATCTAACCACTCTGCAATATCGAGTGGATGCCATGATAATTTGGACAGTGACGGTGTTGGGTGTCAAACAAGGCGGTCACGGAATCAACAACGGTACTGACTGAGATAATCGCAAGTTGGATGGGGTCATAACGGTGGTCAGGACGAAGAGACAAGGCTACGGTGACTCGATTCATTGTACCCTTGATAGGCTCAATGGTAAAAGTTAACTTTTATATATCGCACTACCAACGTGTCTGTCGAGGATAAAGTTTGGCTATTGTGAGAATTGTTTGGACAACAAAGTTATCAGTATGCACAATAAAGTTTATCCTATACAGGTAATGATGTGAGTGTCGAGTGGGATAAACTACGGTAAGAACCTCACGCTTGTCGACAACGTAGTTTATCTCAGTATGCAATAACTAACGGTAATAAAAAGCGATCGAACAATCCACAGCACTCGACAGTCTCGTTCTCAACAATGGTGGAAGAGTAAGTAACGGGTGTCGGTAGAGGGAAGTGGTGAAAGGGTAGTTGTCATTAGAAGGAAAAAAACGGTGGATGAGCACTCATCAGTTGGGAAGCAGTGTCAGTAAGGGGGGGAGAAAAACTGAGGATATGAAAATCAGAAGAATCAAATGTGGTAGGAAACACATGAAAGAGTACATCTCCTATTGCAAAATTTGACGCATCGGTGACAGTGGTGAAAGGACGATTAAAATCGGGGAGACCAAGAACGGGTACACAAGTCACCACCTTCTTAAGGGTGCGAAAAACATTATCGTGGAGGGATATTCAACCATACGGCACGTTCTTTCAAAGAAGGGTGAAAATGAGAATGTAGTAATATATTGTGTATCACAGGATGAAGTTACTCTAGTAACTAGTAAGTCAAAAAAAGTTGCAAAGATGCTTGGCAGATGTGAGCAGAGGTCAATCCACGATAGCAGTGATCATCTCGTCGTTCATATGGAGACCCTAATAAGATACGTAGTGTCCTAGAAAGTTCACTTTGTGCTAGACAAAATGACACGTACCGAGTTTGACATAAAAAACATGTTTACGTAAGCGCTATAAGACATCGCAGAGATGTCTAATATGGTTGTCTAAGGTACGATTGTAGACTATGATATCGTTCAGTTATACTGGGACATGTTTTTAAAGGATGTCCCCCGTATACGGGTTCATCACTTTGTGAAAGGTGACAGGTTTATTTGTGAAGCCAAATGACATAAATATGATGTCGTAGAGGCCGAAGTCCAGTCTGGACGCGGTCTGTGGTTGGTCCTCTACAACGAAGTGGATCTGGTGGTAACCACTACGAAGATCGACCTTCATAAATAAGCAGTTGTTTGTCAAACGGTCAAACAACTCATCGACATGAGGTATGGGATAGTAGTTGTTTTAAACCATATAGTGGTTAAGGGCACTATAATCAATAAAGAGGCGGAGAGTTTCGTCTGCTTTGTGAGCAAATATGACGGGTGCACCCCATGGGAAATTATTGGGTTCAATGAAACTCAATCGAAGGAGTTCCTCAAGTTGACCTTTGAGTTTCGTAACCTTTAGAATCAGGAGTCGGTACTTTGCTTGATAGTGGACAAACAGGCCCGAGCTGTATAGAATGTTCAACATGGCGCATCAGAGAGATCCCGCTGTATGAGTAATACGAGGGAAGAATGTCAGGGTACTCTCAAATCAGGTAAAAAAATAACAATCTCTAAATCGGTCGTGAACCGTGAACCGTATGTGTGAACTCGCGAGTGGTCGACGTAGGGGCCTAGGATATCGAAGGGGTATCCGCAGGCTGAAGGGTGGTGGTTGAGATGAGAGTCGTAAAAACTCGAAAAGTGAAAGGGTCTGGGGCGTCGGGCTCCAGGCGTATGAGCTCAACTTCCGGACACAGGGGATTGCAGCAGAGGATATTCATGGCATTCACTGAGTAAAGGGTGATATCCTCCTGACACAAGAAGTAGACGAACTAGCAAGATGATACGAATGCGATATCATAGTGGGTGCAGGACTCGAAGAGACGAGGTTCCTAGGGAGGTAAGTCAGAGGGGGTTGTTGCACGTGGTACCGATGAGGGGAACATTATGGATCTGACCACACTTCTTTTTTAGAACGAGTATCTCAGTTGCCTATTCGGCCTTTGTGTTACAAAACTTGCTAAACCAGGGGTTGTCAATGATAAAGTCGTACTTAGTCTCCAACACATCGAAGTATGCGGAGGAATGGTAGTAGGAAGTTGACTAAGTACTATCTGACATCTAAAGGGTAATGAAAAATGGCAGGTAAGGGACAAGGTACTATCCGACATTTGGAGGGTGAGGAAAAGGGGAGGTTAGAGACCGTCTAATCGAAGACGCGTTGTGTCTTGTTATCTTTGAGGGCAATGGAAATAGGGCAGGGGGACCCAGTGGTGGCTAGATGAGCTTCGTCAATCACACGGGGTGAATAAAATCTTTGTGTGAGTCAGAGTCTCATAAGTCGCAGTACACCCTCGTGAATGTCCCAAGCTGAATGAGAATGATAAGGAGGGTGCGATCAGGATTGGAAAGTAGAGAGAGAAGACGATACTAGAGATATATGTATCTGGTAAAGCACTTCTGAAAAGCCCGAAGAATGCTCAAATCCAGGAAAGATCACACAACATTGTCACTATTCGTCATCTGAGCAATACAACGAGTTGTACGAATTGCCCAATGCGTCGCAAGTCTCGGAGGGGACGAACTAGAGATAGTGGTCTATGGTGAAGCGGACGGTACCTCGATAGACCACGGTCAGAGATAATTGCATCCGTCGTAGTTAGAGTAACCTCTGATGTGGTAGCAAAAAGGAAAAACCGCGACTCAGTGGTCGGGAAACCGGCTACAGTCGAGGCCTCAAAGGTACGATGCATCTTGGCTAGCTCGGTAGGGCGACCTAGCGAACGTTGGGGAATGACTGAAATCAACGTTGATAATAAATATCAACATAATACCTATTAAGGGTGACGTGGTATGAGCATCATGTAGAGTTGTATTCATCTTGACGGCAATGAATACAACCTCAACAGACCTCGATTGTGGCATGCTCGTAAGGGGATAAGGCTCCACGAGAAGGAACGAAACTTATGGGAGATTCACCTGCATCACATCAAACGTTTGGGCACCAGGCTGCACGGACCGACCGTGAGCACAACCCTTAAAGGACATGGTCGTCTGCAACCGATCACGGCGAAGGACAACCTCGCCATCCAAGTGGTACTGGATGATGTCCCTGAGCTCGATGTCCTCGAGGGTAGGCCCAAGGGTAGAGTGAAGCTCGACTTGGCATTATCGCCATACTCGAGCGGACTATAGTGCCTATAAAAAAAAAGCCCCAGGCTGAGTTGGGCAGCGAAAACGACCAGCGAAATTTTTTTCTGATATTGGCGATCAACCTCGTATGCCTGCTCCGCCATAGAGAGTGTCAACCTGAAGAACGACGAGAAACCTATCAATAGAGTGACTTTTGGGAAGAACGCCTCATCATAAGCAAGGTGGGCGTTGTAAAACACCCGGATGCGATGCTCCAGATCTGTCGGTGCCGAGGATCGGCACCATATGGTATGGGTGACACAATCTAAGATATCAGTTGCGTCATGTGGATCGCCAACGCGGTTCTGAAGAAAGGTTGTGAAGTTTGCGAAAGTGGGGATCTCACCTACACCAAGGCGATGGGTATACTAGGTCGCCATCTACGACCACTGCAAAATGCGCAATGCGCTATCGTACTCATGGAAATCTGAGATACGCACAGAGGGGTATCCGTGCTAATGATGGCAAGGGTGAAGAGACTGAGGCACCTACACCGCAGTGACAAATGTCAGAGTCGATGCAAAGGTAGGAGTGAGGGAAGGTTGTGGATTGTGGACGCTGGCTAAGGGACCAACAGATGTTGAGGCAACGACCACAAGTAGTTGTAACAAAGTGACAATGTAAGAAGGGAGAGGAGAGGGAGCAGGTCAAGGAAAATGAGTCTGCATGATAAGGATGAAAGAGGCGGTAGAAGAGGAATAAGGGTGAGCATCATATGAAGTGTGAGGCCGTCTCAAGGTAAGAATCTTCATCTAAGCCTCCGCAATGATGGCCTGCAAAGCAACCACTGAGCATCATATGCATCCCTCCTTGCACCTTTGCAAGTGCGACTCGATGCATTTGCACTTATGCAAGTGCAACTCAATGCGCTTGCACTAAGCGTCAACCACCTTAAGGGTTTTCCTTGTCGTTCCCCCACCGCTCTTATATTCCCTCCCCTACAGGCTCACACTTCGGTTCTCCACACCTATAGAGTCGAGACGTGGTAGTTCCTCCTCCCCTGTGGTTCAAACCCAACACTCCCCCTCCGCAGTGGTGAGTGTCGCTACCGTTTAGATCGCCCCGTCTGTTACGGCATCTCCATCGACCTTCGCTGCCCCTGTCACATTGGCCATTGTCGTAGGTGTTGTCGCCCAGATACCGACATCTGGACAGGGAGCTTCAATTACCCATCCCCATGTTGCTTCCTTGTTTTCTGCAACGGTCGCAACATTACAACTTGTACCTCTACTTCCTTCTCCTATTTCATCACCCCCACCTTGCGACATTGGATGCCACCTCCCGCTTAGGTACTCTCTTCGTCTCCTCATCTTGCGATTCCGCAGACCCAATGAGTGGTTGCTTTGCAGGCCATCATTGCGCAGGCTCAGACGAAGATTCTTACCTTCAGACGCGTTGTCTGGACGGACACCTGAGAAGTAGATGATGTCGCAACTATCTGCTCTGATATAGTCCCATCCTTTGGTGGAGGGGAAGGCGGATAGACACGGTGTCAGGTGGAGAAAAAAGTGGGTTGTTGTGTAAGGAAAGGAACCCACCAATAGCGGTGAAGGTAAGGGTGGAACAAAGATTATAGATGTGAGTCCACTTACTCCGAAATTGGCGGTTCGTTCGTGATTAGGTGGCGCGGAGCCCGTTGACGGGGGAGGATCCATTCGGTTTCAGGACGCCCGAAGGGGGGAACCGAAAAAGATTAGGGTAAAGGATAGGGGAACCGATAAACCTTATAAAAGCCCTCACCTGAAGGGTGGAGTAGCGACAAGCTAATCAAGAAAATAATATAACAACCATGAAGGGAAGAGGCGGAAAAAAAAAAAATAGCAAATTGTTCAAATAAAAATAATAAAATAATAATAATAAAAATAAGAGATAATTTAAAAAATACCCCCATAAGTTGAGATATATGCCAAAATGCCCTGAAAAATTATGGGTAGAGCGGAATGCCTCTCTGAAAAAAAGAAATATTTTATGAAATACCCATAACGTCGGTTGCACCCCCATCTTTCAAGTATACCCCTACCGGGTACCGTCCAACTTCGCAAAACTACCTAGTACTTACAAACTTTTCCTATGCGCTATTACAAAAGGCCAAGGCCTAAACAGGGTTGTCTAGATTGCAAAGTTGCACACCCGCCTGATAGGGGCACCACACAAAGATTTCAACCCAAAAGGGCATTCCGCTCTACCCACATCTTTCAGGGGCATTTTGACATATATTTCAAGTTATGGGGGTATTTTGCAAATTATCCCTAAAAATAAATAAATAAAGAAATAAGCAAATAATGTTGTGAAAAATAATTATTCTTATTTTAGAATTTTCGGCGGAATGTTTCTACCTCCCACGGGTTCAAGATATACGAAGAAAAAATAAAACACTAAGAAAGTACAACAATTTTTTTTTTTTTTTTTTTTTTTTTTTTTTTTTTTAAGAAAAAAAGTTTTAAAAATACCAAAAATATTTTTTTTTCATAAAAATAAATAAATAAAAAAAAAAAAGTTAGAAAAAAATAGAGATAAAACTAAGTTTATATTTTTTAAAAATTTGGCAATATTTCTTTAACCTCGTGGGGCCGAAGTGTGTCAAGCAAAAAATGACAAAGCAAAAAGAGAATATTTGTCATTACTTCATTACACTCGAGGGGTCAAAATGTGTTAGAAGAATTAAGTAAGAAAGAAGAAAAAATTACGGCAGCACTTCGTTACCCCCAAGGGGTAAAAATGTACACCGACAACAAAAATGGCTAAGTCCTAAAAACAAATTGAGGGTGTCGCAAAAAAAAATAATTTTTTATAATACATTTAAAAAAATAAAAAAACTAAAAAAAAAGAAAGTAATAAGATAGTTCGAACTTTAGGGAATAAATAAATAAAATAAGAACAAAAAATAAGAGAAAAAGAAAAAATTGAAGTTGGTGAGAGGAGAGAAGAAAAAGTGATGAGAGAGAGAGAGAGGGG
>BFEA01000172.1:329349-343547 GCA_003427395.1 Chara braunii | reverse complement strand
GAGAGAGAGAGAGAGAGAGAGAGAGAGAGAGAGAGAGAGAGAGAGAGAGAGAGAGAGAGAGAGAGAGAGAGAGAGGATGGTAGCGCGCCAGCGTGCGAGGAGCTGGAGGCTGCTGGCCCGCCGGGATTGGTGAATAGACGGCCCGGGGATTAATAATTAATTGATTGGCTGTGAGCGAAATGGAATTGTAGATTGATTGATTGATTGATTGGCTGTGAGCAAAATAGACTGGTAGGAAGAGTCGAGAGATTTTTTTTTGAAACGGTGAAGACACCACGATGCGGCAGAGGGTTTTGTCGCGTTCTTTGCTCAAGAACACAGACGTCATAGCTGTGTCTCCTCTTTTCTGGTCTTGAGGAATCGCCAAGGAGGAGAGGGGGATCAGCAATTTCCTTCGAGTAGAGAGGAGAGCGGTGAAAGTCTGTTGGCGAAGCTGAAGGACAAGGCTGCAACTGTGGTGGCACGTTAGAAGGAGAGGAGCGGGAAGTCTTGAAGTATCGCTGAGGAGTCAAGTTGAGAGGAGAGGAGGGTGGTGCGAGTTTTTCTGCGGAGTAGAAGGTCATGGTTGCAATTTTGGTGGGACAGCAGGAGGAGAGGCGTGGGAAGTCGTGACGGATCGCCAACGCGGAGAGGGAGACAGCGTGTGCGACTATTTTGACGGTGGAGTTGTGAAAGTTTGTCAGCGAAGTGGAAGGGCAAGGTTGCAATTGCGGTGGCAGACTAGGAGGAGAGGGGGGGTTGGAATCGCGGCGGCGACGAAGGTCGGGATCGATTGGCACACAAGGAGCAGACGTGTGAAAAGTTTTCCACCATTTTGACAGGAGAGTTGTGAAAGTTTGACGGCCATGTAGAAGGGCAAGGCTGCAGTTTCCGATGGCAGTCTAGGAAGAGAGGTGTGGGAACCGTGGCGGCGACGAAGGATCGGTTGGCACACCAGGCGGAGAGGTGAAAAGTCTTGACTGATCGCCTAAGGAGGATACGGTAGTGAGCGTTTTCCAGAAGCTTGAGAGGGTAGTGGTGGAAGTTTGTCGGCGAATTAGAAGGGCAAGATTGTAATTGTGGCGGCACCTGTTTTCACGGCTCGCCAATGAGGATAACGAAGTCGGCTTTTTCAACCAGGTTGAGAGGAGGAGGAGAGTGTTGAAAGTTTGTCAGCCAAGTAAAAGGGCAAGATTGTAATTGTGGCGGCACGGTAGGAGAAGGGTTGGGAATTGTGACAGCGACTACATCGCACCGCGGCGGCGAACAGGTTTGGTAATTGTGGGGTTCCGATTGCTATCCCCATCTGTATATCGTGTGTGTATGTGGGGGAGAGAGAGAGAGAGAGAGAGAGAGAGAGAGAGAGAGAGAGAGAGAGGAAGGTAGAATCGGCAGTTATTTATGCGTATAGCGAGGGAGGTTGATTAGTGGAGTTAGGAATCGATCATTCATTCGTCGGCAAGATGCATTGAAATGTATATGTATATATTCGTATCTGTAACAAGGGTTTTGTAAAGGGGGATAGGTACCTTGGTGAAACTGGAGGTTTTCGGTACGTTGAATATTCCAGGCGCTTAGATTGCAGCCTGGCCGAGTGTTCCTGAACCCAGGGGGGGGTCCGACATGAACGAGAGGAGGAGAGCAAGAATTGGCAGTCTTGGTTTCATCCGCTTCGAGAATCGGTACGATGACGACAACAATATTTTGTGTCCCCGGCCCAGGCGATACGCTGTACCATCTTCCGCTTACTCCATTCCAGAAATGGCCAAGTCTCGCCGCAGGCTAAGGTATGTGCTGCGCCCAAGATGATATCAATCTCTCCCTGTTCTACTGGTAACGCTCTCCTCTCGGTCCTCCCCTCTCTCTCTCTCTCTCTCTAGTAATCTGTAAGTACCCCAAGATGATTATCTGCCAAGCGATTTCTTCTCTAGTAATGTGTCCTCTCCTCTCTCTCTCTCTCTCCAGTCATGTGTTGAGACCCACGAGATGAGTTTGCTAAACGACTCCGTCGATGTGAGCTAGTGATGGTTATGTAACCCACAAGATGATGAGTCTGCCAAAAGAATTCCTCAAGTAATGTGGCCTCTGGTCTCTCTATCTCTCTTTTTTTCGCTCTTTCTCTCTGGTAATGTTTAAGCACCCCCAGCTGATGAGGTGTCGAATGTCTCCGTCGAAAAATATGGACTCTTGAGAGTTATCATCAGCCCGTCGAATAGCTCGCCTCCTCTCGTCATGCTCCACTGCTATTTACACTTTTTTTTTTTCGGTCGAAAAATATGAATTCTTGAGAGTTATCATCAGCCCGTCGAATAGCTCGCCTCCTCTCGTCATGCCCCACTGCTATTTACACTTTTTTTTTTCGGTTTAATCCCAACGTTGCAGGCAAGGTGTCTGCAGGTTAGTTCCTTGTTCCTTTCTCTCTATCTACCAGCCCGTCGAAAGGCTCGCCCCCCAACCCCCCCTCTTGATGCCCCCATCGTGCTTTACACCTAGTGCTGCCGTACTCATGTTGTTGCGACTTGTTGTTCCAAATAGACGCAGTCATTTTCCCTGTATCTAGTGTAACAGTTGTTCCAAATACATCCGTGATGACCGTGCGTTCTGTTTGGGGGAAGGCTGTAGTCAAATTAATGGAGGCATCACAAAAGACCAAGTCTCGTCGTATTTCCCCGGATAAAACACGCAGTCTTTGTCCCTGCATGTGGACCGGAAGTTGCCTCAAATACAGCCGTAATGACCGTACGCTCTATTCGGGGCAAGACGGTTGGCAAAATTTTGTTTATCGGAAATAACCGAAGTTCGTCGCAGGCAGAGGTACGTTCCCGCGAAGATGTCCGTCTCCCGATACTCGCAATAATCACCTGCATGTGGACCGGAAGTTGCCTCAAATACAGCCGTATTACCTGTCGTCAAAAGGGTCGTCTCCCTTCCTTCGTGCTATGACCTTAATCACCTCAAGTGCCGGCAGAAAGTTGTGTGTCACTGCTGTTGTTCATATTTTTCCGTGAAGAGTTTTTTTTTTCTGTTTTTTTTCTATGAAGAGTTTCCCTGAAACTTGATTCCATCCCCTACAGCTGTAGCACCCTTCTCTCTCTTCTCCTCCCCTTTTTTCTTCCCTCTTCCCTCTCCTTTCCCGAGAGAAAGAGACGTAGAAGCAAGCCCGTTGTACGTCTTCCGCCTCTGACGTGTTGCCTTACTCTCGCACCTATGCTCTGTTTTTTTCACCTATTCTCTGTTTTTTTTCTATGAAGAGTTTCCCTGAAAGAGGTTTGCTCTCTCTTGATTCCATCCCCTACAGCTGTAGCACCCTTCTCTATTCTCCTCCCTGTTTCTTTCCCTCTTCCCTCTACTTTCCCGAGAGAAAGAGACGTAGAAGCAAGCCTGTTGTACGTCTTCCGCCTTTGATGTGTTGCCTCACTCTCGCACCTTTGCTCTGTTTTTTTCTCTTGAAGTCGCTGAAAGACGACTCTCTTGACTTGTTCGCTCTCTACTTGATCCCATCCCCTACAGCTGTAGCACCCGTATCTCTATTCTCCTCCATTTTTCTTCGCTCTTCTCTCCTTTCCCGAGAGAAAGAGACGTAGAAGCAAGCCTGTTGTACGTCTTCCGTGTCTGATGTGTTGCCTCACTCTCGCACCTATTCTCTTTTTTTTTTTTTTGGCTCCATCTATTGGTGGGGAGCAACACCTGCTGGAAACCGCGTCCAGCGTCCCATAGATACAACCATATCCTCACAAATTGGCACCTATTCTCTGTTGTCGTCTTTGAATAATTTCCTTGAAAGAGGGCTCTCTGACTGTCTTTGCTCTCCCTTGATCCCATCCCCTGCGATTGTTGCACCCTTGGTCGTCCGTCTTCTCTCGCTCCTTTCCTGAGAGAAAGAAACGGAGAAGAAGGAAGCCTGGAGGAAGCACAGGGAAATTTCTCTCTTGATGCCGTCTCCCATAGCTGGCTGCAGCATCCTTCTCTGGATCAATTCTTGTCACTTTTTCCTCTTTTCTCTTCCGTTCTCTGAAAGGGACGGAGAGGCGCGAAGTAGAAACAGCACGAGGGATCGTGACAATGCGCAAGACGTTGTTCTACCGCGGTTGTTAGTACGCACCCAAGTTTTGGGTATCTTTCAGTGCTCCGTGATATCAATTTTCTTGTCTTGCTCTCTCACTGTAATCCTCCGTCCCTTCGCTGTCTTTCTCTTCCCTCGTGCTCAATCTACTTAATCTCATGGCTGTGCACGATCCCTCTTTTCTGCTGGCCGTCTCTCGCTGTATCCGCTCCTTGAGAGAGAGAGAGACAGAGAGACACAGAGAGAGAGAGAGAGAGAGAGAGAGAGAGAGAGAGAGAGAGAGAGAGAGAGAGAGAGAGAGAGAGAGAGNAGAGAGAGAGAGAGAGAGAGAGAGAGAGAGAGAGAGAGAGAGAGAGAGAGAGAGAGAGAGAGAGAGAGAGAGAGAGAGAGAGAGAGTAATCCTCAGTCCCCTTCGCTGTCTTTCTCTTCCCTCGTGCTCAATCTACTTAATCTCATGGCTGTGCACGATCCCGCTTTTCTGCTGGCCGTCTCTCGCTGTAGCCGCTCCTTGAGAGAGAGAGAGAGAGAGAGAGGTTGATTTTCTCTCGAGCGGCTGGCTTTCGGATGCAGGGGGTTCCATCCCGTGTGTTTTGGGTGGTCTGTCTGCGTAGTTTACGCTCTACCACGCTCGCAAGAGAGTCGGGAAGGCCATGTTATACACGGCAAGGCCGGAATTGAAAGGTTCAATGAGGTTGAGCAAGCTTGCAAATTGTATTATTCCAAAAATAACAGACGGAACTAGAAAAGAACAATGTTTGGTTGATCGCATCAGGACTCCGCTGTCTTGTGCTCTTATTTGGCCTCCTTTTCGGTATTTCTTTGTCCTACCTCTCTCCGTTGTTTTTTGGATTTGTTTTTTTTTCCGCTCTTTTGCACGTGTTGATGTTTCATCTCCTCTCTCTTTTTCTTTTCCTCTCTCGTTTCTGTCTTTTCCTTCTTCTTTTTTTTTTTTTTTTTTTCAAAACAGCTTTTCCTTCTTTTGCCTCCTCCCTCGTGGACCTATGCCTTTTTCTGTGTTGATTTAGGTGTCCCTCATTCTGTGGACCTATGCATTTTTCTTTGTTGATTTAGCTGTCTGTGTTTGTGTTGATATGGGTGTGCTCATTTGTTTGTCTATTTGTTTGTCTATTTGTGTCTATTTGTTTGTCTCTCTATTTGTATGCACACAGTGCGATCGCTATAAAGGAGAAAAACTTGAGGTCAGACGGTGAAGCCGGTCGGGAGATACTGGAGATTTTTCTCTGCAAGGTGAGAAAATGGGAAGGGCAATATAACAAATTGACAAGTTGCATTTCTGCTGGAGGGGCTTTCTTTTTGTTTTACCTTTTTTTTTCTTTTTTTTTTAATTTGGACCATTTCTCGATTTGAACGGATGTTTCTCCTGCTTTTTTCTTTTTTCCGTTTATATATATTTTTTTTGGGTCATTATTTACTATGGCAGATGTGAGGGAGGGATAGCTCGACACGGCTCTCTGTCTCTCGGTCTTCCATGCATTCGCTGAAGGCTTTCTTTTTCCCCTCCGCCCTCCTGCAAATCGAGTGGTCGGGGTTACGATTGCTGCCTGTATTCGTCGGAGTGAGTTGCCGTTGAACTCAGTATCGGACCGGAAAGATGGCTTGTATGCATTCATTATCAGGGTGCGTTGTGTTCGAGGGAAGACGGTAGGTCGGGGGCAGATGTGGTGGGAAAATCTACTTGGACCCAAAGGAAGCTGGAAATCGTCACACGCCTTCTTTTTAAAAAAATGGCAGAAGAAAAAGAGGTGCCAGTTTATGTCGGGATGTTGTGGGGTTTCCCGGCCCAGTTCCTCTCTATTTTTTTTTCGATGTTTATCCTGTGTCTTGCTCATCTTTTTTTTCCCCTCTTTTTTTTCTCTCTCTCTCTCTCTCCCCCTTCTTTCTCTTTCTCTTGTTTCCTCCCCGTTGCGACTATTGGTTGCTTTGTTGTGGTGATGCTAACGATGGTTGTTGGGTTGACTTGCTATTGATGATTGCTCTGGTGTCGATTTTCGACTCCATTTCCTTTGTTTCATGCAAAAAAAGTGTGTATGGTTCTCTAAAAAACTGAAAAAAAATAAAAAATAAACCATTGTTTGTTGTCCTCTTCTCTCTCTCTGCCTACGGTTTACCAGGCAGTTCTGTTTGCATATATATATTCCTGTGACAATATATATAAAGAAAAAGAAATCGTTCCACAGATTCCACCTGTGGGCCACTGCGGACCGCTGTCTTTCTTCCTCAAAACGAAGTGTCGGTGCCCGCTGCCGCTTTTGTCTCATTGTTTCTTTTGGCTATGGCGCTTTGGGCGTCTAACGTCCTCGTTCTTTTTTTCCCCCTTCGTCTTCGTGTGGTGAGCCCGCCTTGGGCAGGTGTTAGACCTGAAAAGAATTACTGACAAATCGCACGTGGACAAAAGACAACGACAACAAAAAAACGACAATGTAGTCACGTGGCAAAATAGAAAGTGGACCCAAGTTCAACGAACTGACCTCGCCCCATTTCTCAGCAAACGAGGATGCATCTTCCCATAGAACATGGGAAGATGCACTCGCCCCATTTCTCAGCAAATGAGAATGTATCTTCCGCTAGAACATGGGAAGATGCACCGTCGTATCTTTCGCCTCTTTTTTTTCCTTCATGATCACCAAGTCCTTTCTATTCGTGGGGAGCTGCACGTGTTGGGAACCGGGCCCAACGTCCTCCCCCCACCCACAAAAAAAAGAAAAAGAAACAAAGAATCATTTTGCGGCCGGGGTCCTCAATATCTACCCCCCAAAAAAACATTGCACTCCCGGGAGCATTAAGTACCCGGTTTCGCTTCAACACTTCGTCCGTACCATAACCGACACCTGAAGTAGTCCCATGGTAAGCATGTTGGCAAAAAAAAAAAAGAAAAAAAAAAGGTAAAAGTAGGAGGAAGAACGATAACTAGGCCCGTGGAATAAAAAAAGGTAAAAGTAGGAGGAAGAACGATAACTAGGCCCGTGGAATCCAGGCCATCTCATATATATGAGCTGTCAGATGGGGAAGTGTGGTGGCTTGGGCTGGGGGTGTGATCCCATACGATTTTTTTGTTTTCTTTTTTTTTTTTGGGACAAATGCTCCAATCTATTTGTGGGGAGCAGCACGTGCTGGGAACCAGGCCCAGCGTCCCATATAGAGTTACACAAGGCATTTGAGATACCGGGGCCATTACCCGGCTTCGGCTGAGAATCAATCTGATGAGAAGTATTGAGAACTGTTGAAGAAATTCCAGAGAATTAAAAAGAGGTTGAAAAACTATGAATGACTGCTGACCGCTTCTCGAATGCTCAGAACCCCTGGACTCCGAAACAAAACTCTCTAAAACTTGATACTGTCTTATTCCCTGTCGAGCTCTCCCAGGCCTCACACTCCCACCCGGCTAGGTTACAGAGCAACACGACTCGGCCCAGCTCCGCCCAGCGTCGTCCCAACAGCAACCCTTGGTTGTCCCGTGGAATGCCACCCCAAAGCATCCCCAGATCTCTCTACCAGGCCTCACGCTCCTGCAGTTGGCAGGTTACAGGGCGACACCCCATCACCAGCCAGCGTCGTTCTGGCATCTGGGAAGCCTGCCCATTTGAATGGTGTCGAGCATTTCTTCTGGAAGGCCCCTTGTGGGTAATCAGTCTATAAGGGTTTGTAGTGCTCTGGAGCCTAACCCACCCAATCTGCGGTGAATTCAATCCTTAGTGAGTGTTTGAACGGTTCCAAGCAGGGAGCGGAGGGAAGGGAGGGGTTGATCTTTAAAGAAAACGTCTGCCTCTCATAGCCAGCCAAAGAGTCCAGAGGGCTCCCCTTCTGATGATCTGAGCTACATGTCCTGGCTGCTGCTGTTTACGGAGGAGTGTAGTAGTTCTGCCCGTGATTACAAGATCAAGATCTGGTTGTTCCAGGAGTCTGACAAGTGTATGCCCTGACCCAGAGAGTGTTCAGAGAGTGTTCAGAAGCCCTTAGCAATGACGCATTCCCACCATAGATGTAACCGATCTTGAGTAGTGGAGCGAGCCCCCGGGATGTAGACCCTGGGCCTCGCTCAACCACTCGCCCGATCTGCAAAATGAGAATGAATGTGTCGCGAAAACATGGCAAGGTACACCGTTGTTCCTTTTCCTTCGCCTGCTCGTTCTTTATGTGCTTCCTTTTTCTTTCGCAAATGCACTCATGCGTGATGTTTCTTGTGTAACGATTGTGCGGCATAATTGTGTAATAAGAAATCGTGTGTAATGGGTTTTTGATAATTTTGTGTGATTATTATTGTCTAAGAGTGCGTTGATTGTGTGGCTGCCTTTGCAGAGTGGGTGCAACGAGTCGACACAGCCTTGTTCCCTGCCATTCTTGGCGTGCTCCCCTCCCAATCGTGCCGCCAATCCTGTGGTGCATGATGCTCGATTTCTGCGTAGTCGAAGCTCAGGAACGGGCGGTGGATTGCCATCATCATGCCTGGGAGGAGGAGGATCTGCTGTGTCTCCAGCAATGACAAGAGTCGAAGGTTTTGCAGAGGGGGGGGGGGTGGCGGCATCGGCCACCAAAAATGCAAACACGGATTCGCAGCGGTTGCCCGACAGCCGATCGGCGATGGAGGGCCGGGTCTCAGCTGGAACTCCTGGGTATGCGTAGCACGCACAGGGGTAGTAAAGAGTATCTTATCNCCGACAGCCGATCGGCGATGGAGGGCCGGGTCTCAGCTGGAACTCCTGGGTATGCGTAGCACGCACAGGGGTAGTAAAGAGTATCTTATCTTATGATACGAGAAGAGGGTCAGAACACGAGGGGGAAAATGTTTGGAATTGGGAAAGTGTGTGTGTGTGTGTGTGTGTGTGTGTGTGTGTGTGTGTGCACGCGCTTGTGTGTTGTGCGTTTGTGCGCCTGTGTTGTGTTTGTGTGCTTGTTCTTTCTGTTTGCGTGGTTGTGTGCATGGCCTGTGTGTGTCGTTGTGTGCGTGTGCATTGTGTGTGGTTGTGCGCGCGCGTGTGTGGTTCTGTGCCTGTGTGTGTGTGTGTGTGTGTGGTTATGTGAGTGCGTGCATGTGTGTGTGTGGTTATGTGAGTGCGTGCATGTGTGTGTGTGGGGTAGTGGGCGTGTTTGTCTGTGTGTGTGGGGGGGAAAGTGCATGTGTATGTGTGTGGTCTGTGTGTGTGTGTGGGGGGGAAAGTGCATGTGTATGTGTGTGGGGGGTGGGGGGGGGGGGGGGGGGGGGGGGGGGGGGGGGGGGAAGAAAGGCGTCAGGCGTATCAAACTAGAGCACACTGCATAGTTTTGGTAGTTCGTGGGCAGCATCGTGAATGATCATCACCATGTCTTCGCCCCATGTCATGAGGTGGTGGTTGAGGGTAATCATCATTGACCGTATGTCTTCGCCACATGTCATGAGGTTGTGGTTGAGGGTAGTGGAGGCGATTTTATTTGTGGAGGGAAGAGTGTGTGTGTGTCTGTCTGTGTGTGTGTGTTCCGTGTGTATGTGCGGGCTGTGTGTGTGTGTGTGTGTGTGTGAGAGAGAGAGAGAGAGAGAGAGAGAGAGAGAGAGAGAGGTGGAAATGCGTGTACATATAGATGTATGCTAGCTGTATTTGTTTTTTCTCCTGTTTTGGGATGGAGAACAACGGTCCATTCTGTACTTCTACGACATTAAGAAATCCTTGAAGGTCGTCCGATTCTGTACAATGAGGTGTTTTGACCTGATGAGACTTGAAAGGAAGTCGAACCATTCATCTTTTGCTAACAAGCGACTACGGCGGAATAAGTAAAGTCATGCAGATTCACGGGCACGTTGAGTGTTGTAATCTGTCACAGGCGGGAGACAAGGACAGGCAGGCGGCGCAGGACGTGTATAGGGAGCTGGCCGACGACGAAGGATGCAAGGAGAAAAGGGGTGGAGCCGAAGTGGGGGGTGTAAGCTGGTGTGCAGCTGTGACCTTTACCCTCAAAGGCTTCTCTTTGAGTGTAGGCTGGTCTGATGAGAACCTATTTATGAGGACAGAGGGACATGAAGGTAGTCGGAGTAACTTGTAGATCATACATTATTCAATGGCGAGGTGGACTTTGGAGGCATGGGCGAGCGCAGTATGTGTTTTTTTTTGAGAGAGCGCGAGAGTGAGAGTGAGAGAGCGCGAGAGTGAGAGAGAGAGAGAGAGAGAGAGAGAGAGAGAGAGAGAGAGAGAGAGAGAGAGAGAGAAATCGTCCAGACTCTGGAGGTGCATCTGGTGAGGGTGAAGGATGTGAGGACGAACTTTTGGTGTACAGAAAGGAAGGATGGCTCCCTGCGTGGCCCCCATCCTGCAGTCAAAATGTCTGTCTTTCACCTGTTCTTTTTTGACGAGAATGAGCTTTGATTCTTTGTGGTATTTAGTCGTGGGAATTAACGGATTTGTTGCCCTTCTTTTCTTTTGTCATGTGCCCATCCCAGCATGTTTGTGTGCTGGTTTAGTAGAAAGTTTTGTTCCTGTTTTGCCTATTCCTAATGCGAATGGCGTGACAGAAGTATGTAGAGAGTATCTTCATCATCTCATGTAACGGATCCGACGGAAGTTCTGAAGCTGCGATCTGGGATGCAGACGAATAGTCAGGAAGTTTTTTTTCGTGCACTCTTGAGCTGCGGGTGGACATGCGTGAAGGTAGGTAGGTAGGTAGCTAGCTAGATGGATGGTTTCGTCATTATGGCTAGATGGACGAGTAGATGAAGGATAGATGGATGAACAAGAGAGAGAGAGAGAGAGAGAGAGAGAGAGAGAGAGAGAGAGAGAGGAAACACCGCTTAAAATGAGGCAGCAGTATGTACGATAATATTTCTTTGGCGTGTAAAAAAGAGCTGGAAGGAGATGGAATGCACACGCTGTTTGTAGTTTTTTTTTTAACCATTAATTGCTGCTCATTAGAGACCATCAGGAGAAGTTTATCTGAGAGCGAGCTAGTATTTGGAACGTGCTGGCACTGCATCAATCGAGAGTCGAGTTTGTTCGAGGATGGTTTCATCTGAAAAGTGATGCTCCTCTACTTGACTGGAAGAAAACTTTTCGAAGTATATGGAAGAAAGAAAACTCCGCCATCTATGTGTGTGATATATGCTGCTGTGAGTCCTGTCCATCATGATAGCAGTTTGCTCCATCCTGCTGTTTGACAATGAGGCGCGTTCTATTTTTGGGCCGTTTTTCGCTGCCGTCCAATTTCTTCCATCCATGTGTGTGCCTTCTGGATTCTGTTTTGCATGACCATCAGGGTAGCAGTTTGCTCACTCCATGTCCCCCTTGCAAATAATAATTGCCCTTTTCTAATTGCCCTTTTCTCACGGATCGAGGTTGGGGGGATGGGAGAGTGTGTTTTCACAATGGGCTAGGGTGTTTTCACAGTGGGATGGGATAGGGTGTTTTCACAAATTTTGTGCTGATTGACGGGTGAGTGAGTGTTGAGGTCAGGGTGTGAGCTTGAGGAAATATCACCCCTCTTCAATTTCACCCGTTTTTAATTTCTCTCAGCCGTCGGGGGTTTTAGGATATTTGGAAATCGGTCATGTACATGAGGGCTTGCTATGACCCACCTTAGCTGACATGAGGATGGTGGGTGATGTTTTGATGAGGTTCTGGTTCGAGGGGGAGAAGAGGAGAGGAGCTGCTTCCTACTTGTACTCGTTTCTTTTTTCTCTGTCCCCCGATCAAGTGTGTGGTGCCGGTACTTCCGTGGTTGTTGCTGCCACAGCGTCTTTGATATTGTCGGGGCTGTTGCTACCGAGGATGTTTCAAGTGGTGTTCCCAAAGCTTTGGGTCCGTGGCGGGTGCTGTTGGTGTCATGGGTGTGTTGCTGCCGTGGTCTTCCATTTGCGGCGGCGGTAGCTATCCAATTGCTGCTGAGGCTGTTGGTGTCTTGGCTGCTCCAATTGTTGCTGCGGTGGCTGGTCCAACTGGGGCTGTGGCTTTCGCTGCTGCAGCAATTGGAACAGCTACTTTTTGTGTGATGGGTGCTGCTGCCCTGGCCTTTTCATTGCTGCGTTAGCTGTTCCAATTGCTTCTGCTGAGGCTGTTGCTGCCCGGTGGGCTCTCCAACCGACCGAGGCTGTGGCTTTTGCTGCCGTGCGTGTGTTGTCCTGTGGTTGGTACTGTTGATGCGATGGGTGTTGCCGCCGTGGCCTTTTAATTGCTGCGATAGCTGTTCCAATTGCTGCTGAGGCCGAGGCTGTTGGTGCCTTGGCTGCTCCAATTGTTGCTGCGGCGGCTGCTCCAACTGGGGCTGTGGCTCTTGCTGCCGTTGCTGTTGCTGCTGGTGTGCATGTGCCGTGGCCCTTGCGTCTATGGCTGTTGCTGCTGCGGCTTCTCTGTCTGTGGCCCTTATCTGTCTCAGGAGTAGTAGTATGGTCGTTCACCCAATTTTCTAGTGGTAGAATTTTGAGGGGCAATCCTGGTTCTGGCTTTTTTTTTTTTTTTGTGCATTATGATAGTGATGCAATCTAATTGTAAACATATGCACCCGGCGGGTTTGATTGATTGTGACGTTTTTGTACGTGCAATTACTCGGATATGGCCCGGATGGGAGCGAAGTCTATAAAGTCTTGACGGACGTATGTGGCCGTTCGACTTCCTTACATGCAATGCAGGTCCCTAGGGGCACTTAGTGTCTGTCACGTCCGTGCACATTATTCCTTTGTTTCTTTTTCCCTCAAATTTTCCTATTTGCGGGCTCCATCACCTGCATATCCACATTTACCCTATCACTATCGCTCGCGCGATTCGGGCACTTGATTATCATCGTGCTCTATCCTTTCCTTACAACCTGTTCACGTCCCCCCTGCGCTGGGCCCCTCGTCCTGCCTTTCAATCTCTTCTTCCTCCCCTTGTTTGGATCCCTCCTCTACATGACCTGCATTCCTGACGCTGTTTCCTTGGCGTTCTTTTCCCCTGCCCTTCATAGGGTTCCTACATCCTCATGCTTTTTATTATTATTATTGTTATTATTATTATTATTATTATTATTATTATTATTATTAATGAAAAACGCCCCTCATGCTGATTGCTGGGCAGTCTGACCTTCCCCTTGTAACTTCATAGGGTTCCTACATCCTCATCCTTTTTATTATTATTATTATTATTATTTTTTATTATTATTATTATTATTATTATTATTATTATTATTATTATTATGATGATGATGATGATTATTATTATGACTATTATGATTATTATTATTGAAAAACGCCCTTTATGCTGATTGGCGGGCAGTCTGACCTTCCCCTCGTGTAACCACACATTCCGATCGGCGCCCTCCCAATCCACATTGCCTGTCCCCTTCTTTGCAAATTGGGTCCTAGACCTACTTTCTACCCCCATTTAACTCGTGGCTTGCAGAATATTGTGTACGTAAACCACCAGTACTTGGCCCAGCTATCCGCTGCGGAAAAAAATAAGAGTAGAAACGTTTCTACTCAGATGAATTTGGGCACTGCTGTAGTGGTCCATACATCTCCTAAAAACGTGTGGCTTGTTAACGGGCACAATTTTATCAAGTACTGTGGTGGTTTAAACCAGTTGCGTTCTTTGGGTAAAAAGGCGCAGCTGGAAAATATTGAACTTGCTAATGGCGTTTATTAACTTCCGGTAAAAATCGGAACGATACAGATAATAAAGATTAATTAGCATGGCCCCTGCGCAATTAAGGATGACACGCATAAATGGAGAGAGAACTGGTAGTTGTGGAATTTCAGTCCTTGGCTTGGACAAAATCTTCTCGCGGAAAAAAAAAAAAAAAAAAAAAAAAACCCCTTCTCGCGTGCTAGCTTGTGGACGGCGGCTTTGAAAAATCTAGGAAAGATCTGCTGAAACTTCATGGATCATTCGTTTGGTCTCCAAGGAATGGTGAGTGTTTTTTTTTTTTTTTTTTGTTGTTTTTTTGTTGGACGTTCTGAAGTGTTTGATCGTGCTCCATGCAGGATGTGCTTGCTTTTCGCCGTAATACAAAAAAGCGAAGAAACAATAACATGCTTATGTCCCCTCTCGTGCTTTTCCAGCTCAAAGTTTTTGAATTTCTTGCTGTTTTCTTTTTTTTTTTGGCCCTTTTGGATGATGGGGGTGAGTATATCCTGTCTCTTATACACATCTAGATGTGTATAAGAGACAGCTCATGTTGTTGCGACTTGTTGTTCCAAATAGAC
>BFEA01000172.1:265734-282102 GCA_003427395.1 Chara braunii | reverse complement strand
CACATACCTTGTCGTTGTGATAGGGCGATGCTTCTTTCCATGTCATAGCAGAAGGGTCATGCCGAGTTGGACGAATTTATTTTCCCATGTTCTACGGGAAGATTCTTTCTCATTTTGCACAGTTGGGTGGTAGAGGAAAGGGGTCGCGCCTGGTGGTGATGCTCATGATGGTCTTCTTCATGGTGCTCGTCGCTTTAACAGCCTTCGTCACCACGCTCCACGTCTCAGCGGTTTAGGGTTCAGTCATTATTCCTGGTGATGACCTTCGTTGATCTCGATCGTGGTGCTCGTGCTCGTTGTACTTAAAAGTTTTTGTTTGTGGTAGCAATCGTGACCTTCCTGGCAGTCGTGCCCTTCATCGTCACGGTGGTCATTGTCCCCTCCACACTCTAAGTCGCGCCGTTACGTAGGAGGGAAGTGTACACAAATCTGCTCGGGATCCGAGCCAAGTGCGGAGTGCGCATGTGGACGGAGCTATGATCGCCCGTTCGGTCCGTTCTTTGCTGGAATCCGGCGAAGGGAGTATCATTCCCAAGGGCTTGCCTCAGGGGAATCGAACTGGAGCGTCGGATTGGAGATATAGCTCGGTGAAGCGGTGTGCTAGGAGATATAGGCTTAGGAGAAGAGGTAGGGATCCTAAGGGACGTAGTGAAAGGCAAAAAAAGAATTTGAAAGAAGAACATAGTGTAGTTAAAAAAAAAAAAAAAAAAAAAAAAAAAAAAACGAAGGAGGGGGGGAGTTAGGAGAAGAAGATGAAGGTGAAGCGGTGTGCCAGGAGATAAGAGCGAAAAACGAAGGAGGAGGGAGGGAGGAGAAGAAGATGAAGGTGATGACGAGGAGGGAAGGAAAGCGGAATGAGGTAGAAAGAGGCAAGTGGATATAGACACAGAGCATGAACAAATGCGAAAATAGAAAGTTAGTGTAGTAATAAATGTTGTTATAACATATTGCGATGTATCTTCTTATGTTCGCGCGGAAGATCCATTCCCATTTAAATTTGCCCAAACGCAAGTGAGAGTTGGCAGTGGGGGTAGCGGGAAACATCAGCAAGGCACATGCATCTTCCTATTTTTTAGCGGAAGATTCATTCCGACGTTAGTGCACTAGGCTAAGCAAGGATTGACAGATTGAGAGCTCTTTCTTGTTTCTATGGGTGGTGGTGCATGGCCGTTCGGAGTTGGTGGAGTAGCTGGCTATGAGAGAGTTAAAGGGGTGTAGAGGTCGGCTTGGCTCTTGTTGTGCCTGTATCAATCAGGCTGCATGACTTTTACTACTGTGGGTTCTTCGTCGTCATCGAGGCAGCCATTGTACTTAATTTCTTCATCGTGGGGTATCGTGGGGTCGGTCATCGCTGTCTGTATTGTTTGATCGAGAGTGCTTGAGCTCCTTGGCCAAGGTCATTGATTAGGACCGAGGTGATGCTATTCCCCTGCAAGGCCGGATCCTCATCATCAGGTGACTTTCTGGCGACTTTTAACTTACTACAGCGAAGGATACAACCGCCCGGTTAGTACTATATGAGAGGGGTGCGCACCATTAGCACCGAAGGAGGCGGTTTGAAAAAAAAAAAAAAAAAAAAAGAGGGGTTGGKGCTGATGGGGTAGTGACTGCTGCTAGCCTGCTACCTTTTTTTTTTTTTTTTTTTTTTTTTTTYWTTTTTTAAAARAAAMATAGSGGTCGGACGKGGGGGRGGKGCTGGTAAGAGCAGACACCCCCTCTACGGCCGCTGTTTGCGGATGGCTCCATTCCATTGGTGGGGAGCTGCACCTGCTGGAAACCGGGTCCAGCGTCCCACAACATTTATAACAAGGAGTCAATGTGTACTGTGTTCTGCCGGTCTGAGTAGAGATTGCTAGCTGGCTGGAATTTTTTTTTTTTTTTTTTTTTTTTTTTGGGGAAAAAGCAAGGGATCCATTATCATGAAAACCATGAGGCCGGGAATGCTGGAATTCGAAGTCGCTAGGACAAATCACCTGTTACAGTCCGAACAGAGGGCTCTGTAGACTCAGGCTGTTGTTGCGGACGGCTGGTCGAAGTGCTGCTCATTCCCTTGTTTTTTTTTTTTCTTTTTTTCGAGTGTGGTCCGATGGACCACGGATCAGATATTAAACTGATTTTTGGCTACGATCAAGTGAAGTGCTGCTGATTCCGGGCTGCTTGAGTTGCCACTACATCCTGCTTCTCTTATCTTTAAAGGAGCTGCTGGTTCCTTCGGCACCTCATCGTCCTCTTCCTCCCTCTCCGGCTCCTCTTGCCATTCCCCCTCTTCCTCCCTCTCCCGCTCCTCTTGCCATTCCCGCTCCTCTCCTCTCTTCGTCTCCGTCTCCTCCTCATCGTCCTGGCCACTCCCGCTGCTCCTCCTCCCGCTACTCCTTGCTCCGGCCTATTCCTGCCTCCATCCTCCTCTTCTCCGCTTTCCCCTCCTCTCTTATGCCTGATCATCATCATCTTTATCTTGATCGTAAATTTCCACCCCCTCTCCTTTCATTGTCCTTTTCAACCTCCTCCTCCTCTGCCCCCTCCCCCTCCCCCCCGGCGCCCAGGTGGTTTTACAACGTCTCATCCATTGAATTCCATTTATGTTTCATCGACTGATTGAACTTCGCTTTTGGGAGAGACGGTAGAGGTGAGAAAGTGGAGGAGGAGGGGGGGGGGGAGAGGAGGAGGAGGAGGAGGAGTGTAAAGTAGACGTTCAGTTGCAGTGTGGGATCCCCGCATGAACCCTGTTAGCCTGACCTTTTTTTTTTTTCCCCGCTTCCGTGAAACCCTCGCCTTTTTTAATTTCGCCCCTTCCGTGAAACCATGTTTGTTTTTCCGGATCTGGTGGTCCTCTCTCCAAATCTCCTCCAATTTTGATTTTAGAAATTCCCTCCCAATAGCCTCGCTACCGGTTTTTTTTTTTTTTTTTTTTTCTGCGGCCTTCATCTGCATCTTTGCTTGCTGCCCTCCTTGCCTGCCTCTCGTCGCGCCCCTCTTCTGTGCCACAGCTTTGCTGCGGCGTGTCCACTTGTATCTTTAAAGGAGGTGCTGGTTCCTTCGGCATATCGTCGTTGCTTTGCCCCAGTCGGAGCCGTTGAATTACGTTTCCAACAACCCTCGGCTACTTTCATCGCATGATTTTGGTCCGTGCAGCTGTGGCAGCCTGCAGGGTTTCTCAGTAGGTTGCGGCTGCTGAGGGTTGGTACGACCAGTGTGCCTTGTTGCAATCTGTTGGTGCTAATGCGAAGTGTCTAAGCGACATTGTTGCTGCTTTAGCCGCGACGGACTGCTACATCTGGGACCAGAATGTCGCTGTCGTCAGCACGAAGGACTGCTGGGACATGAGACCTGCCAGGAAGTGGTTACGCTGCGTTTTGGCTGTGGTCCGACCATCTCCACCGCGATTTTGGCCACCATTGCGGGGCCCCTCAGGAGCTGAAGATAACCAGCCAGGTCTTCTCCACGCGAGTCTGAGCGATCCCTTTCCTTAAACTTGAGAGTCTGAGACCCCTTCCTCTATCCTTCTTACTCTAAGTCTAGTCTGTGATTCAGGAAATGAAGGCGGCAGGTGGGATTGCAACCTGTGGGGGGTTTGACCCACCGATTGCAGGAGCTCTGCAGGAGCCCAAACGGGATTCTGGAGGTAGCGAACACACAGACATAACCACTTTTTCGTGTGTGATCCCACCCCCAACTGTAGTACTTTCTATTTGCCTGCAAGTATGATTGAGATTATTTAATATTTACTTTATGATTTTTATTTCTATTTCAGGACTTTAATCTCATAACAAGTGAATAAATTATGTGTGAAAACTCAGATTACTTTCGTGAAACCATAGAAAAAAAATGGGGGAAGGTAGGAGGAAAGTGATTTTGCTTGTGTCTGACCGGGTAAACCAAAGGCTGAGCCCATTCGAAGTGCGTGGGCTTAGTGCTGTGTTTTATTTTTTTTTATGCTGGGTTGTTTGTTTGGTTTTTAGAGCCAGTACCGCTCCATAAGTTGGATGGTCCAGTTACATGTTTTTCTTGGGGTTTCTGAACGGACGATGAGATCCATAAGTTGGGTGTTAAGAGTTCATGTTTCTTTTGTTGTTGAACAAGGCTGGACACATTCTAAGTGTTCACTTCTGTGTTTTTTTTTACGAGGGAGGCAAAGGTAAAAGCTAACCACATCATAAGTTGGTGCGGCCAAGTCATGAGCCGTGAACAATAAGTAGAACCAAAGTATAAAATCTGATATAATTATATGATATATATTATGTATATCATAGGGAGGCTAGGCGGCATAAGTTGGGAGATCTAATCATATATAAGCCGGTAGTAAACAAATGCAGAAAATAAATTGCAAGGAAGATGAGCAATAATCATATAAGCCGTTAGTAAACAAATGCAGAAAATAAATTGCAAGGAAGATAAGCAATAGCAAAGTTCAGCAATCAAACAGCATCATACACATGAGACCAGATAATCGTGACCTCGAACCAAAAGCAGAATTGCATTACGAGTTTCACCAAATACGAGCACACCAAAAACTCATAATTGACAATGCTGGAATAGTCTCATCATCATCATCAACGAAGAACCAATGTTGATATCCTATCTGGCACTCGACGCCCAGACTGCAAATAACAAATCCTATCTAGCCTACTCTACAATGCCGCTGATGACGTCAACAGTTCCCCGAAGTATGAGCAGATCTCGGCCAATGCCGCATGCTTCAAGCACCATGTATGTTTCTTGTATCACTCACAACCTCGTTCCCCAACTCACAGATGCCACTTGCACCCAAGGACCACCATGCGCCCCATCCAGCATACAGCAGCGCAGCTCGGCTATGGCTGCATGCTCCTTCCAGCTCGCCCGTGAGTGCGTGAGCCTAGCAGGCGATAGCGCAGCAGCGCTTGCGCACAAAGCAACCAGTGCCCGAATGTCCAATGAGTGGGCAAACCCTTCCCTATATCGAAGTGGCCTGCTGCTGTGTGCTGTGCTGCGGTACTGGGCCCCGGCCCAGGAGCTTCCGGTAGGCCCAGGGAGGCTGAGCCTCAGTCTGAAGGAAACAGGCCCAGGGCCTGAGGCGGTTACCAGCACCCAACTGCCCTCAGCCTTTGTTCGGTCCACTTTGTGTATCCGGCCAAGGGCCTGCCTTAGTTACACGCAACGAAAGGCAGCCTGGGCCTGGGTGCTTGCAACCGACTGGCGCTGTGCAACTGTCTGAATTTCCTTAATTACGTGGTGACCCTGAAATGGCCTGTAGGGCCTCGGTCGTGCCTACCTTCACTTAGGGTGGACGATTGTAGGGCATATCGAGGCCCTATGCCTCGCATTCCCTCCTCCAAACTTCGACAGTCCTCAGAGAAGTTCAATCTTCGATAATCTGGTGTTTTCCTTCCTGCAAAGACCTGTGGAGCGGTCTGCATCAGTTCCTCCCGTGTGAACCACCTATCCTCCTTCGGATCAGTGTGATGTCTGAACCGAACCCGGTACTGCAGCTTCGGTTTCGGAGGACGTCCTCTGCCTGTCGGTCTTGGAACTGACATCTCCCTGTGATCAACAATGTCGTTGATGTCGACCTCTCCATCCATGGTTGGGGGCAGCATAGAGCGACGAGAGGGAAACTTGTCAGTTTCCTTGAATGGTGCAAGCTCATCCGGATCTTCCCCAACAACATCTAGAACCTCGCATTGTCCGAAGTACTGTGGCATGAGCTTACGAGAGATCCCGTGGTCCTGTCCCAGTTCTGAGGATTTACCCAGACTCTGTCCCCTATCTGAAATGTAGAAGGGCGGCGGTGTTTGTTCTCAGATTCTATCATTGCAGCCTGTGCCTTATGCATCTGTTCTACTGCCTGCTGCATCAGTTGTTCATGGCGATAAGCAAACTCACGGGTGCCGGGTGCAGTAGTTGACTGATTGTCAGGTAGCAGAGAGTCTAGGGGCAGTCTGGGCTTGAAAGTCAGTAGCAAACTATTAGGACTTACTCCAGTTGCGCTATGCACAACATTGTTATACAGGCTGGCGATGAGAGCAAGTTTCTCATCCCAGTCCACCTCATTGGGCTTTATGTAATGCCGCAATAGGTGTTGTACAACGCGGTTAAGTTGCTCTGCTTGGCCATTGGCCTCGGGATGGTTCCCAGAAGTCATCTGCAACTATGTTCCCTGTTCTGCAGCTGAAGCCTTCCGCAACTCACTTGTGAATCGGACATCCCTGTCACTAACAATAGACTTTGGGAGCCCAAAGTCTCTAACCCAGTTCTCTTTGAAGAGTCTAATCACATACTCGGTCTTCGCTGTCTCCGGCATTGCAACTAACCTAGCGTACTTACTAAACCTATCAACGATAACAAAGATGTGTCTCATTCCACTCTTGCTGGTGACTAGCGTGTCCATGAAGTCCATAGACAGGCTCTCATTGGGACTTTCCGGAATCGGAAGGGGCTTGAGGAGCCCAAGAGGGGTCTGTGTACGGGGCTTGTGTCTCTGATAGACCTGACAAGTCTCCACGTACAGCTTGGCATCTCTCATGATCGTGGGCCACCAGAACCGCTGCAGCAGATTGGTTGCAGTCTTCTTGAAGCCAAAATGTCCGGTGACATCATGACACTCGCCTAAAAATAAACTACGCAAAGACTCCCTATCTGGCACACAGACATTTATTCCCTACCTTCTTAAGGAACACCAGTCCGTTGACCAACTCAAACTCGGCAGAAGTCACTTTGTCCTTCGCCTCGAGTCTACGTATGATCTCAGACATAAACCGGTCCTCGCGATAGACTTCCACCATAGAGCGAGTAACATCGTCTGCAAGCCCTAACTCAGTGATCAGCGCACCAGAGGAATCTGGTCTACGCAACAGCGCATCAGCAACCTTGTTGTATTCGCCGTTGATGTACTGGGGCTCGAAGTCATACTGCTCTATGACTTAAATCCAATGCTTCAGAGCGTCGGAGAGCACAGGCTGGGTTCTCATCCACTTCAGGGTCTGGTGATCAGTCCTGACGTAGAAGAACCTCCCAAGGAGATAGTGTCTCGAATGGGTGAGCGCCTTGTAGATCGCATAGAGTTCCTTCTCATAGGTGGACTTAGCCAACTTCTGAGAGGGCATCTTTTGGACATGTACTCTACCGGACTGAACTTCTTCCCCTCCTACTGCGCAGGTACGGCCCCTATGCCAAATTGGCTAGCATCCGTAGTTACTACGCAAGGTTTGTCAGGATCAGGAAGTTTCAAGACCTAATGGTGTGTCAACGCATGCTTCAGTTGCCTGAAAGTAGCCTCACACTTGTTTGTCCACTCCCATGGGGTGTGAAGGCGAGTCAGGTTCGTCAAAGGAGCGACCATTATGCTGTAATTCTGAACAAAATTGTGGTAGTAGCTTGTCATTCCTAAGAAGGACCTCATCTCAGTCACAGACTGAGGACGCGACCAATCACGAATGCTGGCCACCTTCGCGTCATCGGACTTCAATCCCTCCACGGAAATCTCATGACCCAAGTACAAGACACAGGTGCTCGCACTTCTCACTATTGATCTTGAACTTGTGTTGTCGAAGAAGGCTAAGGACTTTGTCCAAGTGTGCAACGTGCTCCTCGACAGTCTTGCTAAAAAAATAAGTATGTCATCGAGGTACATGATGACAAACTTATCCAATTAATCATGAAATATCCGATTCATAGCGTGCTGAAAGGTGTCAGGAGCATTGCAAAGGCCGAAAGGCATCACCCCAAACTCGTACAAACCGTACGTGGTCTGAAATGCGGTTTAAATTTGTGTTGATCCTCGGACCGGATTGCAATATTATGGTACCCGAACGTCATATCTATCTTACTGAAATACTGATACCCTTGCGCTCTATCTAGCAAATCGTCGGTGTGCGGTAAAGGCTCTCTGTTCTTGACAGTGATGGCATTGAGGCCCTTATAGTCAAAATGCACATCCTAAGTGTTCCTTCCTTCTTTGGTACGAATAGGACTGGAGACCCATAAGGAGAAACACTCAGCCGGATCCAACCCTTTTCTACGAGTTCCTTGAGTTGTCGGCGAAGCTCATCAAGCTCGCCTGGAGACATCCGATAGATCCTACCCTTTGGGATGCTAGACCCTGGGATAATCTCTATCGTGTGGTTGACCTCCCTCTCAACAACCCCTGTAGGCTCTTCAAATAGATCAGGGTACTTGGCAACTACTCCCTCTATCTCCGACGATATTTTCACCGGCTTGCCTGCTGCAGAGACATAGACTAGATACATACCCTCCTCCGGATTTTTCTTGTAATAGTTATAGAACGCAGCCGCACACATGCATCCATGGGACTCGATCAGACTACTAGCTTTAAACTTACGTAATCTGGCGGTCCCCCCACCTGGCAAAGTGTGTTTGACCACTTTTCGGTCCCAGTCAAACTGGGGCTGTGCCATGGAGAGGTCGTACATACCTAACAAGATATCCATAAGGAGATCATCGCTCAATGTCTCAATTCCCCTCCCGCGTACGGGAAACAACACTCAACATCCTGGAGGTAGTCGTTGACTACCATGCACTGTTTGTTGGCACAGGTCGACTCCACAAGTCGACTTAGGTGCTGCACTTGCCCCTGTAAGCGCAGCCTCTCAACGCACGCGCGACTGATGAAGTTCCTAGTCGAGCAAGTGTCATAATAGGCCCCGGCGTTGCGGCCGCCGATGACTACCTCGCCGACGAACATCTCTCTCTTAGGGGCTTTGGCCAATGCCGTCCAAGAAGCTAGTGGGTCTGATCTAGACCACTCCTCATCTAGCTCCTCTAAGGATTCAAACACATTCATCGAACAGAGGCTCGATGAGTCAGAATGTGTTTGTGAGACGATGATGAAGTCAGTAGCT
Source organism: Chara braunii (assembly GCA_003427395.1). Lineage (NCBI taxonomy): Eukaryota > Viridiplantae > Streptophyta > Charophyceae > Charales > Characeae > Chara > Chara braunii. Next base: position 273,265 of record BFEA01000172.1, on the reverse strand, counting down.
TGGGCCATCTCTCGAGATGGTGAGGGTGTGTCCACCACCTCGACCCTAGCAAGAACAACTACCATTCCTGCTGGCCCGACGTGTTTCTCGGAGCAGTGCCAGAATTGTTGGTCACATTGCGACCAACGGGAGCGAAGGATCCCAATGCCTGCCTCATCGAAGGCGGGATCTTTTCGGTCACCTTCTTACTTCGGCACTTGAATTGGTTATGGTCATATTGGCCACAATGGATACAAGCCTGCCGCGTGTACCGATCTCTCCACACGTCCTCAGTGAGACCCGCTTTCTCCCATGGGGGAGCATTGGGGTCAACTTGACTCCTTAACCGAGAACCTCCATGACGTCTACCGGTGGCCTTACCTTTTTGAGCTACGCCAACGACTACTCCACCCCTTGAAACTTCTACGTTGCCGGCCTCTGAACCCACTCCCGACTGGAAGTCGTTGTCCAATTCGATGGTGGAACCATCGTTGTCGATGAATATGATGCGTCCCTTCGCTTTCCATTTGGGAGGTAGTGACTTTTTCTTACCATCCGTCGTGTGTGTTTGACCATGCCCTATCTTTGCTTCCAGGTCTACGACCTTCTTGTTGAACGAAGGGAAGTTATGCATGTTGATCTTGGCCTTACCTGCCAGCTGATTCCCGAGAGGCATAGGAAAGCATCTCAGGTAGGAGGTGAGTAAAACCTGAGGGTCGTAGCGAACCCCAGGGACATCGATCAAACGCTCTACAACGTCAGTGGCCTCTCTCACTGACTTAAACTGCCTCGTGTGCAGTGTCAAGATCGCGTCAGTAGCCTTTTGGGCCTCATGTGGATCATGCCACTTGTCTTCCGCCAACTTGAGGAAGTCATCCAATTTTTGGGTGACCGCCCAAGCGCGAAAGTCATGACTGTACCTCTGGAGCTGTACTAACCCACTCAACAATCTTGCTGCACTCCCCTCTACATAGGAGGCAGCCACAAACACTTCCTCGTGCGGCAAGGTAGGTTTACACTTAACATAGACTGGCACTGCCCTCAACCATGTGTCGAGGTCTTCACCCCTCTTATCCCCTGCAAAGGGTTTAGCAGCAGCGATGACCGTCTTTGGAACCCACTGACTTTGTCCCGGTGCCTGCACCATTCCGGACTGTGGACCTTGTGGTGCAGGCTGCTGCACTATCTGCTGGGGCTGTGCACCCTGCGGCTGTGCAGGCTGCGAGACAGCAGGCTGCCCGCTTACGGCAACCTGAGACGGAGGTTGGGAGAACACTGTCTGTAAAGGAACCTGCAAGCTAGGACCTGCTGAGAACCCGCTTATTAAAGGTATACCCAGGGAGATAGGCTGAACTGATGCTGGAGCGGTATATGTGGATACCCCTGTCACCGCTGGGACAAAAGGAGGAGGATGTACAACGGGCCAGACACCGGGCCCAGACAGTGATGGTGCCGCCTGCGCTCGCCCGACCAACACGGCAAGACTCAGGCCCGGACAGTGATGGTGCCGCCTGCGCTCGCCCGACCAACACAGCAAGACTCTGTTGGTCTTGCATCTCTACTACTCCTAGCAAGACCGACCTCAGGGTCCTCGCTTCATCATCTAACTTCGCTGGGTCCATCTCCTCTAACTCACTTATATCCGCTTGTCGCCGCTGCAACCTGACTCTTCTTCTAATCATTTTTTTTTTTTCTGCCTTAATCTCTCCTAAATCCTTTTGTAGTTGTGCCTCGCGATCAACAGCTCGCTGTATGGCGACCTCCTCTGGAGTCAACACTAGTGGCTGGCTTGCCATTAAGCCAGTGGACTGACTCAGGGTCTGCGCGACCGTTGACCCTACAGTCCCTGAACTGCTAGCCTCGAAACTCTATTGCGCAGCAGTTGCCATGGCTGCTGAAGCTGCGGTTTCGCTTACGAATGCCCCGCTGGCCTCTGCTGCCCTAGCTCTCCTCTACTGCTGCTGCCTCTCCCTAAGCTGGCGGAACAAAAATCTGTCACCCTCTGGTCCTAAGGCCAAGTGGGTTATTGGGCGTCTAGCCGATCGCAAGATCCGGTCGTCCTCACTAGTGATATTCCTTTCACTCATAAGCTACAGAACTGTACACAATCTGCACTAAGACACTCTTAGATGCTTACCGCATCGTAGTGCACAGACCGACTTATAATTAAACTAATTAATCGGTGGCTGCGTTAGAGAGTATATACATTTGGGTCCAACAGGTAAGTTCACGTTCCTACAAACGAGACTACTTTGACCTTGACTAGTTCGCAAACAGAAGCATAATGAACAAAGAACAGTTCTAAACTATGCTGTCTGTCAGATGTCAATGGTTGTGCATCTAACTAATCAATAGTAAAAATAGAATCGCTTGTTGGGTCTGTTTGCAAAATGGAGTCTTGCCCAAACTTATCACATGGAATCTACCCCTCCCTCAGTTCTTCTTGAATGTCTCTTGTCGTCAATGTCCCTGAGCAATCCAGATAGGGTGCGTGTCTGAAGGTGTGCACACGGTCCACCCCTGTGCCCCGAGTCCTGCTGAGCTGGCCAGCCCTGCACCGTATTTATCCTCGTGTGCAGCAAGCCTTACACCGACCGATTGGCTGATCAGGACGCGTTCTTGTGGACGGCCTCCGAAGTCCTCAGGAATTCTTTAACATCGCAAACAGGATGACGATCACAGCCAATGGAAGGTATCCCGCCGGTGGTTATTTATGGACGCCCAATCTCGTCTGTCCCCTAGGGCTGGCCTGCCCTTCAGAACCCCTCTACAGCGCAACGAGCAGACAAAGGACAAAGCATTAAAGTATGCGTGCTCTACTCCCGGTGGGTTGGCATGGTGACCGTGACCCAGTGCTTCGTCCAGGGCCCTTCAGATAGCTCCGCCCTCTCCTTCCAGATGCCCCACGTGAAGGTTGACGACTCTCAAGGTTGAGCGCACACTACTCCTCACATGAGAGGACTCTCAAGACAGAACACACATCCTCACGGTAAGAAGTGTCGAAGAGGGTAGATAAGGTTAGGTGCAACATACCACAAAATAGCTGCCCCCAACCACAAATATTCTCACCAGATGAACTACTCCTCACATGAGAGGACTCTCAAGACAGAACACACATCCTCACGGTAAGAAGTGTCGAAGAGGGTAGATAAGGTTAGGTGCAACATACCACAAAATAACTGCCCCCAACCACAAATATTCTCACCAGATGAACTACTCCTCACATGAGAGGACTCTCAAGACAGAACACACATCCTCACGGTAAGAAGTGTCGAAGAGGGTAGATAAGGTTAGGTGCAACATACCACAAAATAACTGCCCCCAACCACAAATATTCTCACCAGATGACCCGATGTTGATTGTGATGACCAATCGCTGCTTCGGGACAACCAGCATTGCAAAACCGTTTCACCTCAGCATCAACACCGGATAGTTCTCATCACACTGCGAACGCCCAATAATCACCACACAGCCTTCCAGGCGATACCCCTCACCTCCTGGGTCGCCACTTATCTTCGCCCTCCTCACTACACACGTCCCTCGGCACAGTCGCTCACTGAACACAATGTATGCATGTACCGCATTAGGCAGAAGATAAGCGTCAGATTAGCGCATCGAACCACAACTCCGATACCAAATTGCAAGGAAGATGAGCAATAGCGAACTTCAGCAATCAAACAACATCATCCACGTGAGACCAGATAGTCGTGACCTAGAACCAAAAGCAGAATTGCATTACGAGTTTCATCAAATAAGAGCACACCAAAAGCTCATAATTGACAATGCTGGAATAGTCTCATCATCATTATCAACGAAGAACCAATGTTGATATCGTATCTGGTGCTCGGCGCCCAGACTACAGATGGCAGATCCTATCTAGCCTACTTTACAATGTCGCTGATGCCGTCAACAACTCCCCGAAGTACGAGCAGATCTCGGCCAATGTCGCACACTTCAAGCACCAGGTATGTCTCTCGTATTTCTCACCACTTCGTTCCCCAACTCACAGATGCCACTTGCACCCAAGGACCACCATACGCCCCATCCAGCATATAGCAGCGCAACTCGGCTATGGTTGCCTGCTCCTTCCAACTCGCCTGTGAGCGCGTGAGCCTGGCAGGCGATAGTGCAGCAACGCTTGTGCACAAAGCAGTCAGTGCCCAAATGTCCAATGTGTGGGCAGACCCTTCCCTATATCGAAGTGGCCTGGTGCTGCGTGCTGTGCTGCGGTACTGGGCCCCGACCCAGAAGCTTCCGGTAGGCCCAGGGAGGTTGAGCCTCAGTTCGAAGGAAACAGGCCCAGGGCCTGAGGCGACCAACACCCAACTGTCCTCAGCCTTTGTTCGGTCCACTTTGTGTATCCGGCCCAGGGCCTGCCTTAGTTACATGCAATGAAAGGCAGCTTGGGCCTGGGTGCTTCCAACCGACTGGCGCTGCGCAACTGTCTAAATTTCCCCAGTTGCGTGGTGACCCTGAAATGGCCTGTAGGGCCTCGGTCGTACCTGCCTTCACTTAGGGCGGCCGACTGTGTGAAAATTGGGCCCTGTAGGGCATATCAAGGCCCTATGCCTCACAAAATAACGTTTAGAATATAAAATTGACAGGTAACTTATAATAGGCTAGTCTTATCCATAAGTTAGATAGTTTGGTCCTATGCCCATAATAACACAAAAAACAGAGATAAATTAAATATAAAATTGACCATTTTTTAAACATAATTGAGATCTGGTTGATGATCTCCATGAGTTAGAGCGACCTGACCATTTGTCTAAAGAGAGAAAGAAGTCGTGAGCTTACATGCTGAGTGTTGTTGTGTTGCAGAGGTTGGGCGAACCTATAAGTTGGGGGTTGTTCGGTCACCCACACATGTTGCTTGTCCAGGCAGGCTGTACTACCTATAAGTTGGGTAGCCTAGTCGTATGCTAAATGTCAATGTTTGGGTTGGCTAGCTACATCATAAGTTAGTGTGTTCTAGTCATGTTTTTTTGTCTTTTGCTAAGGTACAAGTTGAACCTCCTCATGAGTTGAGGCGACACCGTTAATTGTGTATGCCGAAGGTTTAGGTAGATCGACCTCACCATAAGTTGGTGCGACTCGGTTTTTTGCCTTATGTCACTTGTTTAGGCAGAAGTTAGTCGCATCATAAGTTGGTGTGGCTTAGTCATATACCCTTACGTATATTTGTCTTACAAGGCTAGGGCATCATAAGTTGGTACGGCCTAGCCATATAACTTGGACATGTCAGTCATATTCATAAGTCGGGGTTGTCTGATCATATGCCTTATATAAGGAAGGATAAAAATAATAATAACTTGAGATTGGAACGAACTATGTGATATGAAAAATAGATTAAAGGTTAGTGAGAGATGTTATTGTGCTCACTTGTGTGTGGCTTTTTAGTTCAACTCTTGGGGTATTTTTTCGATAAGCTTAGTCACTTTAGAACCTCGCCGAGTGTTGGAGCTATAGGCTGGTTAAAATGAATGATGGTAGGGAAGCTTGAGACATTGCTAAAGTTTAGGACTGACCTTGCTAAAAGTTAGGACTGGTGCTAGATGACGATACAATCTCCAAAGAAGGATCGTGTATACTATCTCCAAATCTAACTATCAAGTGACTATCAGAAGTTAGTCTCAAGTATGGTTGTATTTTGCTTTTATATTTTCAGCTTTGTATAAATCTTGACAACCTCTTTTTCCTATGGGAAGTGTTGTCGAAACGAAAAAAGTTAGTCCTTTCTAGGTTCATGAAAAATTTGGAAAGACATTTTTCCTATGGGAAGCGCTGCCGAAATTTTTTGAAATTTGCAGAGAGATTGTGACCCTGGTATTTCATGATTCTGTAATTTCATAATGGACGCTGGGTCCGGTTCCCAACTGTGTTGCTCAGCACGAATAGATTTGAAACCTCATCTAAAAAATAATAATAAAAATTCCTGCTAGAAAAAATTTGGAATTTCACCCTGTCTATGTGAGATGCTTCGAAGATTTTCAGCGACCTCTGGTATCGTTTAAAGAAAAGTGAAATAGAAGGTAGTTGGGGAGTTAGGCTACGATATGGAGCGTATTCTTCATTTCAAGCGTAACATTGGTTTTCGTATTCGATTGTAGGCTCAATTTGTTAGGTCTGATTCCAGAAAGGGTCACTATTTTTTTATCTTTTGATTACAGGTCCGTTATGACACAACTTTGCATATACCTGTACCTCAATCTGACGCTTTAGGCCCTTCTATTGATATATTTATTTGAGGGTTTCACCCTTATTTCCTTCAATGATCATTTTAAAAAAATTGAGTACCTTTTATGGAAAGTTTGATAGTGATTCGGGCTATGCGTGTAAGGTGGGGTGCGAGTTAGTGAGAATGGTAAAAATCAACCACATTGTAGCCTCACAATTGTGGTTTTCTATGTGTGCGCATGTTTTATGGAGGTCGGTTATTGAAGCTTAATGTACAGACCACACCTTGAGAACAATGAGAATGACAATTGGGTGTTGCACTTTCGGGGCAAATACCCTTACAAGGGTATTTGCCAGGGATTTTAAAACGTCGGATGTTGTACTACTATTTCGTTGAATTGAAGGACTTGATGAGACCGACGTTTGCCAAAAGTTCATTCAGATAAGCCTATGACCAAAAGACTAAAACTTGGTTCGGATGCCTGCGGCGTCCGAGAGTAATGGCGGTAGTTGGCGGTTTTTAGTAGGGTTGCTAAAGCTAGACCTATTCTACCTAAAATAATGTCTCGCAGTTGCCAAGTCGCACGATTCAAAGTCTAAGTAGGCTAAACGGAGGGTCGTGTTGGATATGGGTGGTCGCTCAGACTATCGATAAATAGCCGGCCACGAAAAAGGGTGGCGATAGGCCGATGCCGAGGCCTACCCGGTTAGGTGACCAATCAAGTTGTGATCACGCGACCAACCGATGGGGCAGGGCCAGCAAGCGAGGCCTGTTAGGCCTCAAGCAGTCGAGACATGTAGGGCCACAGGCAGGCAGGGCCTGCAAGGCTAGACGCATGAGGGATGGCTAGGACAAACTCCTCATATAGAGGAGTTGCTCCTACTATTATCGTAGTAGGAGTTAGCCCAATAGGTAACGTCCCAGTCCGCCACACTGTAGATACAGGGAACGAACCTGAGATGCCCCTGCCTGGGCTAGCTCCTTTTGGAACTGGCCTTTTCATAAGGCATTCGGGCACGGCCGATTGTGATCACAAGATCACACGGTTGAGATCAGCCGCGCAGAGTTGCATGGCATTGCGCAAGGATAACACGCATAAATCGAAAAATAATCAATTTTGTTTTTTGTTTTTTAAGTCCCTTAGAACTCGAACCTAGGTCTGTATTTCAACAGTTTGTGGGGATGTCCCACGAAGTGACCGTTGGCCAAGGCCAACGGGGTGAAAAAAAAAAAAAAAAAAAAAATCTAATTGAAACAAAAACGTCATGTGGCCCGTCGACTCCGTCGAGAAGTGAGGGGACTTAGTGTCCCCAATGAGTGTAGTAGGCGCTCGTCATACAGGCAACCGTTTTAGAGGTAAGTTTGTTCATTTTT
>BFEA01000172.1:201224-219186 GCA_003427395.1 Chara braunii | reverse complement strand
GATGTATGGATGCTATGCATGCTTGTCTATCTTTTGCTGAAAATCCTTGTCCTTGCTTTTGTTTGTGACGACTCATCGCCTGCACCTGATACAGCAGTAGAGAGGATAAGAACTTGGCCCCGATAGCGATTTTTGTTCTCGTTGTTGCTTGGGTTGTGGTGTGGTTGCATCTCACATAACCGACCATACGGAGCCATTAGGCAATCCGGGTCCTGCGAACGCCGTGCGCAGACACGTGTAAACACGATCCGAATTGCACGTCTACACGCATCCCCGTGCGTCGATCCGCCCACCCAAAAAGATTCGTGGCGAAACCATCATCCCGCACGAGCACGCTGAGGCGCAACTAAGTTCGCCCGTCTTACACGTGCTCGTGCGCGGTGACGATATCCCGACCAGAGTTGTCCCATACACAATGATACCATGACGCGATCTTGGAGCTCAGACTCATCCTACGACCCGGATTACTTCACCCCTTGGATAAACGAACTCCTAAGGCTGCGATACCCCTGCCACACGGAGAATCGACTGTGTCCACGGGAATTCCACTGCGCCACCACTAGCGACCCCCGGTGTTCTAATTTCCCTTCCCCCGACCATACCTACTACTTCACCCACCCGGGATTTGTCATCATCACCACCAGTTTCCCTCCTTTTCGCCTCCTTCTCCCATATCATCAACTCAGTGTCGTTCCGTGGCCGGCCATAGCCCCTTATTGGCCCAGCACGCCTTGCGGGAATTGCCGACGTAGCGGCGAGCGGAGAACCCCAGAATTCCGAAGGCCCAACCCAAACACGCAGCGGCCTGCGCCACGTGGCGGCCCCCGACGGCCCCCGACGGCCCAACTTTTGGGGACCGCCTCCTCCGAGGACGGACTTCCCCGCAAACCGCCGCCCACAGTACCCCGGCCCCATCGGGCCTTGAGTCCCACGCGCCCCTTGCTTGTCTAATTGCATTCATATCCCTAAGGCTCCCCCACTTTTCCCAAAAATCCTTGGCACACCCCTTTTCGCACTTTCAGGCCCACATCCCTCTCCGATCAGGAAGTCGCGTCGGGCGTGAGGTTGGTATCGGAGCCCGACACGTGGCTAGGGTCTTAAGATTGATAGCACGTCAATTAGGCGACCTGGCTAACCGTGGGCGACCTCGCCCTCGGAACATGCATCGACGAGACCCTATCGTCACTCGAAGCAGATCGGCTAACCGACGAGCAGCCAATATGGCCGCCAATGTGCCAAATCCGATTCCGTAGCAGAATGCTAATCCACCAAATCAACCCGCCCCACGTGCACGAGCTCCCCTGATGCCACATGATCTCTATCTGTTTGATCCAGCGCACCATCTCGCAGGAGCCTGGCTGGCCACGCTCAGAGCACAACAGTACGATGATCACGAAGCACAGACTAACATTCCGGCTCGAATGGGAGGAGACGCTCATCATTGGTATAGTACCTACGTGTGGGTTGATCTCCCGACCTTCGAACGGGATTTCATGAACCGATTTGATTATGTCCACCCCGAGCAAGCACTGTACATGATCAAGGACCGAGTACAAAAACCTCTCGAATCCATTGCAGAATATCGAAACCGGTTCTATAGAATGTTCGTGAAAACTGAGCACGGTGAGCAAGTAGGGAGAGATTTGTTTATTGACGGGCTTCGCAGCCGGACAATAAGCGCCATGTTGCAGAAGCAATATTTCCCCCATCACTCACACGTTACAACAAATCATGGCTGTTGCGGAGGAAATGGAACGGAAGTTCGCAGCGAACTTCCTGGAAGGAGAAGATTATCCTAGAGAAGGAGATTCTACTGAACTCGCACGAGCGAGAGCTGAGTTGGCTGCCTTGCAGAACAAGTTTGAAAACATGGGATTTGTATCAGGACATGTCACCTATATGGAACAGATAGGCCCCAAACGAGTGGTCCTAAGTGAGACTCCGAGCACCTCCGCTCTTGTGATACCCCCACCCGTCAGAACGTTACCCCCGCCACCGATTGAGGCTCCCGTACGATCGAACGAATCAGCGACCATTTTCGAACTAACCAAAACATTGATTAGTTTAATCCAGGAAAGCAAAAAGGAGCAGCGAGAGCACAATGCTCGACTAGAAGCCATGATGAGGAACATGCGGCCTATTGCGGTGCGCGCCTCTCCGATGCAGCAAGGATTAGCTCCGGCACCTGCTCTCGGTGGAGCCGCGAATAATCTGAATGTCTTTTATGCCTGTCATCAGCCAGGACATCTAGCCCGTGATTGCCCCCACCGACCCCCACAACAGCGGATCGAGGTCGTGCCCATGGCTGCGGCCCCCATCGCTAACGGACCTGGACGAGTCGGAGCCTTGATGGAAGAAATAGAGGGTGGGGGAAGTGCCCTGGCCACCACGGAAGAAGCCGCCGAGCTAATCCCGCTAGACCAATACGTATCCCTTGGTTATCCCGGGCTTGGAATGATCGGAACAATCAGACCAGCGCCAGAACCAAAAGAGGTGGCGGAGTGGCGACCGTCTCTAGGAGAAATGGAGTCGGGAGGACCCACCTTCGTCACAGGAGAAATCGATGTATTAAACATCATCCGAGCCTTGGACCATCGGATTCCACTTCCGATCGGTCATCTACTCTCGATCTTTGAGCAAGCTAATGAGCGGATGCTATAGCATTGCAAAGCAAACCGAAAGTGATTCGCCCTCGCCCGAACACCGAACGTAAAAGCCAAAAGCCCCACTCCCGAAGAAAACCCAACAGGCACTTCGGATCCGATACGGGTAGGTTTAATCCAGAAAGACGACCATTTCCTACAGATTAAACCAATTCCGTGGAGATCCGCAGAATGCGATATTGAAATTTGGGGAATTCCTTACAGCGCAATTATAGATTCGGGAGCAGTTGTGCTGGATATTTCACTGAGAGTGGTCAAAAGGGCCAGTAGGAAAAACGATCTGATCATGCTCACTAAGAAAGATCAGCTCGTTTCGACAGATGAAGAAAAGATCAAGACCGTGGGAAGAATGACCAATGTCGCTTTCCGATTATGAAAAGTGCACGCGCTTGGAGATGTCATAGTACTAGACGTTAATACGTACGATGTTCTTTTCGGACTTCCCGCTCTTGTGGCTCTACGAACAAACTTGGATTTCGAACGAAGATTGATTATCCTGCGAAATACAGGAGGAAAACCCTACGCTGTGCCCATGCGATTAACCCTTCGTACTACCATTAACACGGTCCCACGGGTTTCGCCGCTGATGGCAGGGACTCTCCGCATGATCTCCTAGGATGAGTCCGCCGATGAAAAGTCATCGATGAATGATGCGGGCAGCAGCGATGAGGATGATCCGGAGATCTTGAAATTAGCACGACAGCGTGTTTACTACCCGCGGCCCAAAACGATAGCAAGAACGATGCAACTGACCAGCCGAAAAATTCAGAGGACCAAGGCAATGATCTTGGGTGAGCCCCTCGTACAGATTTCGAGGATGGCCGATTCTTTGGAACCCCCTCAGACTCTGTACGAAGGAATCACCCCTCTCCTCGCCCAGTATAACGACAAGAGGCATTACTGTGACATTACAGATCTACCCAATTCCTTATTGACATCGGCTAAGGAAGTGAGGTTGTTACGATTGGGGGCGGAAGCAAGTTCTCTGGAACCCCCTGGCGTCTCGAAGCCGCAACAGACGAACTGGGGATAAAGATCGCAACAAGGAACGTACCATGGCAGGATATTTGCGACGGGGTTACCCTAGAAGGACACGTGGCAATCCGGGAAGAAGATGCCCAGATGATGGTCACGGTGTTCTCTTGGCGATCGGACCATTCATTCATCTCAGCGCTTCCACCCGATGTGGCAAAACAGGCGCGCATGAAACAGATTGACGTTCGGATCAGGAACCAACTATTCGAGCTACATGTTCCACAGTACGTACCGAATAAAAACCACCAGGTAATTGCGGATATTCTAACGGAATATCAAGGAGCAATTAGTGTGACAGACACTGACATCGGCTTATCGTTAGTAATCAAACATGAGATTCAAACAGGAAATCACTCCCCGATTCATTGCAAACCTTACCGGTATTCATTGATTGAACGCAAAAAGGCTCTCGAACGAATTCGGGAGTTCGAAGCCAACGGCTGGATTGAACCCGCTACCGGACCTTGGTCATTTCCTGTAGTATTAGTACCTAAGAAAAACGGAGCGATTCACATTTGCATTGATTATCGCGAGCTGAATGAGATCACGATCAAAGATGCGTATCCCCTCCCCCGGATTGACGATTTGTTGGATGCGATTGGATGTGCCAATTATTTCAGCAAGTTTGATATTCGGCATGGTTTTCATCACATTCTGGTTAAAGAGGAAGATCGGCCGAAAACAGCCTTTGTGTTGTTTGAGGGCACGTGGCAGTGGGTTCGTGTCCGATGGGGATTTGCAACGCGCTGGCCACATTTCAGCGAGCGATGAACATGACGTCCCACAATTTCGTCAACAAGACACGGGACGCAAGGGATGATTAACTTCTGCGTGATCGTGTACATGGACGATATCCTGGTCTATTCGGAAACCTTTCACGGACACGCGCAGCATATCGAATGGACGTTGGGCGCATTGAGAGACGCTGGGTTCAAGATTGCGCTCGAGAAGAGCGAATTTTTCCTCTCGGAAATTTCGTTATTGGGCTACGTCGTGACACGTAGAGGACTACGGCCGGACTCAAGAAAGGTTGCGGCGGTGAAAGAAGCCCCGGTTCCCACGTCACTGACGCAGGTTCGAGCTTTCTTGGGGTTAGCATCGTACTACCGACGCTTCATCAAGGGCTTCGCCACGATTGCACGACCATTAACGAATCTGTTAAGGAAGGACCAGCCTCTCAGCTGGGATGCGGAGTGCCAACAGGCTTTCGCAACCCTCAAGGACGCTCTGGCGACGACCCCTATTTTGATTCGGCCAGACCCCTCGAAACAGTTCATTCTCATCACGGACTGACATTCGGAAGCTATCTCCGCTATTTTAGCGCAGAAGGGGAGCGATGGTCGTGAACACGTCATCGAATACGCGTAACGCACGGTACCGGACGAACGGAGAAATGACTCAGCACCTCAAGGCGAATGCTATGCAGTGGTCTGGGGAATCCAACACTTCCATCCGTATCTCTACGGACAGAAGTTTCGCCTCATGACGGATCACGAGCCTCTGCTAGCTTTGAAGAATCTCACCAACTACACGGGCATGATTGACCGTTGGGCGGTGCGACTGCAAGAATACGACTTCGATATCGTCCATCGAAAGACGGAGCGACACGGCAACGCGGACGGGCTGACACGTCTGCATCGATCTGCCAAGGTACCAAAGGGGGAGGAAATTACACCGTGGAAAGAGTCGGACCTGACCAACGAGCGTAAGTACGGACAAGTGGCAGTCCTCCCACGTGGCAAGAAGTAAAACGGTGGCGATGGGTGATCGAGGTAACCCCACTACCCCTCTCTCTCCCCTGTCCTCATCGTCTCTCCTCTCCCTGCTTGACAAATTTTGCTATTTTTGCGAAGCTATCTCCCGCGTATACTCGGTCTCCATGCGTCCTAACGGGGAAGGATATGTCGATTGGATAGATTGCCGACAGTGTGTTCCACGAGCCCACGGCTCGTGCATCCAATACAAAAACGATAGTAAACCATGGTTGTGCCCCTTGTGCCAGACCGACAAGATTCCGACTGAGGCTCGCTTTTTGGATGCCACGTCAGAAGGGTTGGAAAAGACTCGAAGGCTTAGAAGGGCCGAAGTATGGACTGATATTGCCTTGATTGCCACCTTGGTTGGCAACCCCCTCTAGGATTTCACCAAGGAAGATCGGAGGAGGGCCAACGAGAGGGTTCGGGATTACAGATGGATAGACGGCAGATTAAAAAAACGGAAAACAGACGGCAGTGGGATTTGGATGGTTGTGCCGCATCCGTTCATGCAGTATGACTGGGTTAAGACGGCGCACGAGGAAACTGCGGCTCATTTTGCCGTACGAATCACGGAGTCCGCTATCGACAAAAATGAGTGGTACTGGTCCAATATCCGCGACGATGTGAAATACATCGTCGTCTACTGTCAAGTTTGCACCGTTGATAAAGCGCCGATTCAGCCCCCAAGGTCGATAGTACCCACGGTAGTTGAACGACCGTTTCAAAGAGTGAGCATGGATACTACCGACAAAGTGGTACCTCCTGACCCTAATAGCTGCGAATATTTAGTCCTATTGGTATTTGTCGACCATTTCTCAAAATGGATCGAGGCGTACCCTTGTCGCACACGGCAAGCCACAGAAATCGCGCGATACGTCAACTGTTTCCTCGGGATGCATCAGGATACGGAAGAGATCCTAACCGACAATGGCGTTGAATTCAGGGGAGAGGTGCTAAGGAACCTGGTCCTACATGGCATCGCCGTACGGAACACCGCACCCCACATGTCACAATCCAATGGGCTGGTCGAGAACGCTAACCAGGTGATAAAGAGAGCATTGCGAAGAAATATCGCGGCACGGGATCCAAGGCCCTGGCCCGATATCGTCGATCACATCCTGGCGGTCCACCGCGGAACGCCCCACGAATCGACGGGGTTAAGCCCCTTCCAATTAAGGACCAATAGCGTCACTTGCGTTTCGATACCAAGCCTCCCAGATGAGTCTATATTGAACCGACGGCCCACCAGGGCCACGGCTCGGGACAAGGCCAAAGGGCACCTAGAGCTAATGGAATGGTCACTGCCTAGGCTAGCCCGAAAACAACAGAAAATGACCGAACTAGCCCAAGGCCGACAGGTCCGAAGCTACGAGGCCCGAAATGGGAATGCGGGTCCTCAGGCCCAGTACAAATTGGGGGACGTAGTGCAGGTAAGGAAATGTGCTCGCCAGGGTAAGCTAGCGCCACGATTCTTCGGGCGATATCGGGTGATCGAGCTCGGACCTAACGGCGTGGACACCGTGCGTCTTGGCCCCGAGGTCTCTGGCAGTCGATCGGCCCTTCCGATCACACGCCACGTGTCCTATCTTCGCCTCCTCCCCTCTACCCCATCTCCTTCTTCATCGGTCTCTCCCTCTGAGGAAGCCGACGACGACGGCTTTGCCTCCCCGGCATCTCCCTCTTCTTCTTGCTCCCTCTCTGCCTCCCCGTCACCTTCGCCATCGCCATGAGTTTTCTGGAGGAAAGAGCCCTCAGCGAAGCGTCACTTGCTCCCCGTGATCGATTGACGATCCGGCAAGTCCATCATCCCCGCGTCAGTCTAGATCTTCGGTGGCTTGCGCACTTCTTCTGCACGAAAGGCGTGTACGCTTCGGCGGTGTTCAGAATCGAAGGCCGGCCTGACGCGGTGGTACTGGCCGAGGCGGTGGCAGTTCATAAGCGAGCGGTGCCAGGTGTTAGCCGCATTTCAGTCATCATCAACTTCAGCGGCGATCTCTCCACACTCCTTCCCTTACGACATTCGGCGGTGAAGACATCGTTGCGCACGTGGGCAAACGATCTGGTTGCCGAGTGGACTCAGCTGCTGGCTCGTCCCGGGGATACAATCGCGACGTCACGAGCAATCGAGTACGACGGCCTTTGGATGTATCAGCGCGATCCGCCGGCGGAACTCCCTGTCATGGTTCCCTTCCCACATCCCCAATGAGTCGCTCTCCGATCTCCGTTTTTTATCTCCCCTCCACCTTCCCTGCCTTCTGGCAGTCCGATATCCATCCTCGCCTTTCCTACTGTCTAAAGACTCTTGTTGTTCCCCTTCTTCATCCTCCCCATTGGATCCTGTGGCGCGAGGAGTTCATCGAGCTTTCAGCGTGTTTGGTTGAGGTACGGCTGACGTGGACCGAGGACGGAGCGCACCCGCCTCACATAGAGCGTCTGGAGTTGCTGCTTATCCAGGCCTGGTGTACCAACGTGGAAGAAGAGCTTCTCGCGTTTTTATTTGGAACAGTGCGGCCCGATCATCGGGAGCTTATTACGCAAGAGCTCACGATCCCTCTAGCGCAACTGGCGGATGATCTCCCTCTCGACATCTTCGCGCAAGACGACGAGCATCCGGTTCCCCACGTACTCTCTCGCACATTGACACCTTACCTTCAGTGGTGGGCTTGCGTGGAAGGAGCCGCAGAACACATCCCGCCGTAACAGCAACAATACTCGGATCCCTGGACGGCTCGCGATCCTGCCTTCTTCAGGTACCCTACGGCGGAGCAGTTTGCTGCCGTTCGAGAAGAGGAGGAGGAGGAAGAGAGCACTGGGAGTGACGAGGGCGAAGACCGCGCAGGAAGGAAGAGGGGATAGCGACGAAGTCCTCGGTGAAGAGGACGAAACCCCCGAAGAAGGGAGCTATAGCGAGCATAGCGAGGGGGAACAGAGTGAGGAAGAAGAAGAGGAGCACGAAGACGAGCTTGCTGGATCGGAGTGGGAAGCCGTGCCGGAAGAAGCACTGCGTACGGGCACAGAAGCCAAAGATCCCGGGGCGGCCCGCAAAAGAGAAGAGATCGCGGCCGGAAAGAAGGAGTTGGAGCTCGCAAGCGCGGCGAGTCTGCAGATCCACGATGACCCGAACCGAGATCCAGAGCCGCCCCGACATGAAGATGGCGACCTCGCGGCCACGACTCCGACCCCATCAGTGCGGCGACGGAGCCGATCCCCCTCCTTCTCAAACCGTCCCTCAGTTCGCGGACATACCAATACGGGCGATCGGCCTTCGTCCCCGATCCCTCTCTCGCCGTCCCCTTGAATACCTCACCATCCGCCAGCTCACTACCCTCGTCACGTTCCCCTCCAACCCGTTCCCCCGCAACACCTTCCGTCACTTCTACGCCGCTCGCCTCGCCGTAGTAGTGCATCCCCACCCCTCCCTTCGATGCGTCGTCCCGGCTTTCTGTCTCTATGTCTTGCTCCTTAGTGCCGCGTGGTGAGGCCACAATATGATCGAGGTCTACTGCGTGATAACGGGGACCATCCCCACGTGCGAAGACCGCGATCGCTTCCGCGAGACACTCTTCCGAATTCTCACCACCCTCTATCCCGATTATCTCGCGTCCCTCCCCCGCACGGGCAACCGATTCCCCTGTTTTCATCGCATTGTTCGTTATCAGGAGCTACCGGAGACTGTAGCTGGAATGGAAGGACTCCTGCCCCCGCTACCCGTAAACCCTCCACCCCGCCATGATGCCGCCATGTATCGCCTTCCTTTCCCCCTCCCGGTTAATTACTGATGCAGCGGTAATGGACACGTGTCGCGACGACGACACGAGAAAGATCCCTTCCTTGGATCGTCGAGAGCTCTGTTTGAGGAATTAGTAGAAGAGCAATGTTGCCACGTTGGACGACGTCCACACACAATTGAACGGTAAGTGGCATAGAGAAAAGTGCTCCGCGTGTCGATCGATTAGAGAAATTGACACGTGTCAACAAGCAAGCAGAAGCTTGCTAATATTGGAACCCCCTGGGCGTCACATATGTGACGAACCACTTTCTATAACGCGCGATTTTCTGTGCGGTTGCAACGAGGGGTTCTAAGCTGGGAAGGTTGGGCCAATTACGGGAGATCGGGATCGGTGGAAAATTGCATCAGTATCCTTGCTTTTTCGTCCTTTTCGTCGCTTCTTTTCGAAGGGCTGGGTTCGGAGCTGGGTGTGTCCGGGGACGGCCGGTTGATTGATTGGTCGGTTGATGGTTGGCGCGCCACCGCTCGCGCGACTAATAAATGTTGACGTCGTTTCTTCCGTTTCGGTTTTGGTCTTTTGGGCGCGGACATCGCGCGGGAATTTGCCTCGTTCTTTTTAAAATTTTCTTTTTGAATTTTGTCGAGCCCCGATAGCTCTCGGAATTTCGGACTTTCCCCTTGAAGTTCGTGCTTTTTGCTTTTTCACATTAGATAGGAATTTAGGATTTCAGTAATTAGGATTTTTCTGCCGTGCGGCGCCTTTTGTCTACACGCTTCTTCATGCGGCTGCAACGGTATTCGGATTAGTGGGCGCCCTTAATCACGTGTGTAACTGTAATTTTGGGCGGGCACCATCGTAACTGTATCTTTCTTCTTGCACTTCGTCTCTCCCGCCCTCCCTTTCTTTCTTTTGCTGTGATTTTTGTAAGCCGCGGCTTGCATGCTTGGATCGATGTGTGGAGAAGGGCTACGTCCCCCACGCCGCGGCCTGATCACGCAGAACGAAGGCACTCCCTCACTAATCCCCGTTCTAAGTCTTGGTCTTGGTAACTCCGTGTTCTTCGCGCATGCATGCATGCTATAAAATCCGGTTGCGCGATTAGTTAGCTCTCTTAACCTGTTGTTGGAAGCCCGGGGTTGCGCGATCAGAAAGGGTCGGCACACGAGCGAGAAAAGAGGTGAGTAGAGTAGGAGTTGGGCGACCCGATGGGCTGGTGCCGAACGCGCAGGATTGACGTGGGCCACGACGGACTGTAGGCACGGGCGAATCCGACGGGTGCGGGAGGAYTAAGCGGGGTGACGACTTCGTGGGTTRGTGCGTGACGACGGATTGTCCGCWTCGGAGAAGAGAGAGAAGAGGAGGAGAGAGAGTKGAGGTCGATGGACGCGGGTTTGTTGTTTCTTTGTCTCTTCCCCCTCTTCATCTGTGTACATACATTTTGATTGTGGCTCCGGGCGGTTGCCCGTTCCTGTTTTCGTCTCGGCTTTCTGGAATCTGGACTTGGGTTTTTGCTCATACTTGTCTTTGCGATTTCCGTCTCAATTGCATTATGTGTATGATTACTGGATGTATGGATGCTATGCMTGCTTGTCTATCTTTTGCTGAAAATCCTTGTCCTTGCTTTTGTTTGTGACGACTCATCGCCTGCACCTGATACAGCTGTAGAGAGGATAAGAACTTGGCCCCGATTGCGATTTTTGTTCTCGTTGTTGCTTGGGTTGTGGCGTGGTTGCATCTTGCTTGGGTTGTGGTGTGGTTGCATCTCGCATAACCTAACCTACAGAGCCATTAGGCAATCCGATGTCGGGTCCTGCGAACACCGCGCGCAGACACGTGTAAACACGATCCGAATCGCGCGTCTACACGCATCCCCGTGCGTCGATCCGCCCACCCAAAAAGATTCGCGGCGAAACCATCATCCCGCACGAGCACGCTGAGGCGCAACTAAGTTTGCCCGTCTTACACGTGCTCGTGTGCGGTGACGATATCCCGACCAGAGCTGTCCCATACACGATGATACCATGACACGATCTTGGAGCTCATACTCATCCTACGACCCGGATTACTTCACCCCTTGGATAAACGAACTCCTAAGGCTGCGATACCCCTGCCACACGGAGAATCGACTGTATCTGCGGGAATTCCACTGTGCCACCACTAGCGACCCCCGGTGTTCTGATTTCCCTTCCCCCGACCATACCTACTACTTCACCCACCCGGGATTTGTCGTCATCACCACCAGTTTCCCTCCTTTTCGCCTTCTTCTCCCGTATCATCAACTCAGCGTCGTTCCGTGGCCGGCCATAGCCCCTTATTGGCCCAGCACGCCTTGCGGGAATTGCCGACGTAGCGGCGAGCGGAGAACCCCAGAATTCTGAAGGCCCAACCCAAACACGCAGCGGCCTGTGCCACGTGGCGGCCCCCGACGGCCCAACTTTTCGGGACCGCCTCCTCCGAGGAGGGACTTCCCCGCAAACCGCCGCCCACAGTACCCCGGCCCCATCGGGCCTTGAGTCCCTCGCGCCCCTTGCTTGTCTAATTGCATTCATACCCCTAAGAGTCCCCCACTTTTCCCAAAAATCCTTGGCACACCCCTTTTCGCACTTCCAGGCCCACATCCCACTCCGATCAGGAAGTCGCGCCGGGCGTGAGGTTGGGCGTCACAAGGCCCTAAGGTAACCAACTACTACATGACCATCCACTCCACTAGGCTTACGAGGCCCATCCCTGCCTGGAACCCAGCTATGTCCATACTGTGTGATGCAAAGTGTCGATGAGAATTGAACCCTGGACCTCTCCTTGCAGCATCCACTGAGCTACTCCGTCAATCTGTCTATGCACTGTACTAAGCTGGGAGACAGGTACGTGGGGTGCCAACCTAGCACCAACTGATTGTGCGAAGGCAAGGTTGAGGACTGCCAGAATCGAACCCACAACCGCCCTGTTGCAATGCCAGAGCTCTAACCCACTGACCTACCACGCGTGTAGAGGCTCATCTAAAGGCCATGGTTCATCCTTAGGCTCATCCTATAGCTATGGTTGATATTAGACTAGCCTTCAAGCAACTGCCACATCTGATGGTCTGGATTCATTCTGTGTCCATTCCTCAGGTCAGGTAGCAAACGGATGGCACCGGATCTCCACTGACCTCCAAAGGACCGTGCCAGATCTCTGCAGACAGCAAACTAACAATGTGACAGCGAAGCGACAGTGTCAAATCTCTGGGCTTGTCAGAAGGTAATTCAATGGACTAAGGGTCTTGCTCTGCCACTATGCAAATTTGAAAAAAAAGAAAAAAAGAAAGAAAAAAAGAAAGAAAAAGACACGAAAATGGCGATTGTAGCGGAAAAAGAGCTCGGCACTTTACACTTTGGTGAGCAGTGCAGCAGCACCCTACTATGAGTTTGTGAGGCAGAGCCTGCAACTGGCCTGCGCTGGGGCCAAGCTGCACCTAGTGTTATGTTTGTGTCAAGTTACCATGAACATAGCTGGTTTTCCATGCCAGATTCATGCTACTGAGTTCTGATGCATTGCACCAGGGTGCCTTTGACTCCACACAGTTCAGGGCAGCCTTGAAGGTGTTGAGCCCAGATTGGACCAGATGATGGTCCTAGGGGTGTGGGCCCCAGGATGGACCACAGTTCGGTCCTAAATGCATGCGGCCCAGGTTATGCTCCTAGAGGTGCCATGGCATGGTTAATGTCTCTCTGCCAATTCTTAAAACACTAGTACTGGGCCATATATGGGTCGCAACTTTTGGGCTTTGAGGCCGCTGTTGATGAATTTCATCAAAATGCCACTGGCCCCCGAAGGCTGTGGTGTTGCCCCACAACCAAGCACTGGGCCAAGTACTGTGGTTTAAGAAAGTACGAGCACAGGTCGTGTTGGGATCTCAAGCTCGCACCATGACATTCTTTTTCCTTCTTTTTCTTCCCCCCAAAAATGTCCAGGTTGTTGTAAAGGCTGGATACCAGGCATATGACAGTTCCTTCAGCAGTTGGCCATTTGATTATCCCGATGATCTATGCAGGCCCCCTATGAGACTCCCTCCCACACTGACGCTCATTATTGTCCCCAGCACACCATGACATTGTTAATACCTGTCTACCAGTTCTTTAAACCACCAGTGCCCGAGGCGGCTCTTCCCGGTACACACGGAGGCCATACTCGGAATTAGCCATGCAGGAAAGGCCAACTAGATTCAGCATCCCACAGTTGAATTTTCCTGTATACCCGGAGGCCTATGCGCAAGCCCTGAAACGACATCTCACGCAGTGCACGGGTGGTCAAACCACCCACACTTCCGAAAGTCGCAGCTGTGCACGCGCTCCGGTGTGCTGGGATGAAGTGGGCCCGGGGCACTGGCATAAATTCATTCGAGAGCAAACGTCACGGCACTGTAGCAATGGCTGGCATCCGTGCAGCTGCGACTTTCGGAAGTACAGCTGGTTTATAGAACGTATGGGCACGGGTCCTGTCGGAATCTCGTTCGGCTAGGCTGGTACGGACCTGGTTTGGAGTTTGCACCACCATGCGTTAGTACTTCCTCCCAGTGGTACCTCGTATGAACCTTGTCGGGAGTTCACACCATGTTCCAGAATCGCTCTTTCCCAGTGTGCCCCTGTCTCTCTGAGTCATGGGCTTGAGACACATGAAAGAAAACAAGAATATAAGGGGTTGCTAGTTTCTGATGGGCACATTCACTATTTTTTATAGGAAAGCAAATTGGTTAGTTTCCCCGAAAAATAAATAAGGGGTAACTACGGCCCAGTCACGTTTTCAGTTCTAAATCCACTTCAGGCATCCCTAGAATACAACATATCACCTGCCGGAAGTTGCTGTCACCTGTTTTTCCTGAAGATCCGGAACTCGAGCCATGACCTAGGGCCTCACCACACCACTCCTGAGTTCCAGAATTTTTTGGGGGTGCTCCCGAAAGTGAAATCCCGCTCGAGAGTGCCTTTCACCACACTGCACTCTCGAACGGGCCCCGAAAATGACGGTTGCCACATCCGGACACGTTTAGTGTGAAGCAGTCTGACTGAAGTGGCTTTGTCTGTTTGAGCTCCACTCCGGAAACTGGGATGAAACTCGGAACACGGACGGAGCTCTCCTGAAAATGCAGCTTTGCAGGCTATGGTTTGGGGAGTGCTCTTGGGAGCCACATTCTGACAGCTCCTGGATTCAATCTAAGAAAAGACACTGGGAATAGACGGGCTGCCCAAGGAATTCTGGGCGGCCATGTGGCCAGTCATTTCACAAGATCTCATGGACTTTTACCGGGCGGTCTGGGCAACGGGGCAGACAGGAGAAATAGTGAGTCAGGGCGTGCTGACACTCTTATACAAGAAGGGGGCAAGGACTAACATTTGGAATTACAGGCCTATCACCCTGCTAACGGTTGTGTACAAATTAATGGCCAAGGCCCTGGCCAATCAAATGTTGTCAGTCATGCCCGTCATCATACACCCTCACCAGACTGGCTTCATCCAAGGAAGGAACATCCAAGACAACGTCCTCCTGGTCAATGAAGTAATCAAGCTAACAACGCAGTCAAAGAATAATGTGGCAATCATCTTCATCGACTTTGAGAAGGCATACGACCATGTGGACTGGTCGTTCCTCGATAAATGCGTGGAAAAACTTAACTTCGGACCGACCTTCAGGCGTTGGGTGAGAATCCTTCACACAAATGCAACAGCAAGAGTCATGGTAAATGGTAACCTGGCCCCTCCTATTGGGCTCCAACGGTCAGTCAGACAAGGCGATCCCCTAGCTCCATACCTATTTGTCATAGTCATGGAGGCACTAGCAGCCAACCTAAGAAAACACAAGAATATCCGTAGAATACAAGTGTCCTCAATACCACGGGAGGCGATTCCAGTCTGCTCGCTATTCGCTGACGATCTTACACTATTTGTAGAAGTTTCCCAAGAGTCGATGGTTGAAGTCCAACGCATGATGGACCGCTTTTGTAGACTGGCTGATATGAGGGTCAACTGGGGCAACAAAACCCAAGGTTGGTGGATACACCACCAAGGGGTGAGACCCCCGGAAGAACCCAGAGTCAAATGGCTTCCTCAGGAAACCCCAATCAGAGTACTGGGGGTGCTCATGTCAGCAGTGGGAAGGCCGACTACAAATAATGAATGGATCTCTGGCCCCCCGCAGGAAAAAATGTCACTTTGGAAAAATAAACACACCTCGCTGATCGGGCACTCCCTATTAATTAATAACGTGATCCTCGCCTCCTTGTGGTACAAATCTGCTATCTGGGCCTTGGACAAGAATGTCCTCCGCTCTTTGAAGAAACAGATAGTTGCCTTCCTGTGGAGGGGAGACCACGAGGAGCCAAACGTAATCAGCAGAGTGGCGTGGCAGGCCATAATCCAACCTAAAGACAAAGGGGGCTTGGGCATAATTGATCCTGCGTTGCAAACAAAGGCAATGGCACTACAATGGCTCAAACGTCTGTTGTTCAATCAAGACACCCCTTGGAAGGGTTTAGCACTGGAACAAATTTCCCGTTTAGCGCCACAAACAGCGGCGGGGATCGACCCGTTGACATGGCTTGAAAACCGGGGATGGCCCATCCCGCGGAGAGGAGCGCAACGGCTGCATGGCCATCCCTCCCATGCCTCCTTCAGGCAAGCAGCACGGGAGGACCTACGGAACGACCCGTTCTGGCCAGACCTCCTGAAAACATGGAGGAGTCTGCCCCTACCAGACAAAACTCCACCAGAGAGGTGGGAGGAGGTGGCACGGCAACCGCTGTTTGGGAACGGATGGATAACAGACTCACAAGGGCAAACCCTTCATTGCATGGACTCCCCGTGGCGCGGTTGGGTTCGATGGGGGGTGCTCAGGATCCGGGACATTTGGGACAAGGAACAAAGAAATTGGATTTCACCGGAGGAGTTAAGAAAGAGACTACGTTACTGTCATCGCCCGGAGGCGGCCTTGGACACCTTGATTGAAAGGATCCCCCTGGCCTGGTGGAGGATCCTAAGAAAAGGCCCAACCCTTCGCGAATCAGACTGGGTAGCATTGACAGGTTGCCCAAACCAGGTGGGCAACATAGTGTCCTGCGCATCGGACGGGTCACTTAGTGTCAATCTGTTCCGGGTCGGCTGGAACAACACTCTTCAAAAGGCAGAGCCAGACAAAACAATCCTATGCCGGAAAGAAAATTTGTATAGAATCAGAATACTCCAGGAAAATGAGCAAATGGTGGCCTATCACCCTCAAACCCCGATCCACCTACTTGCTCTGGACCCTGCGGAATGGTCATGGACAACATCAACAGGAAAGGGCAAGAAATGTACAATAACGTTGTACAGCCTCACAATTAAATCAACATACAGACTCTTGCGGCCGAGAATAAATCTTCGGGACCAAGTGGAGGCGTGGTGGATGAACCATTTAAACATCGATAGGAACAAGTTGAGAGGCATAAAATGGTTCAGGATGCTTAAGGACAAACCTGCAAAAATTGCCTCGCTACAATGGCAGATCGAACATTGTTGTCTGTCGACAAATGAGTGGCTAATAGATAGAACGAACTTAGAACAGAAAGGCCTTGCGCTCCCCTGGTGTAGGCTCTGCACCGATGCCTTCCCTTCCAGGAAAGCCCCAGAGACAATAGAACATATCTTTCTCCAATGCCCGGGAGCGGTGTGGCTATGGAGATGGTGGGACAGAATATGGAACCAACTAGGGACCCATACCCGGTGGCCGTGGGACTGGAAAGCCCTCTTGTGTGAAGCATTCCCTACGGACCAGTTAGATGAGTTCACAAACAGTATGCTCAAAATTGGCCGCAGAGCGGTGCTCTGGGCTCTCTGGCAACGGCGCTGCACATACGAAATGGAAAGAGCACGGTTGGAAGGGCCAGAACTCATGGAAAGCATTCAACAACAGATCCAAACCGAAATAAGGGAACATTGGGAACAAGTTAGGAAGCAGCTCCAGATACTACAGTTACCGAAAGAGATCCAACAAAAAATCAGGGATTTCAGCCTGAGCTGGCTTGGGGGGGAACAAGGGGGGAGGATAGGGGAAGTGGAGTGGAAAGGGGGCCGATGCGAACCTGGGGAGGGTCAGGGAGAGAGGGTTTTAGTGAGGGATTACCGGCTTCTTTTTCATGATTGGACCAAGATCGACTCAGTTATCCCCTTGAGGCCCAGCGACGACTTCCCCGACCCCTTCCCCCCCCCCTCCAACTGCTTGGTGGGTATGGATTGGTAGGGGGGGAGGTGTGAGAACTGGTTATTGGTGTCAGAACAGCCCTCACTGCAAGGACTTCACTTGCCAAGTTTTTTCTCGTCACCTCCCAAACAGCGAGAGATGTACTTAAGGGAGGGTAGGGTATACAAAAGGAGGCATATAGCGGCGTCCCAGCAGAAGGGGCAATAGCACATGCAAAGTTTTTTCTCAGTTACCATTCAACAGGACAGCGATGCATTTATGGGATGGTAGGGGGAGGGAGGTACTAGGATCTAGCAGGGAGTATTTGGCGCCTGATCTCAGGTGAAGAGGTCCCTCCCCCCCCCACCCTCCCCCCTGCTCAGTTAATCCCCTGGATGCCAGGGCAATCAATGCTGGCAGGAACTTCTCATTATGTCTTTTTCCAATCTGTTTATGGGACGCTGGACCCGTTTTCCAGCAGGTGACGCTCCCCACCAATAGATGGAGTCTCTCCCCGGGTGGTGTTGTTGTCTGCTCTTATCAGCAACACCATCACCCGCAGGGGGGTGTTTCTCAAAAAAAAAAAAAA
>BFEA01000172.1:186244-198507 GCA_003427395.1 Chara braunii | reverse complement strand
CCCCCGCCACTCTTTAAGTAGCCGACGGACTGAATCAGCGAAAAAGAAGCGCGCAGGAGAGAAACGCAAGGATAGAAAGACAGTTGGAGAGACGAAGGTGTGGGACACAAAGGAGGCTAATGAGGTAATGGAAGTGAAGAATGGAAGAAGATACTACTGATACCTCATCAATAAGATGATGATGATGATGATGATGATGACGTCAGCACTACTGATGATGAAGATAACGATCCCTCTAATGATGATGATGATACCAATTGATGACGATGGTGATGATGATGATGATGATGACGTCTGCAGCTCCAAATATGAAGACAACGAAATAATGATGATGTGATAATGATGATGACGTCTGCAACTCTGATTATGAAGACAAGACAACGAAATTATGATGATGATGATAACGTCAGCAGCGCTAATGATTATGACAGCAAAAGCTCCTGATGAGACGTTCATAATGAATACAGTGAACGGACAACAAGCAGCAGACAACATCGAGTTGAAGCCATCCTTCCGTTGACGAACCCATTGACCTTCCTGACTCCAATCTCGATAACCTACCACTCATTTTTCCCCGACAATCCTCCTCCCACCCCACCGGACACACTCTGCTCTTCTACTTCTTGCTGCGAGCCGACCTCCTCCGCCTAAAATTAGCAAGATGAAAAGCATAAGTGATTACTCCTGAAGCGAAGCTCAAAAAAGCTTCACTCCCCTCCATATGGCATGCTGACCCACAACATCGCCCATGTGGAACACGAAGCGGATAGATGGCACCAAAGTGCTTTCAAAAGTCAGGTAAAAAAGAGTGAAGTAGTGTTCGCCAATCGTTGACATCCACATTTCGTTTTCTCTCATCATGCAGAATTAACCCCTTCGCCACCTGTCAACCCGTGCCCCGTATCCCTCGGAGGAAGACGCACCATTAGTGCTGCCTTGTTGGCCTGGCCATGCACTCCACGAAGCCCACCGCAGCCCACACTTGCATCCACGACAACACAAACACGCCCGCCCGCCATGGATGCAAGCAACTCCAGAAGCTTGCGCCCACTTGGCTAGCAATACTTGCTTGAGCCGCCATGGCCGCACGCCCCGCCTACCAGCTACCAGCCTCGCCTGGCAACCACAACCGCGCGCTCCCCCGGAGGCATGCGCCCAAATCCGCCATGTTTCCAGTGCTAGACCCTAGCAATTTTATTTTATTTTTTACAGTTTTTTTTGGTGCCTTGTGATAAGCCAGAATCCGTACTCAGCGGCTTCCCGTACCCCACCACGTAAGCCTCGAAGTACAGGTTCTAGCTGATCAGGAAGAGTGGGGTCTATATTTTTCTTTTCTTTTTCCCTTTTTTTTTTAAAAGAGAAGGGAGGCGGAACAGAAATTTATATTTTTTTTCCGAACTGCCCCTGATGAATTTTTTGCGCGGTCAGTTAACAACCGTGCCGAGAAATCCAAGAAACGGTTAGGAATTGGTGTGGGTGGAAATTTTGATATCTTGTGTGCGCGGCTGTTTTTCAAAATTTTGCACGCCACGTAAACCCGTTCCCCCACTTTGCATCCCTGCGCCATCTTCCCTTCCTGCTGCGCGCTCCCTTCTTGCATGCCTCTTCGTCTTCCCTCGAGCGGAGTCCAATCCTCTCCTTAACCATTATTGCGAACGATTGGCTGTGTAATTGGGATGGTCGGATCAATGTGGTGAAAGCAGAAAGCGCGCACCACTTGAACGACCACCTTAATCACACGGAACGTTCGACTCGCCTCCTTCAATCTTTCTGGAACCTTGGCCCTTCTTCTGTCCTGCTCATCTACACCCTTGCTACCCGCACCTCGCGCTGGCACCCCGCTGCCTTCCGCGCTATAAATTCTCGCAGCCCCTTCCTCTCCTCCTCTTTGATCTCGTTTGCAATGTTGCGCGAGCTATGCGCAAGGTCTGCGGCGTCGAACAGGCTTGACATGCCCAAGTGACGGGCGAAGTGACGGCGTGGGACGGACTTGACGGTAGACTTGAGGGTAAGGGAGTCGGAGTGATCGAGCGGTGGTGGAGATCGGACGTCGGCAGAGGCAGGGCCTTGTGGCTATGGTTGTCGGTGGTTGTGACGGATTGGGGGCTGGGCCCAAGGCGGCCACCCGTGTGAGAAATTTTGCATACTGAGGAACTCACTTGTATCTCCATTGCTGCTTTGTCCAAATGTGATGTGTGCAAGGTCCCGACGTATGGGTATTCTGTTGTATGCATGTTGTGGTACGAGAATCTATGGATGTTGAATGTCTCACTGTCCAAGATAGCTGGATGAGTAGATGTGTGGTCGCTTACAGGCGCACTTCCGAGGAATGTTGGGTGTCGACCGTCTGCATGGATGCATGAGTGCGTTGGATCTCCCTCCCCTCCCCGACCCCTTTCCAATTCCCACGTCGCGTGTATGTGCGGGAATCGGCACCAGCCTTTTCGTCCCCTTCCCCCCCTTTTCGTGCGCGCAGGAGACCCGGTGTCGCGACCGGAGGTACCCTTCACGAGCAGACGCGGCCACCCCCTTTCGAAGAGCTCTTAGCCCAGGGTCTCGAAAGCCACGGCGTTCCGGCTGTGCGAGGGCCTGGCTCTCAAGGTCGAGGGAATAACTAGAAAGTACGTCGCTTAGCCTGGCGACAGGGGACTGGAGTCGCGGGAGGGAAAATTAACTCGGTAGGCAAGAGGCAAAGAGACCCAACATTAGGATTGATAAACTGGGCCGCCCACGCGCATGCGTCAAAAAAAGAACAATTATAGCATTGGCAAGAAACAATTCGTTCGAGGACTTAGTTTTGCCCAGGGGACCCTGCTTCACTTGGAGCTAACCCTTAGGAAGAAAGCCAGTCCGACACAACTCAACACGACTTGAACTAGCAATCAACGAACTCAGTCCAACATAACTTCACTTAGCGATCAAGGAACTTAGACATATGTAGACCCACTTAGCGATCAGATCGACCCAGCTCCACTCCGCAATCGGAGAGCTCAGCCAGATGCGAAAGAGGAGCAGGGTCACTGCTTAACTATAGAAGCAAAAACGAAACTGAGTCCGACTCAGCTTAACCTTGCAATCAAAGAGCTCAGCCTGCAGCTCGACTTTAGAGTTGGAAACAGCCCGACACTGCTCGACATGGCAATCAAGGAACTCGGCCCGAGGCTCAACTTCTAAGTCGACAATACAACTCAACGTTTGGACCATGAGCACTCAATCCATGGCAAAAAAAAAAAAGCTTGGTCTAACATGATGAAGAAAAGCGGGCTGAGGACCTCCGATTAGTTCGTAATGGCCAACCAACCCAGTCAACTTCTAGAGGGATGTTCCACTGCTGCAGTCGACCTTTCGAACCACGAATCACCCGCTCCCGGAGGCCGCAAGCTCGCTCAAGCAGTTCGGGTGCAGAGCTCAGCTGCAATCGACCTTTCAAACCACGAATCACCCGCTCCCGGAGGTCGCAAGCTCGCTCGAGCAGTTCGGGTGCAGAGCTCACTCATTCGCAGCGGGCCCTCTCATCCTCTTGCCCCCGAGCCACCTTCCTTTGTTGCAGGGTCTTCCGGCGCCCTCCCGCGCGTAGTAGCCTCGACTGCCACCTTTACCTCTCCCTCTTTCTCTTTCTCTCGCGCTCTCTCTTTTTTTCACCCCCCCACCGCTTTTGCTTCCTTCTCTCTCCTCTTTTCCTTATCTCACTCCCTCTCCTTCCATCCCCCTGACTCTCTTGCTTCCGTTGTGCTTTGGACGAAAGTTTGGCTTGGCTCGCAGTCGCGCCATCGAACGTGAGCGGAAAGTAGGTCAGGGCAACACTAGATCAGCCCGACTTTCGATGGAGCTCGAATGTCTACAGGTAGCCGATGCGCGAACCGACGTGGCTCCTTGGCCGACTTCACCTGGCTGCGCTCGATGCTGTTAAATGGCTGCGACACTGAGCCGAGCGACCTGGACGTCCGATCTTGCTCGGTCAACAGTGTGCGGACCTCCCCAACTGGGGTTGCCGCCAGCGTCGCTGCTCCTTCGCGAGACACCAGAGGGTTGAACTCTCTCTCACTCTCTCTCTTTTCCCTCCTTCTATCCCTTTGTCTTTCTCTCTCTTTCACCCCTTTCCAACCGACCACTTCTATTGATGGTCTCCGCAAGCCCCTTCTACCTCTGACGAACTTCGTCGTCGACTTCACGGCCCTCCTCCTGTGATCCTCTCCTTTGTGGACGACACCGAGCACCGTTGCCCCTTCTTCGTGACTTACCGAAGCAGTGGCCGCTCCTCTCTCTCTCCTGCGCCCTCGGCGATATGGCCGACCTTCCTCCCTCTTCCCCTACCCGTTTCGCGTGCGAGGACCCTAGGCAGTTCGATGCCCTCCTCCACGAACTCCGAAAAACTCTCGAACCCCACCTCCTTGATCCAGACCCGCCTCGCCGAGAAACGAGCGTTAGTCTATTCTCTGTGCACGAGAAGCCTCTGAGCGCGGATTGTCGAGCTCATCGACCGAGCGGGAACGTGCGCTGACGAGTGTGCAAACCCCCGGCGTCCCCTTCTCTCCTCCTACCCGTTCTTTATATATTGTCTGCCTCGTACACAGCTTCCCCCGTCGATCCTTCCTTCCGTTTCCTACTCCAATCACACCGCTTTTCTCGCTGCTCCTCAGTCCTCCTCCAATTACCCGCCATCGTTTTCCAAAATTTTTCATATCCTTCTCCCCCTTTTTTTTTTTTTTTTTTTTTTTGAACCCGTTCTTATGTGCTTTCCTTCGATCCGCCCCTCCTTCTTTTGCAGCCAGCCATTGGCCATCCTTCCCTGCTCCTGAATCCAAAGTCCTTTAGGTTCCGCCTCCTACCTTACGGCCAAGCCCGTTGATTCGTTTGGACTTTCTCCCTCGACACACCTCCGCCTCCGTCTGGTCGTTGGTCTCCCCCCTATTATGCCCAGGTGCTTAGTGCATGCATCCGAGGCGATACCCGGTCTAAGTACATCCCTACACCTGCCAGTGTCCCTCCTTTCGCATTCTTGCCCAGCTCAGCTATGCGCGACTTTCTCATCCCGAGTCCACCCGTTCTCAACCCGATCCCTGACAAGGGGGCGACAGCCTCAAGTCGCAGTCATTCTCGCTTTGTTGGAGGTCTGGTTTCCAACGCCACATGAAGACTTATGCGCCCAATGGTTCAGCCGTCCACAGCCCCCTCTGGAAAGAATCTTAAGGACCCCCTTTGTCGTCATCGGTCTCCTTTGCATTTTTCTTAGCGCACATCAGTCTGACCGCCCTGTATCTTGTCGGCTTCCAGCAACACGGTATTCCTCGCGTAGGGACCGCCCGCCTTAGTCAGATCACCATACCCCGACAACTTTGCGAATGTCTGCGACCTGGATTATTTCCATGGTGGTCTCGAGCCTCCCTTTCGTATCTCATTTCTTAAGTCCCCGACCCTTAGTTCCAGCGCTTGGCGTCTTTCACCATTGTCCCTGATTGACCCTTCGAAAATCCGGATTTTTTGTCCGTGCTCAACCCCACTTGCAACCACCGACCAGGTTGTCAGGCCTGCTTGTCCCAAGGTTAGTACCGAAACCAAAAACACCCAAAGTTCCCCTCAAAACCCCACAGCCACATACACACTCTCAAAAATATGCGAAAACAAAAGAAACAAAAGGAAAAAAAGGGTCTTTGCTTGGAAAAGAGAGTGATCGGCTGGTAGACAGCCGCCCGACACCGGGACAATCGGGCTGGCATCACCCCACGATTTATCCTCGTAACCGGGAAGATCAGTCGCCCGCGCCTCCTCGACGCGGCTAATATTTCCACGACTCGACTGAGGTCCCCTTCATCCTATTAACTAAACTACGATCACGGCCCTGAATCCGTGAACCCGCATTTCAGGTTGGCGCAGAGAGAAAGAGAGAGAGAGAGAGAGTAAGGTGAGTCTTATTGCTCTTTGCATGGAGCCCGCGTTCGTCTCGACGGACGTGAGTTTGGGCCCTTGCTCGTGCTCAACCTTCGTATCGGTCTATCGCAGCATGCCGCCGTCCTTCCCGATCGCAGACGACGATAGCGTGTACTGCGACGTGAACGTGCAGAACACTCTGTGACGAATCGATCAGATTCATCTATATAACCCCGCTAGTGCCTGCCACGTAGGAGGGAGTGGGTTTGTGTTGATTGATCGGTTCTCTTCCCCTTCCCTAATACTGCCCTACACTGATCTGACTGTGTTGCCCTGGTCCACATCCCACGCCACATGGCGGCCTCGGTTTAACTGTCGCTGGTGTCGTCAAGGGGATTCGTGTTCCTGGCGAAGACTAGTCGTGGGATACGAAGGTGCGACCTGGTTCCTCGAACTCTCCCGCAACGTGGACGCGCTCCCGGCTAACTTTCGAACCTGGGTTACCTCATCCCACCTGACATCTGGTGACACTGCGCTAGGGCGTTCGTGCGGGCTCGACGAATCTGACCCCAAGGCCTGAAAATCCCATATTCTTGAGTGACCGCCACAAAGTTCGCGCGAACCTGGTGCAAAAGGGAGCGGTAAATTTTCGCTTCGGAATCCTTGTCCTAATCCTTTTTTTTCCTTTCGTTTCTCTTTCGGGTTTTGTTGATGGTTGCTCCGGAATAATCTCTCTCGCCGTCCCTTGCCCTCGACGACGGTTCGAACCCAAGAGGAAAACACCTCGGTACGAAACAAGCATCCCCCGTTCTACCCAAGTGATTCGACCCCACCAGCCAAAAGTCCTCCGCCACATCCTCAATTACTTTGATCGGCGTTCGCAGGTACGGAACGGCGCGCGGGGTGTGAGGCTGCGCATCATAGCCTTTGTAACGAAGGTGATAATAATCTTTGTCATAGAGGTTGGATGAGTGGTTTTAGGGGGTACAATCTTAGTCCCATATTGGAGTCTGCTTATGGAGTGATTTTATGGGGTACGGTGTGAGTCCCATATTGTGGGTAAGCATCTTATTGAGGACCTCCCATAGAGTCTGTTCCAGCCATTATTGGGAAAAAGTATTTTTTTTTTTTTTTTAGATAACTACGTCGAGTGTGGTGTGGAGTTCTCAATTCGCAGGGTAACAGCAGACTGCAAGTTCGGGTGTAGTGCAATTTTAGTGGAGGGTGGATAGCAAAGGTAGAATGGAGTAGGGACGACCCAGGCAGTAATCAAGATTTGGAGGGGGCAAGGGATTACAATTTGGTTTTCAGGGACTGGACTCATATTGAACCCTTTTTCCCACTTCGGCCCCCCTCAGATTTCCCTGACCCCTTCCCCCCCTCCATGCCCTCTCCCTAACGGAAATCCTGACATAGGAACCATGGCCGAACCATGGTGCCCCCTGGGGAACCGCCTTTCAACAATGAGCTCTCCCCCCAAGAAGAACATAGGGACTCACCTAAACTTGAAGTGGAAGACCACATACAACAATTGAGATGGCAGCCTGTGAAGGTAAAAGACTACAAACAATGTCTAAGTTGGCGGCCTGATTGTGAAAGGCGGGCCACATCTTGGAAAGGCAGGAGGAATCACTAAAGGAAATGGCAGTTTTTGGCAGCCTAATCAACATTGAAGAGGTGCCCATAGCCTATGTCCCAAAACCCAACTTTCCTGTGTCCATCTATCTCACTACGTGAGCAGTCAAGCCCTTGGCAACAAGGGAAAATAAATGTTGGCAGGTCGACATAGTACAATTCAGCCTTTTTGGTATGTAATGGGATGATTGCTACGGGACGTTGGACTCAGTTTCCAACAAACAGCCTAAGAACGTACGACCAACAGTTACCACAAGGGATTGACAGTTGGGATGCAAATTTCGGCAGCATAACCTCACCACAAATAATGGTTGCTACCACACCAAAATTATGGCTGCATAAACCCCTTAAGAGGTAATGTCGGTCTTTCAAACTTTTAGCAGCATCACCCCCTTTAATCGGTTGCATCGCTGCTGAGAAAAATCGACAGCGCCTCCCCCCGACGTCACAAACACGGGCTATGGCTATGAATGCTCATTATAGTTGTGGCCACCCAACTCCACCTTCAACCTTCGCGTAGACCTCCCTCCTCCAACCGCCCCAGTTTCATCCGAGTATTAAGGCAGAACCTCCCTAGCCTTAGCTAAGGCTGACCTGTTCCTCCTTCACCGGCTCCTCCATCAACCTTGCTGACCACTAGCAGCTCCACCAGTACTAGTAGTTTTTCCCTCAACGCTGCAGACCTCCAACACTCCTTTCCACTGTTTCATCGCCGCCTCAAACTCCTAGAGGCCAAGTACCAAAACTCAAGGCCCACTGTATACCCACAGCCTTGTGTTATGCCAAGCCACCGCTTCAGTGTACCTTGCTTGAGTTCAGCCCCTCTATATATCTATGGACTTGGGTGCCCCACGTCATGTCAGTTATAGGTTCGTGCATCTCAGTTCCAATTGCTAAATCTCGAATTCATCGCTAGGTTGCCACTTTTCACCTTCTTCTTCACCCTCTGTTGAAATCACGGAGCAACTGTTGTCACCTCATGTTGCGACCCATAACTTTTGTACCTAGATCTGATCCGCCTCATTTGGCATATATATACCTTCCTCTGTAGCCCATGCATCCCGCGATGAGAGCCCTAAGATGTCCCATCTGACTTTGGAACCAATGTTCCAGACTAGCCTCTCATTAAACATGGAGACAGGCTCAACCTCTAGAAGTTTGGCCTAAGTAAGCACCCCTTCGAGGATCGATCTAAAGAGGTTCGATGGCATTAGAACTAGAGGCTTCACTCGTTGAAGCCCGGACCTGCTGCTTGCAGGCAATAGGCTAGCCGCCCCTTAAAAAGGGTTGACTTGCACCACCTTGTCGTGGTTATGGGTTGAAGAATTCCCAGCCACGGCCTTTCTCCACGTTTTGGTTTCTGTCAAAGTTTTTCCACATTCAAAATGGCCGCCAAATGGCTGCAGCCTGCAGCTAAGTCTTGGATAGTCATTGGTTGCCTTTTTCCTATTTGCCGCCGGTTCTGAGGAGTGTCAGCTCAGTGAGGGGGAAAGGTATTCCAACTTCGACGATTTTTAATTAAAAACTCAGTCAAAAAAAAAAACTTGAAAAACTTCATGAGCGTGGCGTAGGTGCCCCACTACGCAGAGAAAACTTTTCAGCACTGACAAAAGTCATTTACGCCACCAAAATAATATTGGCACAAACTGCAAAATATAGGTTTTCTCAAAATCATGATCCCGTTTTTTCGTTTTTTTTCCTTTTTTTTTTTCCCTTTTTCCTTTTTCCTTTTTGTCCATTGGTCTAACGGCGCCCTTTGGAATGTTGTGCCTCCAACTTGAAGGCACAACCATGAACTGTTGAAATGCAGACCAAAGTTCAGATCCAAATGGTTTCAGAGCGCGATGGGGCTCAGTGCAGCCTCACAAAAAATGTCTCTCACCACGCTACTCACCAAATGTGCAAGAGGGAAACGAATCTTCCCCGTACCCATGGGAAGATGCAGCAACTCGTCAGGCCGCGAGGCTGCTGCTATTTCAAATGGTAGGTGGAAAAAAATCAAAAAATAAAAATAAAAAAAATCAACAACAGAAACAAGAATTCCTAAAAAAGGTTAGGTCATACGTTTGTGAAAACGGGCACCTGCCCTACCCGTTAGGAGTTACAACTCCCAACTTCTTGCAAGCGTGCCATGTGACGCTCTTATCTTAGTGTTTTTTTTTTTTTTTTTTTTCCCTTTGACCGTTGGCTTATGCTAACGGCTCCCCTGTTCATCTCGGGCCTACTCATGACCCAGTCATGAACCTGTAGGAAACAGAATCAGGTTTGATTCCCAGTGGAATCGAACTGAGTAAAAGAATAAAAAGAACTTTGAACCATTCTCGATCTATGCATCTCATCGTTGCACGGGGCCCATGTTAATCCACGACGCAGATAATTTTGGTCGCGCGATCTCGCAATCGCACGGTCGAAATCGACCGCGCCAAACATGTAACTCCCCGTAGGGCTACTCCGAAATGGAGCTAGCTCAGACAGGGCCGTCTTCGGATTCGATTCTGGTATTCGTTGCGTGGCAATTCGACGCGGTACCAATTGGGCTAACTCCTACTACTGAAGTAGCAGGAGCAACTCTTTGAAGAGTTTGTCCCTAGCAGTACCCAACATGTGATCCAGCACACTTCGCCTGCCCCCGCCACTCAATTGGTTGGTTGTCGCACCCTTGGATAAGACGCGTACCCTACCTGATAGGGTAGGATGCAAATCCTTTATCACATGATTATGGGCAAATCCTTCGGTATGATCCTTAAAAAAAAAATGATAATCTACATTTTTCTACGTCACGACCGTACACACGACGCGGCCACTCTTTTAAGCCATCTAAACCCCGAATCGTGTGGCTTAACAACCGCGCGTCACAATTTTAATGAGTATAGACGTAGTATTTCAACCGGCCATATGCTTGTGCGGTCGCGCCAAATGTGGGGGCTGGTCAGTCACACCACAAATCCTTGTCATCGCCTTCGCAGGCCGCAGGCGTCAAAACTTTAGGTGAAACGTCTTTGCCTCTCGATCGTCGGTCAGGTCTAAATAGACTTTGGCGAAACCTCATTCTCATCAAGTCAAATCATTCAAACAAAATTTCATCAATAGTTGCATAATGCCGGACATTGGAAATCCCGAGCAAGATACCCATGCTCCGACACCGCCTTGTCTTAGGGAGGCTAGGGGAAGGATGGTAGGATATGTCTGTGGGTGCTAACTTGCCTCATCCTGGAGTTTGCAGCCCTAAGGCTGCAGTATGATAGTAGGCTTCGGCGTTTGTGTGAAGGTGACACATTTTCAGCGGCGCGGACTGATGCACGAGTGGGTTCTAACGGGGTGAAAGTTGTTGAGGGACTGGTCCACCGTGTTCTTACAGACTACCTATTGACTTACCGTGAGGGCACGGGTGCGCAGCCCGTATGATTGATTGATAAATGAGGCGTTATTGGTGAGGTTTAGAAGTAGGGTGAGACACATGTGTTCCAAGTGTCGTTTCAACCTGTGCCAATGCCCGCGCACTTTCGGACTTCTCCGCCC
Organism: Chara braunii; assembly: GCA_003427395.1. Taxonomy (NCBI): domain Eukaryota; kingdom Viridiplantae; phylum Streptophyta; class Charophyceae; order Charales; family Characeae; genus Chara; species Chara braunii. The sequence goes on along the minus strand of BFEA01000172.1, from coordinate 187,485 downwards.
TTGCCTTTGCCCCCTGTAGCATGCAAGTGGCATAGAGAGAGAGAGAGAGAAAAAAAAAAAAAAATTCCTCTACCCCGTTTTCTCTGGCCAGTTTGACTTCCGTTGCGCTCGGAGCTACTTGGTCAATGACTATCACAGAGAGAGAGAGAGAGAGAGAGAGAGAGAGAGAGAGAGAGATGGCACCCAAGCGATTGAGATGGCACGCAGAACAGCGGGGCACAGATGTGTCTGAATGGGGCGCTGAATGCGTCTACAGTTAGATACATTTGTGGCAAGCGTCGTTTCGGCCTTTTCCGCCCCGCCCCCGCGCCCTTTCCGTTTTGAAATTCGCAGCTCAAGGACCGCTCAAGGGCCTCGGCCTGCGCCAACCCAGTGCGCGTGCACGTTCCCAAGAGCAGCTACCGGTCCAAAAGAAACTGCCACTAGCCCCTAAAGTGACCTGCCTGCACGTGCCTGCATTTTTGGAGCCTTCCAACGACCAACCAGCCGGAATGAACGACCGGTATAACGACGACGACGAAAAACGACGAAAAATGTCTTCCGGGGGGGGAAACGCAACCCTGACGGGCTGCGAACAACTATCATGCGTAGAACCGATGCAGTAGCAAAATTGGAGGACCGGTCCTCCCTTGCATATGGACTACAAAAGAGCCCTCAAGCCCAAGAGTTTGAGGTCTTTCTTCTCAAAACAGGGAGGTCAACGCTAGGAGGACACGGGGAGCCGCAACGACATAGGCGTCTGATGCAAGAGGCAACTTTGGCAATTTGTTGTGCTCGGAGGAACTCACAGAAAATGTGCAAATTTGATAATCTATAGATTAAGTCATGGTCTTTCCATTAAAAAAATCAAAAAATTTTCAGAAAATTATTAAGATCATAAAATAATCGTCGTGCTGATTCGACACATTTTCCATTTTTGCCACTCAGGGCCAACGGGAAAAGTACTCCAACTTCATTGATTTTTCGTGCTCGGAAAAATGTGTCAAAAAAACTGAAAACCGGAGAGCTCGTAGCTTTTGTTGTGATCTTCCCAGGAAAAAAATAAAATAAAATAAAATTATCCGCGAAATAGATCGAGGCTACAATTGAAGCCATACTTTATTTTTGCCATTCAACCTCTCTCTCTCTCTCTCTCTCTCTCTCTCTCTCTCTCACACACACACACACACACACATACACATACACACACACACTCTCTCTATCTCTCTCTCTCTCTCTCTCTCTCTCTCTCTCTCTCTCTC
>BFEA01000172.1:127010-161403 GCA_003427395.1 Chara braunii | reverse complement strand
GAGAGAAGGGGCGGGGGGCGGGGGTGTATTCAGGAATAGAGGGTTTGTCGCTAGTCCTGGAACGAATGGAGAGCAAAATTTTTAGATTTAGAGACAGCGGTTTGTTCTGGGACCGCAGGTTCCATGGGCTTCCGCGCGGAGTTCTGCCGAGTCTGCTCTGGCTCTGCGGTGGATTCTGGGTGATGCGCATTCACTGATTGACTGATTGGTAGTTCTATCAGTAGACTGGTAGATTGAGTTGCAAAAGCGTGGCTGATCGGATAATTGGGTGATTGATTACATTGATTACATTGATCACATTGATTAGATTGATTAGATTGATTATACATTGATTAGATTGATTAGATTGATTAGATTTATAGGGGAGGGATTCCAAAAGTGTTGTTGGGTGACCATGCAGCAGATGTATCGCTGGATGTGGGCAATCTTGTCTTGGAGGAGAGGGCGGATCCACGGATTGGTGGCTCTATATCAGGCAGTGATTGGCATATTAGATGGAGCTGCAAACGAGTCGCTGATCGGATTAATGGGTGATTGATTAGATTGATGAGATTGACGTTTCATATCATGACTAAATCCTAATTTCAAGATAAGTATGGAGGTCTGTGGATTAGTACTTTATTAGATTGATCAGATTGATTAGGTTGATTAGATTGATTAGATTGATTAGATTGATTAGATTGATCAGATTTGTTAGGATTGAATTGGAAAGTTGTTGTTGGGTGATCATGTATAGATGGAATCGCTGGATGTGGGCAATCTTGCAGGATGGGGCTGATTGTCTGATAAGTAAATCTGGGTGATTGATTAGATTGCACGAAAGTAGTGTTGTTGGCTGATGAACTAGATTGAGTATAGGAAAAAGAAGGGACCACCGCATTGTTGGGTGATTGCTTAGCTGGTTGATTGCTTAGTTCATTGATGAATCTGGGTGATTGATTAGATTGAACGAAAGCTGTGTTGTTGCCTGATGGATCAGATTGAGTAGAGTAGCAAAAGAGAGGGCGATTGCGTTGTTGGGTGATTGATTAGCTGATTGGTTCGCTTATAGATCCGCTGATTGGTAAGTCTGGGTGATTGAAGAGATTGAACGAAAGCTGTGTTGTGGGATGTTGTTGGCTGATGGATTAGATTGAGTTGAGTAGCGAAAGAGAGGGCGGGTGCATTGTTGGGTGATTGATTAGCTGATTGGTTCGCTGATTGGTAAATCTGGGTGATTAATTAGATTGGACGAAAGATTTGTGTGTGCCTGCGTGCATCTGTGTGCATGTGTGTATGCACGTGCAGTGCGTGCACACAAGTCTGTGCGACTGTGTTTGCATGTGTGTGTATGTTGTCGTGTTCGCAATGCCAGACTGTTTTGTCGGACTTTCACCAACTTGTAATGAGGTTGAACCCCTACAGTCTGCCCAGGATGCATTTGACTGATGGATAAGCCCAATTATGCACACGTGTGCGCATGCCCGTGCCTCTGGAGGGGGGTTTATGTGTGCATGTGTGTGTGTGTGTGTGTGTGTGTGTGTGTGTGTGTGTGTGTATTGATTGATTGGTCTAATTGATTGATTGACTGATTGGTCTATGGAAGAAGAGAAAGAAAAGGGGGAAAAAAAAAAACAGGAGCCCAATTATGCACACGTGTGTGCACGCCCGTGCCTGTGTGCCTGTGTGTGCGTGCGTGTGCATGTGCGTGTGTGCGGAGGGGGGTGTATGTGTGCATGTGTGCATATGTGTGTGTGTGTATTGATTGATTGATTGATTGAGTGATTGCTTTGTCGAAGAAGAGAAAGAGAAGGGAAAAGAAAAGAAACGCGGCTGGTGGCACCCAAATTTTTTGACCCCCCAGTCCTCGGTGATTTTTGTGTTTTGTTTTTTGAGGTTCAGCAGGATGGGAAAATGAAAGAAAAGAAAAGTGCGTTGACATCGGATTTGCTGGAGCCTGAACCCCCTGAAGTCCGGGGGTCAAGGTTTGACTGAATGTTTGTGAAGGGGGGGGGGGGGGGGCGCGACTGGGAGGGCACCCAAATTTTTTAACCCCCCAGTCTTCGGTGCCTGTTTTTGGGGGGTGGGGTTCAGAATTTGCTCTTAGAAAAACGTGCGAAACAAAGAAACCCAAAGTGAGAACACTTCGCCTGAGAACACTTCGCCTGTTAAAAAGTCAGAACTGTGAAAGGGATGTAGTGCATTTCTGCATGTAGGCATTTAAAAGGTTGAGATTCAGTTGCTTAATCCAACCCTCTTTGCTAGTGGGACCTCCTCCCCCCCCCTGTCTCCCAGCGCTTCTCTCTCTCTCTCTCACACACACAGCTCCTCTCTCTCTCTCTCTCAATGCGTGCGTGTGGGGAGATAGAAAGTGAGAGAGAGAGAAAGAGACAGGCCGCAAGGTCCCACTCATGAAGAGGATGGATTTAAGCGTCTGCATCTGGATGTCTTCACAGAGAGATGCAGAAATCACGATTTTCTGCACCTGTCCACAAACACCTCCAGATTCGGGCATTATTTTTAATCCATTCCCCCTCCTCCCTGCCTCTCTCTCTCACTCACGTGCACCCATAGTCGACAGGTGCATGGCTCTCCTTTCAATCTTCCCCCCCCCCCCCCCCCCTCTCTCTCATGAGCCCGTTGACAGGTGCCTGCCTCTCTCTCTCTCTCTCACTCTTGCTCTCCCCCCCACTTCTCACATCAGGACTCACTCTAGTATACAACATTCGACGTGCATCCGTTTTGTCGTCCAGGGACATTTGAATATATCCAATGTTTCAAGTGTATGGGGACTATTACAGCTCCAGATACATTTACCATGCTGTGTAGTGGACCGAGGTCCTCTCTCTCTCTCTCTCTCTCTCTCTCTCTCTCTCTCTCTCTCTCTCTCTCTCTCTGTGTGTGTGTGTACGGGAAGATGGAGGGGGAGGATGAGAACGAAGATGGGGAACAGCGGGAACGTGCAATTGAAATGCCATCTCGGTGTGGGTCCAGCCACAAATTTTGTCAGGCCTGTTTCTGGGTGTGAGCATAATTTTGAGCTCTTCTACTGAGGGCCTGCGGTACCAGGTACGTGTGCATTGCGCAATTTCACCCGGGAAAGTTGGGTAGTACGTTAAGTTGAACAGGGTCCGGGTATCGATGCCAGTTGGGTGCTGGGAATAGCGGGTATTCCCAAGTTTCAGGTACGTGTGCATTGCGCAATTTCACCCGGGAAAGTTTGGTAGTACGTTAAGTTGAACAGGGTCCGGGTATCGATGCCAGTTGGGTGCTGGGAATAGTGGGTATTCCCAAGTTTAAATGGGGTACATAATCTACAGATGCAATTTCCCCCTTTTTTTTTCTTTTTCCTTTTTCTGAGAAGGGGGTAGCTCCTAACATTATTGTATTCACCTGGGGCGAGGTCCCACTAGCAAAGAGGATTAGATTGAATGCCTGAATCTGGCCGTGCTTGTCGAGAGGTGCAGGAAATTGAGATTGAACGACTTTTCTGCATCTCTGGATAAAGCACATCCAGATTCAGGAGCTTAAACCACCAGTACCTTTCCCAGTGATTTTGCCGAGAAGCGGCGGGTGACCGCGGGAGGCCTGGCGGCTCCGGCCAAAATGAGTCCCACGACGGTTCTTTTTTTTTTTTGGTGCACAGGGCTATTTTAGGCTCGGCATCTATGGCTGAGAAAGGTACTGGTGGTTTAATCCAATCCTCTTTGCTAGTGGGGGCTCGGCCCTGGTTCCATCAGCTTTGGAGCTCATGTTCTGTTTATTAGGAGCTACATGTGTGTACCATTCAGCCACTTGAATCCGGGTTCAACGTGAAGCTCGTATGCTTGACTTCTGGTTTGACTTTTTAGGCCAGAAAGTAATAATTAAATTAAGAAAGTGCAATGAACCCAGACAAATGAGAAGCTCGTGAATGTCGTCATACAAGTCTGACTCAGTGCAGCAATAATGTCTCCAGAAATTGCTTGTGTCCATGCCCGAAATACATGCAATCTCCCAGTGTCTCGAACTTCAGAGAAGAGAGTGAGAGAAGGGGGATAAGAGACACAGAGGAGGAGGAGGAGAGTTTCCATGAGAAACAATAAAGCAATAGTCCCTCCTCAAGCCCACTTCCTCCTCGGGCATCTCACTCTCTTGGCACATCAGCAATGCAGTTCTCCTCTGACAATCTCTGACATATTAATGAACAGTGTCACAACAGGGCGCCCATCCTCCATCCACGTAAGCAGCACACAGAGAGGATGGCACAGATCTTCTTCTTGGCGACGAGCAGCATGTCACACACGACGGCACAGGTAAGTCCAGGTAAGCTTCCCCTCATCACACACACCAATCTCACAGTCCAGAACCTCCTCCTCCTCGCTCACACTCCTATCAAGGTCTAAATCTACGCGGCTACACCAATCTCACAGTCCAGAACCTCGTCCTCCTCGTCCACACTCCGATCAAGGTCTAAATCTATGCGGCTACGGCCACGACAGCATAATCTCCCTCAAGGCTGGCGCCCACTACTAGTATCTGGCGACAGCATACGGCTCTAGCAACCTTGTGTTACACACCAGCATCGAGCCAGCGCAAGGCAGAATGATCACCAAGCAGGGGTTGGGTCAACTTTATAGCGTCACGTTGACCAGCCTCTGGTCTCCTGGGGTTGATGGCCCAGATCAATTGGAAGCCAATGGCCTGGATGCTGCACAGTTGCAGATTTCCCACGTGTCCCACTTGGACCGGATTCTTCTGGATACCTGCAGACAACCAATGATGTCCATCTGATCGGCTTCCGTGGCTGACAAGCGGGTTGACTTCGACCTTTGGGCCTGGAATACCGTGCTGGGGTTGACCCGTTGACTTTCCTAGAGTCAACTACTGCTCGTAGGGCCTCCGAATGCTGTCTTTGGCCCAGCCCCGGGTACGCCTTGGCCTTAGGCCTGTGCCCAGGCTTTCTCAGACTTAGGGTGTGACTTTTGACCCCCGTTTCGGGGCTTTGACCATAAGTGACGACCTAGAGCCCACAGCTTATGCAGATTTGAGCCGAATTATTGCAAAAGGCCCGACTTTGTGCTTCTTCCTTCTTGGGAGAAGGTCCCGTGGGCTAAGTTGGCCGAGCTCTTCTGGCGTGGGCCAAATTGGTCAGTTTCTCCCAGTGGGCCAAAGTGGCCAGATTCTCCCAGTGCGCCAAACTCGCCAAATTTTAGGCCTCGTAATTTGGGGAAGTGGCCAAATTCTTCGAGCACGGTGAATTGGCCAAATTGGCCACATTCCGGGTTTGAACTACTACCAGTATGACCCATGGTTTTCAGAATGGCCTTTTGGTTACCGAAAATTCCTCCTAACTAATTGTCTGTCGCGAGTATTGGCACGATACAGGGAAGATAAGCATCGCCGTCTGCCTGAGGATGACACGCGTAAATCACGAAATGGTCCAAAAAAAGAAAAAAAACTTAATAAACTGGGGTGGGGTAAATGACCCCTTTTCTTTTCTTTTCTAAATTGGGGGAGTACATCCCCCGATGCTGGTACGGGATGAAATCCAGTTTAATCCACGTATCGCTAGAGCTGTCCATACTGTCTGGATTATAGCATCTAAAAATAGGTCAGGTGTCCTGGGTCTGACATGGTTGTGAGAGTCAGAGGGGGGTCTGCTCATGAATGCACCTAAAGTATGAAGAAAGCCCTGAAGCACGTGCATGTTCTTGGGCTACTGTCCTCGCCTGGATAGAACGTCCGGTCATTATCGCTGTCTTCGCCTGGATAGAACGTCCGGTCATTATCGCTCTATCTAGAATACAGCTATAGTGACTGGGCGTTCTATTTGGGTTGAGATGGCAGTTCTGGACTGAATCTGGTCGTTTTCTGTCCCCTCTGAAATCTGGTCAAATACCAGACACATGAAGTACAGGATGCACCCTGGCCTTGCAGCTGAATGGTAGGTAACGGACATACAGCTGGTAGTTACTGAACAAATCATGGGTTCAACATTCAAATCCTGATGGATCCACTGATGCCAGGGGCTATAGATCCCTTGTAAAGAAAATGCAAGTACAAGACGAGATCTTTGCACGAAGCAGGTGTAGGCAAGACGCGACGTACCTGCCTCTGATGATCCTGTGTAGTATCCAAGAGGACTGGGACTAGATTGTTGGGACCGGGGCCGGATTGGTGGAACTGGCACTAGGTCAAGTTAGTCACACAAACGGGACCAGAGACTGGACAATGTCCTACTGCTTTTTAACTTGAACTACCCCCTCGAAAAAGGGGTTAGGTGCTTATATTATTAGCAAGGTCTGATGGGCCGAACGTTCCTGCTTGGACATCTGTGGTCCAAGCCTCCTGGGCTTTTGGATGCTCGGGAAGTTGCCCTTCCTGACCTCTCATCAATTATGTGCTCAACGCTCGGGCTGCACAAACCCACGTCCCCCCAAGCATCCACCTTCAGCTCAGTTTTGAAACTTCGAAGAAAAAAAAAGGCTGCCCGAGTGCCTGGCGGATGTTGCGACCTGGCACCAGCGCTCATCTCTTTGCACTGTCCCTTTCGCCGTCTCCCATGTATGCACTGTTTGTTCTCACAGCTTTGTGTGGCAATGTGCGCAGATATGGATTGTATGAATGAGCTACGCCAACACTAGAGATGTTTACCTCTTCGTGATGTGACAAATCAAGTCCCATTTGAGTGGCTGATGAAGAGCTCTACACCATGTTGCTACGGGTGATGTCAATCACCTCTGCACAAAAGGTGCCTGCCTTTTCCCTCCACACAGCGAAGGTGGCAATAAGGCGGCCTTTTTTCAAGGGTTAAATTTTGTGGGACGTTACAGTAGCCCTTGTTGCAAGTGGGTTATATTCCCCACCAATAGGACACAGTCTCAGCAGTATATGACCAGACCTTGAACATGGGGGTCTCCTAAATCTAAGATACTTTTTTTTGTTTTTTTATGAGATTTTAAGGGGGAGAAACCTTGGGTGGAAACAGTGAGCAATCTTACCTTGGTGCGGGCATTCAGGGCCCTCGGTGATGCTGAAAAAGCCCTCGCCCGGGCCTACAAAATTTTATTCTGTCCTGAAATACAGGCGGATGTGAGCATGAAGGGGCCTCGAGTTGGTTGCTGCATTCAGCATCTTTGACCAACCGGTAGCTCGGTTGGTTGAAGATGCTGGGCCCCAGCAAAGATGCTGAGGCCCAGGGCACGTACAGTTCACCCCCAGGCACATTCTGGAAGGGCGCTGGGCACAGCTACTGGGACAGAGGCCGCCCAGCCCAGCCCTGCCTCGTCCAGCTCTCCAGAACAAAAGGAAGAGCAGGTGCTCATTCCGGGGACATTCTGGATGGCTGGACACAGCATTGTGGCAGCAGTGCTGCTGGAGCACCTGCTTGAGCGGATGAACGCACGGCCAGAGGGAGGACGGGTGCTGCTGGGCCACGTTAGGTAGAGAGGTGAGAGGGTGCAGCAAGGGAGGGCCAGGAAGCCATAGCCAGGCTGCACTGGTGCACAGCTTCTGGAGAGAAGTGGAGGTCCTAGGGCAAGGGGCTGTGGAAGAGCGCAGTAGGGGGAACAGCTTGTGTGGTGAGACACTCACCTGGCAGTGGGAGCGGGCCGTACACAAAGTCTTCTTGTGGTCAATGGCTGATGATCTTCGAAGTTGATCTGTTGTAGGATAGGCGTCTGGTCGTAGGGGAGTAGACTGTATGTGATGTGGGTGTTGAGCGCCATGTCAGCTGGGCCACATTTTTGACATTGATGGGAGGAGGCGAGAAGAGGGCTTTCTTTATCAAGTGACTTCAGTGCTTGCTCTCGCTTATTTGGTGTGATCTCAGTTGCATTCTGCTTTCCAGCTCTGCTAGAGTATCTGGATGTCTTTGGAATTCTGCAATTTGGTTTATTATCGTTCGCACTTGCTCATTTCCTTGCAATTCGGTATCAGAGCTGGTTTGTTGGATTACTCCTTTCCAGATTTTGCTTTCTTCGCTGCACGTGGGTAGGCCCCGTGCAGTGTTAGTATGATAGTGCTGCGTGGAAAATTGTGGGTCCCTGGGTAGAGGGGGACGCCGCTGGAGGCTTCGAAAAATATATCGTGCGCATGATTGATGATGTGAGTCGGATGACGTGGTATTTGCAACAGAGGCACTTGCATTGTATTGTCAGGGGTTCCACTGCGTCAACGGGTCAATGAAATGCATGTCTTCACAGCTGGTGAGAAATCTGTGGTCGGGAGCAGCATTTGAGGTATGTTGTCTCTGACCTTATCTACTTGTCCTTTATCACTCCTTTTCCGTGAGGAAGTGTGTTCGTACTTGAGAGTCCTCTCGTGGTTAGGAGTGAGAGAGCGCTCTACCTTGAGAGTCGACATTCTTCTGGTGCAATCTGGTGGGAGAAGGGCGGTACCTGTGAAGTGCCGTGGGAGGATGAAGCACTGGGTCACGATGAAAATCAACCCATAGGAGTGAAGCACGCATGCCTGCGCTGAAAGTCGTTTGCTATAGCTACAAATTGTGGCCGGGGCTGGCCAGCCGTTGACCGAGTAGCACAGGAGTGGGCCGGATCACTATACGTCACTGCTGCTTTTCTACTTTGTGTCTGAAGATGTCGTGCGGAATGACGATCGAGAGGGATGCAGAAAGGGGTAGGTTCCAGCGATAAAGCTCGTCTTGTAATTATCGTATATTTCATCTTTCATGCATTCATTGGTATCGGATGATTATTTTCCTTTTTGATTAGTTAGATGGGCAGACTGCTAATCCAAAAAAAATAATTGACGGCGATAGGTAGGAACAGATGTCTACCTAGTACCTACTCTGTTTCCTGTCTGCATTGTCAATTTCAGAAGTGATTAATTAGGAAAATATCACTCATGGGGTCAGTTTAAATCTGCAATTATCGTAGGACAGTTTCCTTTGAATGCGGCTGTTGTTTTTATTTATTTATTTAGTTTAAGAAGGTCAGAGTCTGTGCTATCATAGGACTTTGGGAGTCCTAGTGCATAGAGCACTCTTTTCCTAGTTGATGAGCGCTGAAGGCAGCAATAGTGAGGAGTTAGTTGACACTAGTGTCACCCGAAGATCCGGCCATATTCTTGCTTTAGTTCTCCATCAGTTAGAGCCCGGAGAGGAGAGGAGGCTTAGGAGGGAGTCTGGCGACAGGAGGCAGTGGTTGGACAGAGCACAACGATCCATTGGGTTAGCAGAGTGGGCACTCAGAGTCGTGACCATGCAGGCATTCGGTCAGAGCACCCAGAGCGGTGCCAGTCAGTCTTCAAGTGGTACAGCGGGGTCCTCGGGTAGTCAAATGGCTGGCGTGTAGTCAAGCCAGCCACTCCCCCTATCTGAAGAGGAGCGTGAAGTTTTAGATCTAGAGTCCAAAGCTCAGCAACTAGCATGAAGCTGAAAATAGAGCTAGGCTTTTGAAACAGAGAAAAGCCATATTGGGTAACAGGAAGCAAATCAAACGGAGTTGGAACGGGTGGAGGAGGAGAACCTGCAACCACAGGAGGTCTTACTGATCCTTCATGAGGCCGTGCAGTCTTTAGAGGGCAAGATGGACTTGATATTGGCAGCGCAGGACCTGATACTAGCTGCACTAAGACCGCAGGGAAGACCATTGCCTTTCAGTGTCACACAGCCTGTAGCTCGGCCAATAGGGCCGCTACCGTAGTCTCGGCCACCCCTTACAGGGGCGTCCTCACCTATGTTTGGTATACCACTAGCTGGGGGTGTTTCAGCCGGTCCGTCACAGACTCAGGTGCAACTGCCTGTGTCCCAGGTGTCTGCAGCTACAGTGCAGGCACAAGTATCCTCTCTGCAGGGCCTGCAGGTGGGGGACAGCCCCAATATGTCCCAAAGACGCTCATAGCTCAGCCTGACATGTTTAGAGAGGACAAGAAAGATGAGAACCTGGACACAGGGCTTAGGACCAAAGACACTCGCTCAGACAAGTAAGTGATAGTTCTTGGATCCTTTCTGAAAGTCTCTACAACTAGATGGTTAGATGGCGTGATCTAGGCAGCTGGGTATAATAGTGATATGGCTGCATGGGCGGCCAACATCACCCTCGATCAGCTATGACCATGACCTTAGTTGAGGACAAATTTCATGACCGCCAGCAGGCACAACGAGTGATTGATGAGCTCAAGGATTTAGACACGGGGAAGTACCGGACTATGCGGGAGGTCACTGAAAAGGCAAAGAAACAGATCATGGTCCGAGGAGTCGTGTACGATCAGTAGGTGCTGTTGATGACCTATCCGAGGTGTCTGCTTGAGAGTATATTGGGTTGGGAGGCCACTATCGATAGGAATGATTTCACTTCTCTGAGCAAGAAGGCATTAGAGGCAAGGCGAAGTAGTGCAAGTCAGGGGGCTGTAGCTGAGCAGAAGAAGAAGTTGCCCCAGGAGGAAGAAAGGTCACCTTCTTTGTGTTGAAGCCGATGGGAATTAGAAGGACCTTCTAACCTAGTAGGAAATGTAGTGTAGTACCAACCACAATATTTATGAGGGAGAAGTGGTGGTTGTAGCAAAGGCTAATGGGGTTGGGAGTCAAAAAGGCAACCAGTCTATGAGTCGAGGAATAGGTACTCGAGTCGCAGGATGGGTCAATGAGGGCCTTCCCCTGCCCTCTGCCTCGCTCACTCTCCACTCGAGCTCCTACTGCAGTGGGGCTGTAGTGGCCGAGCTCCTACTCTTCTCCCTAACTGAGGGAAACACGTCCAGCCAACAATAGTGGCCGAGCTCCTACTCTTCTCCGTAGCAGAGGCGGAGCAGGTAGGTCACTGACCCTGCTATCACTGCACGCTTGTCCTGACCACGTGATGCGTTGTTCACGGGATGTGTATGAGTCCTTAAGAGTAGCTAGAGTGGGAGTGGTCTTAGAAAGACCTACTAGCTCCCTGGGTGACAATGGTTGGTGGCCCTGTAGGAGAGTTGATTGTAGTAGAAGTCAATGTCATTGGGCGGAAAGCAAGGGCTTTGGCAGTCGTTGAGTCTACACGCAACTACATGAGCCGCGCTTGTGTAGACATGCTGCAGGTGCAGCATCTAAGCAGACTTGGCGTACCTACCTTAGCTAACAAGCAGCGGACCGTCGTAAAGGACTACGTGAAAGACGTACTTTGTACCTTCTCCTATGGGAAAAGACAAATGAAACATAATGTTTAATTTTTGGTTAACGACAATCTACCATTCAATATCGTACTAGGGATGTACTACCTCGAGGTTGTAGAGCCCCAGTTTGACAAGGACCGGAAACCATGAAGTACAAGTTGCCTGAGGGGAGGACAATCCTTCTGAGGAAATATAGTTCCTAGAAGGTAGTAGACTCTTATGGTTGTTTGTTCGCTTCCGTGTTCTATAGCTATTATAGGCAAAACCAAGAGGAGGGAATGTACCTAGTCTTCATGTTTCAAAACGGCAGGCCATAAAGACCCTTCCAGAGATTGAACAAGTCGTCACTAAGTATCCAGATGTTCTAGAGGAGCTTTTAGGAGTTGTAAATAGGGAGATCGTTCATGCCATAGAGATCATCCCCGCTAGTAAAGTACCTCGTGGTTGAATTTATAGGATGTCTCCTTCAGAGTTAGATAAGCTCCACCGACAATTGAAAAGCTTACAGAGAAAGGTTAGATTAGGCCAAGTACGCCTCCCAAGAGCGCACTGGTTTTGTTTGTACCTAAGAAAGGGGGGAGTACAGGATGTGCATTGATTACTGGGGCCTTAATGCCATCTATGTAAAGAACGCAAAGCTTCTACCTCACATCGACGACGTCTTGGATAGGGTGCAGGGATGTAAGTACTTCACCTCAACATTATTGATATGAAGCTCGGGTACCATAAGATATAGATCAGGGTTGAGGATCAGCACAAAACCATATTCCAGACCAGGTACGACTTTCGGTCTTTGTAATTCGCCCGGTACCTTTTAGCACACCATGAATATGATTTTTCAGGATAAGTTTATCATCGTGTATCTCGATGATATTCTCATCTTTAGGTGGGACTCCGGAGGAGCACGTGCAACTCTTGGATACCTCGCTTGGCCTCCTACGACAGGATCAGTACAAGATCAATATCAAGAAATGCGTGTTTGGTTTGGGTCATGAAATGCTTGTGGCTGGTTTGAGGCTTAAACCACCAGTACCTAGTGGTTGTTAAGGCCCGTGGCTCAACCTACCGGTATCCCGAACCTTGTCGAGCCTCGAGCTACCGGTAGGTACACATCGGAAGAAAAAAAAGAAAAAAAGAAAAAAATTCGACATTCTTCGGCCCCCCCAAAAAAAAATTCTAAAACAAAGATGCCCGTTTTGCACTTTCCATCTTTGGGTCACGTGGAGAGAGAGAGAGAGAGAGAGAGAGAGAGAGAGAGAGAGAGAGAGAGGGCCCGCAATTTTGACGCGGCACTCCCCGCAAGGCGCCATCTCTCTCTCTCTCTCTCTCTCTCTCTCTCTCTCTCTCTCTCTCTCTCTCTCTCTCTCTCTCTCGCCGCAGCTCTCGTTTGCAAAACGGGAAAGAATCTTCCCGCCCTTCCGGGAAGATTCATTCCCGTTTTGCGCAGTCATAATTTGCAAAACGGGAATGAATCTTTCCCGTTTTGTAAAGAACCAGACACACTCTCTCTCTCTCTCTCTCACACACACACACACACACTCCCCTGCACCGTGCAGTTCATACGTGCAAAACGGGAATGAATCTTCCCACAAATGCGGGAAGATTCGTTCTCATTTTGCACATATGAGCTGCGCGGTGGTGTCGGGAGAGAGAGAGAGAGAGAGAGAGAGAGAGAGAGAGAGAGAGAGAGAGAGAGAGAGAGAGAGAGAGAGAGAGAGAGAGAGACGGCGATTTTGACGAGGCACTCCCCGCAACGCTCTCTCTCTCTCTCTCTAGTTCCCCCGCTGCAGCTCTCGTTTGCAAAATGGGAAAGAATCTTCCCGCCCTTTCAGGAAGATTTATTCCCGTTTTGCAAATTATGATTGGGCGGAATGAATCTTCCTGAAAGTCATAATTTGCAAAACGGGTTTGCGGGAAGATTCTTTCCCACTTTGTAAAGAACCAGGCACTCTGTCTCTCTCTCTCTCCCGCCGAACGGGAAAGAATCTTCCCGCCCTTTCATGAAGATTCATTCCCGTTTTGCAAATTATGATTGCCTCCGCGCAGTCATAATTTGCAAAACGGGAATGAATCTTCCCGCAAACGCGGGAAGATTCTTTCTCGTTTTGTAAAGAACCAGACAATCTCTCTCTCTCTCTCTCTCTCTCTCTCACACACACACACACACACACACACACACACACACACACACACCCCTCCCCCACACCGTGCAGTTCATATGTGCAAAATGGGAATGAATCTTCCCGCAAATGTGGAAAGATTCATTCCCGTTTTGCGCATATGAGCTGCGCGGTGGCGTTGAGGTGGGGAGAGGGAGAGAGAGAGAGAGAGAGAGAGAGAGAGAGAGAGAGGGCCCGAGATTTTGACGCGGCACTCCCCACAACGCGTCGTCTCTCTCTGTCTCTGTGTGTGTGTGTGTGATTCGGGAAAGAATGTTCCCGCGTTTGCGGGAAGGTTCAATCCCATTTTGCAAACTACGACTGCATCCGCACAGTCATAATTTGCAAAACGAGAATGAATCTTCCTGCAAACCCGCGAAGATTCGTACGCGTTTTGTAAAACACTAGAGTCTCTCTCTCTCTCTCTCTCTCTCTCTCTCTCTCTCTCTCTCTCTCKCTTTCTTTCTTTCTTTCTTCCCCCACCCTCCCTGCGGCGAACTTTTCTCTCGTTGGTTTTCTTTCTCTTTTTTTATTTGCACTTTCAATTTTTTTTTTTTTCCTGGACTTCTTTTTTTTTCTTGGTACCTGTCGTTCAATGTCCGACCCCCGTCCGATGCGGTGCGTTAACGGCCGCGTCGGAGAAAAATAGTTGGGCGAGGTACAGGTGGTTTAAGGATGCGAAGGTGGCCAACATTAGGGACTCGCCCCAACCTTGGTCTTTGACTAAGGTTGTATACACCTCAGTTACAAACCGAGGACGCTTTCAGTCACGAATGCTGGCCACCTTCGCGTCATCGAGCTTCAATCCCTCCACGGAAATCTCATGACCCAAATACAAGTTCCGGGTGCGGCCAAACTCGCACTTCTCCCGATATCTTGAACTAGTGCGGCCGAAGGAGACTAAGGACTTTGTCTACATGGGCTGCATGCTCCTCGACAGTCCTACTAGAGATAAGTATGTCGTTGAGGTACTCGATGACAAACTTATCTAAGTAGTCATGAAAAATCTGGTTCATCGCGTGTTGAAAGGTGCCAGGAGCTTTGCAAAGGCCAAAAGCGTCACCACAAATTTGTACAGACCGTACCTGGTCGGAAAGGCGTTTTTGTGTTGATCCTCGGGCCGGATTGCAATCTGATGGTACCCGGAATTCAGACCTATCTTACTGAAATATCGGCACCCTTGCACTCTGTCCAACAAGTCATCAATGCGATTTAGGGGCTATGCGTTCTTCGCAGTGATGGCATTGAGGCCCCTATAGTCAATGCACATTGTCAACGTTCGCCCCTTCTTCGGTACAAATAGGACAGGAGACCCGTAAGGGGAGACACTCGGCCGGATCCAACCCTTCTCTATGAGATCCTTGAGCTGTCGGCGAAGTTCATCAAGCTCAGCCGGAGACATCTGATAGATCCTACCCTTTGGAATACTAGACCCTGGGATAATCTCTATCGCATGGACGACCTCCCTCTCAACAACCCCTCTTGGCTCTTCAAAAAGATCAGGGTAATTAGCAAGCACTCTCTGGAGGCATTTTCACCGGCTCACCCTTTGCAGAGACATACACTAAGTACATACCCTCCTCTAGATTTGCTTATAGTAATTGTAAAACGCGGACGCACACATGCACCTGTAGGACTCAATCAAACTACTAGCTTTGTACTTACGCAATCTGGTGGTCCCCCCTCTGGGGAAAGTGTGTTTGACCACTTTTCGGTCCTAGTCGAACTGGGGCTGTGCAACTTAAAGATAGTACATGCCCAACAAGATATCCATTGGGAGCTGACTAGGAACGAGACTTTACGTCTCAGTTCCCCTCCCACGTACGGGAAACAACATTCAATATCTTTTGGGTAGTCATTAACTACCATGCAATGTTTGTTGGCACAAGTCGACTCCGCGGGTCGACTGAGGTGCTGCACTTGCCCCTGTAAGCGCAATCGATCAACACAAGTGCGATTGATAAAGTTCCTCGTTGAGCATGTATCGTAGAAGCCCCCAGGCGTACGACCGCCTATAACTACCTCGCCGACGAACAACTCACCCTTAGGAGCTTTAGCCATGGCCGTCCAAGAAGCTAGTGGGTCTTATCTGAATCACTCCTCCTCTAGCTCCTCTAAGGATTCAAACACATTCATCGAACATAGTATCGATTGGTCTGAATGTGCTCACAGGAGGACATCAGAGTCAATAGCTTGGACCATCTCTCGAGAAGGTGAGGGTGTATCCACCATCTCGACCTTAGCAGGAACAACTACAATTCCTACTGGCCTGACGTGTTTTCTGAAGCAGTGCCAAAAGTGCTGGCAAAGTTGCTACCTTGGGAAGTGGAGGAGGTCTGCGTCTGTCCCATCGTAGGCAGGATCTTTTTCGTGACCTTACGGTTCTGACACTTGAATTGCGTATGGCCATATTGGCCACAGCGAATGCAAGTTGCTCGGGTGTACCGATCTCTCCACACGTCCTCAGTAACCCCCGCTTTTTCCCATGGAGGAGCATTGGGGTCTACTTGACTCTTTGACCGGGAACCTCCACGACGTCTACCGGTCGCCTTACCTTTTTGTATTGAGGCAACGACTGCTCCACCCTCTGAAGCTTCTGCGCTACCCGACTCTGACCCTACTCCCACCTGGAAGTCGTCGTCTAATTCTATGGTAGTACCATCGTTGTCGACGAACATGATGTGCCCCTTGGCCTTCCAGTTAGGAGGCAATGTCTTCTTCCTACCATCCGTAGTGGGTTGGTGTCCATGCCCGATCTTTGCTTCTAGATCTAGGGCCTTCTTGCTAAACGAGGGGAAGTTGTGGACCGTGATCATGGCCTCACTTGCCAACTGATTCCTGATCTCCGTAGGGAGGCACCTCAGGAAAGTGGTGAGTAGGACCTGGGGGTTGTAGCGTACGCGAGGAACACAGATCAAACGCTCTACCGCGTCTATGGCATCCCTTACTGACCTAAACTTCCTTGAGCTCAGGGTCAGTATCCCGTCGGTGGCATTTTGAGCCTCTGCGGGTTATGCCACCTTTCCTCCACCAGCTTGATGAAATCATCCAATCTCTGGGTGACTGCCCAAGCGCGAAAGTCATGACCGTACCCTTGTAACTGCATGTACCCGCTTAACCACCTCGTTGCACTCCCCTCAAGATAGGAGGCAGCCACAAGCACTTCCTCGTGAGGCAAGGTTAACTTGCACTTCACGCAGACTGGCACCGTCCTCAACCATGTGTCGAGGTCCTCACGCTTCTTATCACCTGAGAAGGGTTTGGGTGATGCGATGACAGCCTTCGGAACCCATTGTCCTTGTCCTGGGACCTGCGCCACTCCAGGCTGTGAGGCTTGGGGTGCAGGTTGCTGCACTTGCTGCTGCTGGGGCTGTGTGCCTTGCGACTGTGCTGGCTGTGAGACGGCAGGCTGCCCTGTTACGGAAGTCGGCAATGGAGGTTGGGAGAACACTGTCTGAATAAGAATCTGTACACTAGGACCTGCTAAGAACCCGCCTGTCAAAGGCATAACAAGATGGGAAGCGGCCTGTGCCGACACCGGAGGAAGTGTAAATGGGACTACCCTGGTTACCGGTGGGACAAAAGGAGGAGGTTGTACCACAGGCCAGACACCTGGCCCAGATGGTGATGGTGTAACCTGAATGCGGCCGACCAGCACAGCCAGACTTCTCTGAATGTCCTGTAAGAGAGCTGTGTGGTATTCCTGCATCTCTACTACATCTAGCAGGGCCGTCCCAACGGTCCTTACATCATCATCCATATTCGTCAGGTCCATCTCGTCTAACTCCTCAAGTCCGCTTCTCTCCGCCGCATCCTCGCTCTACGTCTAATCATTCTCTCCTTCTCTGCCTGTATCTCATCTAATGCCTGCTGTAGCTGTGCTTCGTGAGCGCTTGCTCGCTGAATGGCGACCTCCTCAAGAGTTAACACTAATTGCTGGCTAGCCATCACACCAGCGGACTAACTCTGGGTCTGTGCGATCGTTGAGCCTACAGCCCCTGAACTACTAGCCTGGGAACTCTGCTGCATCCCGAAACTCCTCACTTGAGAGCCCTGTTGTGCAGAAGTGGCCATCGAGGCTGCTGAGGCAACTGCCTCTCTTGCGAAAGCCATGCTTGCCTCTGCGTCCCTGTCCCTCGTCTGCTGATGCTGCCTTTCCCTAGCCTGTCTGAACAGGAGGCGGTCTCCCTCGGCTCCTAAAGATACCTGGACCAACGGGAGTCTGCGGCTTGACGAATGCAAGATGCGATCGTGGATCAGGGTACTCTCTGTCGCTCATATGCTACAACACTGTACACTGTTTGCACTAGGACACACTCGGTTGCCTACCGCAGCGTAGTGGTCAGACCGATTTAAAATAAATAAAAATAATCAATCGGTGGCATTATCAGTTGATACACAGTTGGGTCCCTCAGGTAAGTCCAGATTCCTACAAACGAAACTATTTTATTTGACTAGTCCGCAAACAGAGAGAAAATACGGAAAAACAGATAGTTCTACCTACGTTGTCTGTCAGATGTGTTAATGGTAGTAACATCTAACTAATCAAAATAAAAATGGCATCATTTGTGTGGCTGTTTGCAGAATTGTTCCCGAACTTATCACCCGAAATCTACCCCTCCCTCAGTTCTTCTTGATGTCATTTGACGTCAGCGTTCCTGAGCAATCCGGATGGCGCTGGTGTCTAATGGTGTGCACGGCCCACACCTGTGCCCCAAGTCAATGCTGAGCTGGCCAGCCCTGCACCATATTTACCCTCGCGTGCAGCGAGCCTTACACCGACCAATTGGCTGATCAAGAGGCAGTTTAAGGACGGCCCCCGAGGCTTACACCGACCAATTGGCTGATCAAGAGGCAGTTTAAGGACGGCCCCCGAGGTCCTTAGGAATTATTTAACGTCGCAAACAGGACGACGATCACAGCCAATGGAAGGTAACCCGCCGGTACTTTCTCGTCTCCCCTGTAGGGCTGGCCTGCCCCTCATGACCCAGTGCTTCGTCCAGGGCCCTTCAGATGGCAATGCCCTCTCCTTCCAGATGCTTCACGTGAACAATGGCGACTCTCAAGGTTGATCGCACTCGACTCCTCACATGAGAGGACTCTCAAGACAGAACACACATACTCACGGTAAGAAGTGTCGAATAAGAGCAACGTACCTCAATATAGCTTCCCCCAACCCCAGATATCCTCACCAGATACCTGACATCGACTGCGATGACTAATCTTTGCCTCGGCACAACCAGCATTATACCGYCGTTCCACCTCAGCATCAATCGCACATCCGATAGTTCTCATCACACTGTGAAACACCCAATATCACCAAACAGCCTTCCTGGCGATACCCCTCTTCTCCTGGGTCGCCTGCTTGCCTTCGCCCTCCTCACTGCACGCTACCCACGGTCGTTCACCCAGCTAACTGCTTGCATGCACCGCATAAGCAGAAGACAAGCGCCGGATGAGCGCAACGTACCACAACACCGATACCAAAGTGCAAGGAAAATGAGCAATAGCGAAATTTAGAAACCAAGCCGCATCATACACATGAAACCAGATAGTCTTGACCTCGAATCGAAAGCAGAATTGCAACTCGAGTTACACCAAATAAGAGCACAGCAAAGCTGACAAATGACAATGTTGGAATAGTCTCGTCATCATCATCACTGAACCAATGTCGATTCCCTATCTGGCGCTCAGCGGCCAGACTACAAATGGCAGATCCTATCTAGCCTATCTACAATGCCACTGGTGACGTCAACAGCTTCCCAAAGTACGAGCAGATCTCGGCCAATGCCGTTCGCATCAAGCACCAGTTATGTCCCTCGCTTCACTCACACCCTCGATCCTCCACACAGATGCCACATGCACCCGAAGACCACCATGCGGCCCATCCAGCAACGCGCAGGCCAGCTCGGCTATGGCTGCCTGCTTCTTCCCTGCTCGCCCGTGAGCACGTAGGCACTTGCTTCAGCAACTGGTGCAGCAGCGCGTGCGCATAGGCATCGAGTGCCCGAATGTCTGGCGAGCGGCCAGGCCCTTTCCTTTATGGAAAGTGGCTGCCAGTTGTGGGCTGCCTGGCTGGCCTGGGTCTCTCCATGGAAGCTTCTGGTAGGCCTCAAGTCGCTGAGCCCCTGTCCCAGGGAATCTTCCTCAGGGCCTGGGGTGGTTACCTGTGTCCAACTGCCAAGCGGCCTGTGTTCAGTTCATGCCCCGTGTCTGGCCCAGGGCCTGCCTCGGATACATTAGGAAAAAGGCAGGCAGGGCCTGGGCTCACTCGACCAACTGACGCTGCGCAACTGCCTGAAATTTCCCCCAGTTGCGACCAACACAAAATAGGCCTCTCGTCACTCGGCAGGCCCGCCTTCACTTAAAGCGGCCATGCATGCTGGAAACAGGGCCCCGGTAGGGCTTGCCGAGGCTTAGGGCCTCGCACTTAAGTTTCAGGTTGGGAAAAGGGTATGGGTCAAGTCTTCTGAGTTTACACAGGAACTCGATATCTCGGGCAAACTGATGCCTCAGTATTTAGATATCGTTGCTTCTGACCCGAATGGCCTGTCATACGTCATCTGTATCCCTCCTCATCTATGACCTATCCTGTCTTTCATGCCTCCAGGCTCCCAAACCCTTCGCTGAAACCTCTTGAGTTTCCTTCATGATATTAATGCTGCCCCCAACCATGGACGGATATATGGACATTGCGCAGATCGTGAAGCATATAATCATGCCTGTACTGAAGCCTGTCAACAGAGGAAGACTGCCGAAACCCCAGATGCAGTTCCAGGTTGCTTTCTGGCATCATACGGATCCTAAAGAAGATCAGTAGTTCACTAGACAGGAGCTGATGAAGACAGCACCTCAAGTTGAGAGGCGGTTAACGGAGGCCCTAATTTTCAGACAACTTGTCATGCCATTTATAACAAAATCCAAGGGTCATTTTAACCCAACTTGCCAACAAGTCATACAGTAGAGACCATAGTTACGAATTGTTACAAAAAAAAACGAAAAAAAAATAGAGGCAACTAACGGAGGGCCCGTTAACCACGTGTGCTAAAGTTGTATCCAGCTATGAAAGAAAGTCGAAGGGTAAACAACAGGTGGTGGATTGGCGCCTTTCTCATAGGACTATCGAAACGAAGGGGGAGGGAGTGCAAGATTCAGGGCCCTCGGCAATGCTGGAAAAGGCCTCGCCCGCCGTAAGTGAAGGTGGGGCTACAAGATTTATTTTGGCCAAAGTACAGGCCGATGTTGTGATGTGAGCATGGAGGGGTTCACGAGTTGCTTGCTGCACACAGCCTCTTTAACCAACCGGTAGCTTGGTTGGTTGAAGATGCTGAGGCCCAGCGAAAATACTGAGGCCCAGGGCACTTACACTTGGGTCCCAGGCACATTCTGGAAAGGCCCTGGGCCCTGCCTCGTCCAGCTCTCCAGAACAAAAGGAAGAGTGTGAGCTCATTCCGGGGGCGTTCTGGCTGGCTGGACGTGGCAGCGGTGCTGGAGCGCTTGCTTGAGAGGATGAACGTGCGGCCAGAGGAACGGCGCTGTTGAGGTGCGCGAGGTAGAGAGCTGCCAGGGTGCAGCAAGGCAGTGCCAGGCAGCCATAGCCATGCCGCACTGGCGCCAAGCCAGAGGGGAGAAGAGGAGGTCCTAGGGCAAGGGGCTGTGGAAGAGGGAAGTAGGGGGAAGAGCTTGTGTGGCGAGGCACTCACATGGCAGCGGGAGTGGGCCATACACACAGTCTTCTTGTGGTCAATGACTGATGATCGCCGAAGTCGACCTGTTAATAGGATAGGCGTCTGGTTATAGGAGTAGACCCGGATAGCTGGAAACCGGGTCCAGTGTCCTTCACAACAGAACTCTCAGAATGCTTTGCTCCCCTTCTTGGAAGGATATACCCCTGCTGCACCAGCACACAGAGGTTTCTTGATGCGCTGCAGCAGACTGTCTCGCCTTGGACGGAAGGAGAATAGTCATGCCTTCAGAATAGTCATGAGAACAAGGCGGCTCAAGGCACTGCAGCACATGAGCAGAAGAACTTGTGTTTCTTTTCCACCCGAACTACATGTATGGCCGGACGCTCCTCCGTGTTGTCCATACACGGACAGGGCCTGGAGAGGCCTGAATGTCTGGGCTGGTAGCCGATTATGAGGGTCTGCTGAAGTTGGACAGAAGGCTCCTGACGTGGCCCTTGTTATGATAGCACTAGGACTTCATTGACAGCACTTGAGTTCTGGCTGCAATTGCAATCAGATACATTTAGAAAACTGCTACTGTGAATATGCCCTCAGCCGGCCACCCTCTCCCACAAACTTCATTGAATGCATTACATACGGCCTCGCTCCACTACTCACCACATGGACAAAAGACAAAACATATGGTGGTGCATCTTTCCACATTCTAGTGGAAGATTCATTGTCAATTTGCACATCTGGTGAGTAGTGGAGTGAGGCCCATATTTGACTGGGAATTCACACTGTACCGGAGATAATTGATCACACTTAAATACTTGACGTAACCAAGCCAAAACTTATATATACACTTGGGCGGCTTAGGGCCCCGTGTTATATTTGTAGTTGTCCAGTAAGTCACACACCCGCACATGTACCTGCCGAAATATGTCAAACTGCTCAGAGCAGCCAATCAACTCAAACAATCTGTGTGACACACACCGAGGAGAAAAGAAATAGAGAGTACAGCCAACTCCGACACTTCTCCTTCCCCCCCAGGGGCTTCTACAAAATTCTTATCCCAGTTCGGAGGTGTACATGCTTCACTGTCACACCGAGACTCGACAATGGAGAAACCCCCACTTCCACAGTTTTCACGGCTGTAGTTTCCACTGCTATTGTTTCTTTCGCTGCAGTTTCCACTGCTACAGCTTCCTCTGCCGCGGTTCCAGTGCAGAGAACATCACAGCCATCTGCATGCTTGTGTTGTTTATCTCAAACCCTTGCCGGATCCACCCCTCTCTCCTCTCTGTCTGTGCTTGGCCGCAGAGGGCTGTGTTCCTCCTCGATGCCTTTATCTCATCCACAATCTTGCTTGTGAACCGACTCTCTTGGTCCAATTGTTCTACCTCTGTCGCCGGTGACCTGCTCACCTTGACTTTGCTGCACCAGAGCTCCACTTGTTGTGTACCGCCGACGATGTGCACTGCATCGTTGCTCATCCGGGATCAGCAGCCTGTTTCTTTGTCTGCCCCGATTCTCTGTGTGCCTGCTGCATAGGTTGTTGCTGTTTCCTTGCTTCAAACGGCAATATCCGGCCCTGTGAACCTCACAAACCGTACAACTTCAGACGGTCAGTCACTGGACTGTGTTTCATGCTCCATGACAATTGATATTCACGAGTCACCTGCACAGCAGGATACGGTCACCACTCAGGGTGCAGTCCACAGTCAGCATTCAATGCCTGGAGCATTATCTGGTTAACCTGCAAATTGCTGGCGAGTTCCCAACACTCGAGCCTGCTCACGACAATGATGAACATCTCTGTGTCTGGTTCCTCTAACTTCGTTTACATCCTCCCAAAACTCTGTGGTCTGGCTTCTACTCATGCTTTGTCTGCACATTCTCCGCTTCCCGCCTTATAGGGCATCAAACTTCCTTGCAATTGCCCTTCAGCTTGATGTGAATCTTCCCAGAGGGTAGTGACTATACCAGGGAAAGAGGCTTTACAATTGAGGATACAATCGTCCGTTGGCTATACAATGAGGGAACACCAACTTGAACTGCGCCATGCTCGGCCTAGTGAGTGGTTTTATCCTCCATCCCACATCTCTGCCTGCACTCTGCATGGACCTGGCCATTACATGGCCATTGTCTATGCCTCAGACGAGTGGCACCGTGCTATAATAGATGCTGGAAATTTCCTTTGTGAAGATCATGTTTTCTTGCCTCGGCAAACCGTGCAAACTCTCTTTTATGTCAGGGATCACTTCTCTGT
This sequence comes from Chara braunii, assembly GCA_003427395.1. Classification (NCBI taxonomy): domain Eukaryota; kingdom Viridiplantae; phylum Streptophyta; class Charophyceae; order Charales; family Characeae; genus Chara; species Chara braunii. Next base: position 138,235 of record BFEA01000172.1, on the reverse strand, counting down.
CCCTGTGCGGCAGCAGGACGATATGTCAACGCTCTCGGACCTTCTCCTCTTCACACGTACAGACCGTGTTAAGCTTGGTTGCAGGAGTAATTGTCTCCGTCACAGCAGTACAATGCCAGGGTTTCTGAATCCGTTTGTGCAGAGGGTTGAATTTCCTGACTCCGTGCACCCTCCGCATCGGCACATCATATGTCCATATTGGGGCCAGGGATGCTATAATGAGTGAGTTGTCTTCTGTGATGCCCATTCTTCTATCCTGTTAGCCTGTGACCAACGTGCCATTTGTCGGGAGTGTTTGGCGGGCATGCTTAACACCAGTCGTTGTGGTACCTGTTGTGTCCTCTCATTCCTTTTGTTCATGTCCTCTCTTTCATCAAGGACAAACTGGCTCCTGAGTCTCCTTCTCCCCCTGTTCTCATCTTCGTTCCACACTCCCCACTTTCTCTTTCTCTTCCTTGAAAATTCTCCTCTCTCTTTATCCCCTCTCCCCTTAGTCTTCCTCTTTTTCACAGCTTGCAAATGGGCCGTTATGACACACGGGGATTTAGGCAGCTCACGCTCAACTACATCAACGTGGGGAACCTTGTACCTGAGCGGATGGTAAAGAGCGAGCTTGTTTTGAAACACAGACCTGACTTCAGACCCGGACAGAAGTGAAATTCCTGAATTACCTGGGGAGAAAGAAAAGAGAGAACTCCGCAGCAAAAGGCAAAAGAACGGTTTCGGTGTGCTTCATGCTGTCTGTTTTATTTTCTTCATTTGTTTCACAAAGTGCGCTCTTGTAATTGACAGATACGATCATATGCCACATTATATATTTAAATATATATATATACTTATTATACTATTATTTTATATATAAGATAGAGTTGCAGAGAACTGCCCAGTGGCCCGTTGGCTGAAAGGGAGAGAAGGACAAGAAATGGGGGCCTGTAACTGGGTAACATTGTTTCTAGGGGCATTTTACTGACTCATCAGGAGGCTGAACCCTCTAAATATATATCCGCAAACTCAGCACACTAGGACAGCTACCCCTGTTGAACTATCTGTACCACCGTCGTGGCTGCCAACAGCTCCCACCTAGGAAGCAATTCAAGGTCTTTCACCTGTGGTATGAAAAAGTAAAGGGACTCCTTCACGGTGCTTTCCACGTAATCAGCTGTCTCGCTGAGCTGTCCCGTGGAGCTTTACTTCCAACTAATTTTGAATGCCTGCCCATGTGGCCGAACGGCCAAGCCATGAACTGTTAAAGAGCAGATCCGAGTTTGAATCCTGACAGAGCGAAATAACTCCGAATTGCCTGTGGCGGTCCAGTCACTTTGACGATGGTACCTCAAGGCCGCTGCCCTTTTTATTTATTTATTTTTTAATGAAGTCTGCCCCAAGTTCTTTGGACCCAGTTGAGCGCTCTCCCTCCTTTGGCCCCTTTCCTCCTCCAGTCTGTTGTCTCTGAATAAGTATATTGCTCCTTTGCTTCGAGATTACCGTCATGATTGGCATTCTGCAGGCAACTGCCACACATTCCCAGCCTTCATCATATGACAGACCACCACTGATGATAAAAAGCCTGCCTTACAGCGAATCAGTACGCGTGAGGGATTGCTAGTGGTTGGGTGGTTGGCCCACCTTAGACGAACACTGGTTTCTTTGTTCCACCCGCATCTCTGGCACAGGGCCTTCAGCTTCATTCCTCTGTTTTCCGTACCCAGCCGACTGGCGGCTGTGATTGCATAGCGCGTCTGCGGCCATGCCAGGCTGCCCGATCTGTGCGATGTAGTCTGTTTGATTACTGTTCAAGATTTCTGAACCATTTTCGTTGGATATTCTAGACTTCTCACCCGTCTGTTGCTGCCACTGCTCCTTGCTTTCCTGGACGGTAGTCTGATGTTGTGAGTTTTATGTTGATAACCTGTCTTTTGTCACGGCTCTGCCAGCTCCACTTGAAGTCTTGAACCCATTCATCTTTTTTTTTTCCGCTTTTTACACTCACGAAGAGGGTGTCTGCTCCGAAGACTTTCCAGTCACATTCTTCTACTAGGATTTGGGAAAAGCCTGACTGCAAGTCTAGGGTCCGTGATATCCCTCCCATCTGGGCTGAGTTCGGCAAAATTGGCTACGTTTTTCAATTCTTTTGCATCACCATGCAGTGTGCACTAATGTTTTTTCAAAATTATTTATTAATTAATAATTAATAATTATCAATCAATGATTTATCAGATTTAATTAATTTATTTCGCTTTGCTTCTGGATGACGGAGGGACTGAATGCCATGGATGGTTGAATGCAGTACAATGTACAGAAATTCTGGTGGGCCCATTGTCCCATACACAATGAAGTAAAGCGGATTGTCCCATACACAATGAAGTAAAGCGGGGCCAGGATTACACTGCACGGCCGTTGTGTTCAGTTGTGTGGCGATGGGAGAGTTTGTGGCCAGGATTCTTCCCCCAAGAAAAGAAAAAAAGAAAAAAAAACACTTAAAACTTTTCCCCCAAGAAAAGAAAAAAAGAAAAAAAAACACTTAAAACTTTCCCCGTGTGTGCAGTCTAGGTCACATTTGTCCTTAGCGCAGTGCCGTGCAATCCTATCCCTGTATTTTGTTTGTGTGGCTACCGTCTTCACCCGAACAGAACACGTGGTGCCATGGTCATTATAGCTGTTTAGGGCCCTAGGCCAACTTTCAGTCTAGATACGGCGGACCAGAGGTAATGACCATGTGTTCGGGTAAAGACGGTAGGGTACTTGACCTCCTGCATTGCAGCCCCAGCTGCAGTGGTGCTGCTGTTTTTTTTTTAATAACCACATGGCACATGGACTTCATTTTTTGAGTTTTTTATTACCTCATATTTTCCATAAGCTGGGACTTCTATCAGCAATAATGGGTTGAGGGTCAGGCCCTGCTGGTGCTATGGTCATTTTAGGAAAGCCTGAACTGGAAAGAGTGGAAAGCTATTATGGGCACAGTTTGATGCTTTTCCTCCCCCAAGCATGAACATAGCAGCAGTGGGGCCTGCCTCTTGCTGTTATTATTGATTTGGTGGATTATGAGGCTGAGGTTGCCGAAACGTCAGTCCAGTCCTTTCGTGTCTTGGGAAGGCCACAATCCTTTGGCCGAAGTTATGGCCCAATATCCATTGCGCCCCCCCCCCCCCCCCCCCCTGTCCCTCTTCTCCACCCTTTTTGGTTCTTCTACAACAAATCAGATCAGAAAAAGTGTTGACAAGGAGCTGCAGCATATGCCAGACAGTTGTGGCATTATTTTTTGGTAGTTACTAGTCAGTGAGCTTATATTGCGCTTTTTCTGTGATGAAGGCATTAGGGCCATGCCCCACCAGTGCTATGTTTTTGCTACGAATGCAGTAACATGGCGTAATTATGACCAGGTTCGTGTTTTCCAAGCATGATCATGGCGCCAGTGGGCCCTGACCCATAATTGTGAGGCCTGCGCCAGTGCTTGGCACTGCCCTGAGGCCTTCCTAAAGATACGGTCACACCACGGATCTCATCATGATAACACCGCAGAGTCGTGCAGACCCTTTTCCAAAGAGGGTAGCCCAATTCAGAAGAGGGCTGGTTGGCCACCCGGCCCTTGTCAGGGCTTTAGGGGCAGGGGCCCACTGAGTTATGCCTAAGTCTACTACGGTAGCTCTGCAACCTGTCGCCCTGTTCTTGGCAGTTGAGTTCTACCATGTGCTTGTGATCATCGGATTTGCCTCCGGACTCCCACACACAGTCCAGAGGCTCCTGGCCAATCCCTTAATCTTGAACCATCACTGCTTCTGATGTCAAAATATGTGCAACTTTCCCCCTGCGGCTGACTGCAGGGTGGGCCGGTAGACCTGGCCATGGCCGATCGATGGCTTTTTGCAAAACGTTGAGAAGGCCAACTTGAGCAGCTTTGCTTGTGTAGAAGGTTTGTCGAAAAAATCTGAAAAAACTCAGATTGAGCACTGATCTTTGCACGAAGAATATTTTTAAAGGGAAACAAAAATGTTTGGATGGCAAATGAAATGTTGGCAGCAAAAGAATGCATTCTTTTTATATCATGGAATGCTGGTCAAGGAGCTGGCCCTTACTGGGCTGTGCGTAGTGTGTAGGCCTTGCGAGTAGGAGATCTGGGCGGTGCAATCAGATGTTAAACCACCAGTACTTGGCCCAGCCAAAGAAAAGTAGCACTGTCGTTTAAGAGTGCAAGTTTTGGAGCCGGCACGGGTCATCGATCCATTTCATCGATGGCCCGCGTCGTGTTTCGGGCCTCCGAAACTTGCGCTTGGGGGGCCGTGGCTGGTGTATGGGCCAAGTACTGGTGGTTTAAGACGTCTAACTGTCATAATCAGATGATAATAAAAATTAAACTTCCACATAGATGTTGGATTCGAAACATAATCAAAGACAAAGTTCAGCGGGCTCTGCGTACTGGTGCTATGTTGAAGCTCAGAAAGTGGGTACCTTGTCTCAGAACCTGGCTAGGTTCTTGCTAACGTAGCAAAAACATAGCACCAGTGGGGCCTGCCCCCAAGACCTGCTTCTGAGCCTGCTGCTGCGCCTGAGGCCTCTCTGACATAATGATGGACCATGCCATGGCATGGGCCATCATGGCATGATGTGTACCCCTGATTGCAGAGAACTGGCCAAAAAGCCCTCTGCTCTGATAGAAGGCCTAGGGGATGTGGCCCGTTGAGCGAAAAGTCACTCTTTTTGGGGTAGAAAGTCTTTCAGAAATGCCAAATCGGCCTGCTTGTCCCGTTGGTTGATCATGTCAAGAAATTATAGCTCCACGGAGTCAAATGGCAAGCGATGTGCGAGGGTTTACCCCTCGGCACAAGGCCCTGCAGCAGGTGCATGCCAGCCCTAAGTGAAGGCGGCCCCCCTGAATCTCAATGTTTTGCAAATCTTGGTGGGTGCCAGACAGTTGCCACGCACCAGTTGGTTACATCCGCTTCGCTCGTGAGAATCGGAAATATTTGTGAGCCTTCCAGGCTTTTCCAGCAACGTGGTTGAGGCAGGGGACACCGCACGTTGTGCCTCGGTGGCCGGGCATGCCTAACGAAATTGGTCCCAGGCCACTGTCTGAACGGGCCAGGGGGCAGACACTTTGGCCGAGACTGAAGCTACTGGAAACTTGGTCTCACGGGGCAAGCAAGTGGGATGAGGCCGCCACTTTCCATATAGGAAAGGGTCGGGCTCCCCCATGGGGATCGGGGCACTTGCATTTGCGGATGGCAGCGCTGCTGGAGTGAACGCTCACGGGCTGCTTGCTGCGCTAGCGCTGGTGCTGTGTGCACACACTGACGTGCAGGGTGTAGGTCGCTGCTGAGGGCAGCGCCATAGCTAGCCTGCATAGCCGGGCTTGGCTTGGACATAGCCAGTGGAGGTGGTGGTGGTCTTCGTGTATGGGAAGGAAGACATGGGTAGTAAAGACGAGCGAGAGAGAGAGAGAGAGAGAGAGAGAGAGAGAGAGAGATGAGGTTGATGATGTGAGGGCTTGTACCTCGTCTTGGCGATGGTCTACAAGGTCGACATCTTCATGTACTTCGGTTGTGGCTGCTGACGTCAACAGGATGCATTGTCAATTAGTAGGCTGCTAGTAGCTGTGTGATCGTAGTCTGGGCATTTAGCACCAAGTAGAAGGAAAGGCTGTGGATACATGTGTTGGTGGTGGAGCAAGTAGAGGTGCATTTGGACTTGCTGGCTTTCAATGTGATTTTGCATTCTGGATTTCTGTCATTTCGCTATCACTCGTTTTCCTTGCAGATGTGTTGATGCAACAAAAAATTGTGGGGCAAAAGCTCTTGGAATGGGCCCTCTGTGAGGGCTGGGACCATTTCTGGAAAGCTGGCTCCCCTTTCATAAAAAGGACCTGTTCTTCATTTATAGGAGGGCGAGGAGGAGGAGCAGAAGAAAAAGAAGCAGGTGGTGTGTTGGAGTGGGATTAATCTGCCAGACAAGGAAGCCGAGGAGAAAGAGGGGATTCTATGCATGTCTGGTGGTTCACAACCAGAGGAGGAGGAAAAGGGGAGAAAGTTGCTGTATGGTGAAATATTCCATCATCAGCAGAGAAGGAGAAGAAGATTATACTAGGTGAAGGATAGAATGGCCGGAGGAGAGGAGGAGGAAGACGGAGATGGTATGGGGAATCACCCTCCCCCTTGGTCAAGCCTCTTCCCCCCCCCCCCCCCTCTCTCTTTCTCTCTTTCTCTTGTGCTCTCTGCTGTGATCCTGGGGTCAGCTCACAATGCAAAAGTCAAAGGTGAGACCATGCCATCCATTGCAACTCAAAATAGAATAAGACTGAGACAAGGGAAGAACAAGAATGGGAAGAAGAAGAAGAAGAACACTCCCTCCTTTCTCTCCGCCACCATCTCTACTTCGATATCACCTCCAACATCTTAACGATAATATTAAAAGCAACAATGAATGACTGAACCAGAATCAATGTCCGATTGCTCCCGCTTACTGCGAGCCTCGGAAAGAGCTCTCCTTCCGCTCTCTTCACCTTCCTCCTAACTTGGCTACTGCCTATGGTGGAACATCCAAGGCTACCCCGGACGATCGAAGTACAATACAAATGCTCCATCTCCATCACCTACCTCCAAGTCGACCCTCTCCGGTCCTCCGGATGAAGTACACCTCCATAGCCATGGTCTTCACCTTCACCCTCCAGCTCCAACTTCAACTTCCAGGAGCTCAGCCAACGTCTCCATCTTCGCGGAACAGCGGCATGACTGCCGGGTGAATGAGTGGATTGGTCATTGCACCGAATGATGTACTCTTGCTCACCCGGCCTCCAGTCCCTCCTGGCAGGGTACTACCTGGGGCACATACATGAAGTTCCTGGCTTTTGGTGGGAATATCATTTCGTCGTGCAATTCTACATCAGGGCCTGAACCTAACCTGAAGTCTACCTACATACGACTCCGAGTACTCACGATCTCTTTGGCAGCTGCCCCTCATAAACCTACGGGACTGCTTTTGGGCCTACCCAAGTGCTGGGAAATCCCAGCTGGGTACTGGCCGAATCCTATCCCATCTGTTGTGTCCTTCCACAAGTCCGTCTGGTGCCAAATTTCGGTCCTGTTCCTGTCGTGCTACCGACTGGCTACTTTGTCCCAGTCCAAGGCAAAGCCACAGATCACGTCAACACAATTAGCACATGGACCCAGACTTGGACTCAGGCAAGCGCCCAACACACATTTGCCTTATTTTGATCGATTAAATCATGTTTCTACGCTGGCAGGAACATGCTTATTCTTTAGCCTGTAGAAAAAACTTTGTAATTTTGTGAAGTACCATTACGAGCTCAATATATACGGGTGTATTTTTTGAGATTACTTGGATCTTAAATCATCTACTTGCTTCACCTTGATCCTGCTCTCATGTCCAAGCTGGCTGTCTTCTGCACCACCAGCAGGTCCTTCGGCTATTCCTCCGCCAATGCCGTCTCCATCTCCACCTCCTCAATCTCCTCAATCTCCTCCTCCTCCACCATGCTCATTCCGTTCTTCGGTTATGCTCCTAACAAAGTCTACAAAAGAGGTGGCTATCCCGCTACTCATCCCCTTAAACATGTTTCCTTCTTCTGCTCTCCCTGGGCTCGCCTGGCTTCTTCACACAGGGCATCAACGCGCTCTGCATTGTCCAGGGCCAAGATGGTAGCGGTGGCCATATCCTCCTCCATCTTCCCTTCTGCCAACTTCGCTCGCAGTCTGGCACACAGGGCTTTAGTGTTAGCCAAAATTTTATGCTGCTTCTCCAGCTGTTCTGTCCTTTGCTCTGCCTGCTGCAGCTTGCTCTTCAGATTATTGATCTGTGCATCAGCCTGGCTGCTGTCCTGTGCGATTTGTTCTTCCTCTTCCTCTCATAGTTCAGGCCCATAAGCAGTAACCAGGACGTGTTGGGCGAAGACCTTAGCCTCCATCTTCTTCCTCTCCTCCTCCTTTGCAGCCCTCTTGTCTCCAGGCAGCGATTTCTTTTCCTGTTCTCCACCGTTCCGTTTTGCACAACTTCTTCCTTTTCTCCCAGCTCCTCCTTCACCTTCGCTAAATCTTCATCCCCCTCATTCTTCTTTTTCTCTTCTTTCCTCTTCTCCTTTCTTCGGAGTTAGGGTTGGAGGAGGATTAAGAGGGCTATGCATGTAGACATCGGATAGTTGTCCATGCTGGCCAATAGCACAGGGGTCAATCAAAGGTGAGGCATTCCACTACCTTCACCGTGTAGATTCTAGTAGCTCTAAAACCCAGGAGTGGACTTTACCCGGATTGGTGACTCTTAATTTACTACCAGGTTATGGTGAATGCCAATCGATCAGCCAATGGGCAATCTAAGGACTGGCCCCAAAGTCGTGAAGAATTATTTACCATCAAAAACAGGATGCCAAAGCAGGTAGGGTAAATGCTTTCCGTGAGCTCTTAGATCGGCCAACGCTTTTGCTCATGCAGTTCGCCACAGGCTGGTCAGTACCAATCTTTTTTTTTTTTTTTAATCCCTTTCATTTCTTGCACAGGGGCTATGGTAGGGCTAGGCAGGTTGTTTAATGAATGCCTGCTGCTACTCATGCCCGTGAAGCTACTTTACACGCTTTGCCTTCGGCAGGTTAACCCTACCTGTCTACAGACGCAACCCATCTGATAGACCTAAGACATATGACGACCAGCAGTGAAGTCACCAAAAGACAAGACCAACGAACATGCAAGGCTGGGGTGGAGAAGTTCTTCTCTGCATTTCCTTGAAGACAAATCTCCACAATCTCGTGCTCCAATTGCAAATGTGAGGTGAGTTGTCTTCCTCTTCGGCGCAATCCTAGTTTCTCTTCTCCAGTCACTTTCGGCCTTGTATAAAAGAATCAAAACTAGATTATGTTTAGTGAATGAATCAGTTTCTCATTTGTATTTACTGGGGATCCGTATGAAATCACAGTTTCACGTTCGGTTCTGTTAAATTACGATTCAGACCCGTAAATGTGACCCCAACATAAAAGGGCCCTCTCGGCCAGAAATCAATTTCACAAGCAGCATTCCAAAAGACAAGTTCCCTGAGGCAAATGTCGCATCCAGTGTGAGATGAAAAGTCATTTTGAATAGTCACAGTCAGGTCCTAGACGAACAGGTACTGGGTTCAAATTTCAAGACTGAGATAGGGTCATGTCTGTTAGGCAATAAGTCGAAGGTCACAGTCCCAGACCAGTCACAGCCCCACGAGTCAATTCTGACTCAGACCAGGAGTCCAAAAGACAGGCCCGACGGCCAAAGCAGCAGCAGTCCGTGGGAAGGGTATTGGGACACACACTTTGCAACAACAGGTACTGGGCAGGAGTCCCAGGCACTTGGAGGCCGAAAGCAGACCTCGCCAGATCAATCCAGCGCTATAAAGGACTGGCCAGCCTCCCCATTCGGCGGATACTCATTCGCATGAGAGTGTGAAGTGCTGAAGGCACTTGTGCGCCAGACGTGATTGAGCAGCGCTAGGCTTGAGAGCTGCGCTGAAGGAAGAGAGAGTTGGGCGCTGGCTGGAAGGAAGGCAACCATAGCTGCGCCAGTACTAGTTAGTTTTAGTAGTAAGAATAGTCAGTAGAGAGAACCAGTGAGTAGTATTCAGAGTAGATCCTCGTGAGATAGGGAGTGTGCATGCATGGTGAGGGTGAGTAGACCAGGACTATAGACAGAAGGAGAGAAGAGAGAGACCAGGAGAGAAGAGAGAGAAGTGAGCTATGGTGTGACTTACCTGTGGAGCGCCGTCCTTGATGATTGGCAGCTGGCGCTGCTGAGCGCCAGGCCTTGAATTCTTGTTGGATGAAGAAAACTTGTAATTCTGTTGGGCGCTATACATTCTGAAATCGTGATTCTCTTTCTTTAATCTGGTTATGATAATTGAGCTACGCTTCCTGGTTTCCACTCATCTTCCATTGAACTTCGTGTGAGACAATGCAATCTGTGTGATCTGTGTGACATGCATGCTATCCGGTACACTCCAGCAAGTGATGAACGGACGGGTTCCTTGCACTGTAGTAGAGATCTTGAAAGATTATTTTTCTTCAAACATGCCGGCTACTCCCGTGTCCCGGTGTCCGTCCGAAGAGGTGACGAGGGTTTGCTCCGATACCAATTGCTTTGAGGCCAACCATGCACAACACCATTGACACACCAATCTCACATTGAGATGCACACACAAGAAACACATGCGAGACATGCTCTCTCTCTCTCTCTCTCTCTCTCTCTCTCTGTGCCAGCCCGCAATCTACCCTCAGCCTAGTGTTGCCACTGAATTCCTCTCATTGTGACTCAATCTCTCTCATTTTTGACCTAGCTATGGCTATGGGCGCCCACCGTTCCTACAGCAGCACCCAACAACGTATCCAAAAGTGTGTAGTTATATTTGTTGAATAATTCAACAACTGGACTTTTGCACCTCGCTTTTCGTTTCCGGACTTCCTCTAGCGGTTATGGGCCAGTCCCTCTGCTGATGCTCACCGCTTCTGGAGGTTCACAGTTTTTCTTCGGGATTTTGTGCTGACTGGACCGAGTGTACTAAAGGGCCTACCGACTTTTACCAACTTTTTCCTATGCCTACCGGTATCTACCAGCATCTACCTATGACGGCCTGTTATCCTACTAGCACTGGCCCTGACTTGGGGCATGAGAACATGGTATACTGGATGAGGCTGGGGGTGAAACTGGCACTTGGGACTGGCGCTGGGACTGGGACCAGGGTGGACCACTGTGAAATCCTGTCAATGGATGAACAATTAGTTCTAATGATGGAATCAGATATATACTCTCAATTAGTATCAATAATGTTAGTGGCCGACCAGGAAAAAAAAAGAATAAAAACTATAAATTTAGTAAAAAATGCTCCCGAATTTCGAAGGTCAACTTTCCCCAAAGCTGTTGGAGCCCGGAACTCAACAGATCAGAAACACTAAAGCTACCTAGCAATGGAACTATCAGTTTGGCTGGACTGCATTGATCAACCCATTTCGACTGACGGGCAGGCAGACCCTGCCGTGACCTGTCAACAATCTCACGACTTCGGGCTGCTTATCATCATATCGCAAGCTCACATTTCAGTGTACAACACACGTGCGATTCCATTCCACGTCGAGGTCTCGTGTATGTTCACATGCAGCTATGGCCACCACAATAAACCAGAAGGTAACTCTCTCTCTCTCTCTCTCTCTCTCTCTCTCTCTCTCTCTCTCTCTCTCTCTCTCTCTCTCTCTCTCTCTCTCT
>BFEA01000172.1:108355-125292 GCA_003427395.1 Chara braunii | reverse complement strand
CCCTAGCACACACACACACACACTCACACATTGGCCTTAACATAGAGCAGGTTAAGGGAGATTCTAAGTCAAAGGGCTTATGGTTTTGGTGGATGGTCGTGTGCCGTTGTGTCTGTTTATTTATGCTTCGTCGTCCTGAGCAGATATGTTTTTGGTGGGGAGAAGTCAGGATCCGAAGAAGAGTTGCTTAACGATCTCTACTGCCTTAATCTGCAAACGATGACGTGGAGCATTGTGCCACCAACAGATGATAACCCTGCACCCTCCCCTCGTCGAGGGCACTCTGCCTGTGTTTTGGGTGGTGCGATTTATATCTTCGGAGGACAGTTACGAATCCTCATCCTTTAATCTGATTTGACTGAATACTTAATATGCCGGTTCGATGTGCATGTGGACTCCTTTAATCCTCATTCTGGTTTTCCTTTTGGTTCTCAATGTGCGGTGTTTGTAATCCTTTTCTTTAAGTCTTTTTTCCTTTTGCCTTCACATTTTCCACATTTGTTATCCTCATAACTGGTAGTATTGCAATTTGCTACTTTGTGTGCCATCTGGCGTCCGCCCGTGTAACACCTGCGACCTTGGAACCCGTTACCAAATGCCTCGAAATTTGAAATGAGCTGAAAACCCTTCCTTCCATAATCCCAAGGGCCAGGGCCAGGCCCCAGTGGTGCTATGTTCATGCTATGAAAGCTCACCGCACCTGGTCCATGTTTACGACGAGGTTCTTGTTTTCCAAGCACGGACATAGGACCAGTGGGGTGTGCCCCTACAACAGTGACAAATCCCACCAACCTATCGACTACTTCCAACCTCTCAAACATGTCAGTAGTTACCCCCGTCTTTACAACAGTGTCGAATCGCAGGAGCCTATTGACTCTATATAGTCTAGACTCTAGAGCATACATGTGGCGCATTGCGCACTGTGCATGATGCTTACGCACTGCATGCGCCGCATGCCCAAAAATTGGGGGGGAAAGAAACAACCTGCAGAGGCCGGAGGTCGGTCTGCCCCCCCATTAACGTAAAATAAAACAACGACAGGCAAATTTTTATTTGGGGTTGCACGTGATCCCGAAAAAGGTCTTTTGCGGAAATGTCCGTTCTTCATTTTTTGTTGAGAATAGCAAGTCTGGAGTGCTCTTCCCGCTGATGTGTCCACATCAGCGTGTACAGTTGATGATTCGGGGCAAGTACAGTCATGCGAAGGGTTTATGCGGCTGTCAAAGAGTATGCTTCCTGTGAGATTCTATAAGGGCTCCTTTTGCAGTGGAATGTATAGGAGCCATGATGCTGGTCCAATACGGAGATGATGAGCGTGTGTCAGATACAGAAATGATGAGCGTGCCTTCAGCTCAAGACAACTGTGCTTCTTGTCATCAACGTGCCGGATGTTTGCAAGATAAAAAAAAAAGAGGGCTCGCTGTCCTCCAATGTATACGCCGGATGATTCGGGTCCTATACGATCATGCTGAGGGTTTGTGCTGCACTTGAAAGCTGTGCTTCCCATCAGCTTCGACAACAGTTCCTTCCCTACTGGAATGAATATGAGCGAGAATTGTGGTCAGATACAGAATGATGAGGCTGCCTGCTGCGCAAGGAAACTGTGCTTCCCGTGAACTGCGGTAAGGGCTCCATGTCTACGAGATGTCAATTACGAAAACCGAAAATAAGAAAAGAGTGTACTCGTTGTGTCGTCCAATGTATACAAGCAACGATTCAGAACAGGTACAGTCTTAATGAGGGTTCACGCAACGGTTCAGGGCCTATAGAGGGTGTGGCTCCACCAAGCACAAAAGACAAAAGTTATGGCTATGTATCTTTCCAATTTAAGCGGAAAGATTCATTCTCATTTTGGTGAGTGGTGGAGTGAGGGCTACAGTCATGATGAGCGTTCGTCAGGTTCCCGGGAATCTCCAGAATGGCTCCTTACATCTTTGAATGTATGCGAGCGACTATTCTTGTCGGATACATTCATTCTGAGGGTTCCTGCTGCAATTAAAAAGTTGTCCTCCAGTGTATGGAAGCGCTGCAAGTACGAAAATGAGAAGTGTGCCTTGTGCTCAAGATGGTCACATTTCTGTGAACTGTTCTCTCTCTCTCTCTCTCTCTCTCTCTCTCTCTCTCTCTCTCTCTCTCTCTCTCTCTCTCTCTCGTGCACGTGCGCGTGCGCGCTCTCACTCTCACATACACATACAGCTCGCCCCCCCCCAAAAAAAAAGTGCGGTGGTGGCGGCGCACAAAAACAGTGTGCGGCGCACTGCGCACTGCGCACATATCCGTGGTGCACGTGGGTGCATGGATGGCCACACAGCGATTGGCGCACTACACAGGTGCACCCCAAGTGTGGTCTAGAGTCTGCAGGTTTGGTTTCAGGGTAGCGGTTGTGCAAAGGTCTTTGTAAGTTTGGATTGGCGGGGTCGTTTCTTTGCGGAGGGCGGGGGGAAGGGAGGAGTGGGAAGCAGGTGATTTTCCTGTGAACCAGCCAGGTTCATGCTTTTCAATCTCTCGTACATATCATTAGTGAGCCTTATCCTTACCGCAGTACTGAATCTGAGGATCCTATTGACTAGTATTGAGCCTGTACAGGTTTGGTGTTTCAGAGTAGCGCGGTTGTACAAAGGTCTTTTCAAGTTTGGACTGGCTGGGTTGTTTCTTTTCCCCTGGGGGTTGGTGGGGGGGGGAGGAGGAGATAGATGGTGAGGGAAGCAGACACAGAGAGGGAGGTTCTGATTGTGACACATTATGACATGCTATTTTTGCAAGTTGAGGGCGTATTATTATAGGAATCTGTTCGCAATCCGAGTCGAGTATGTTCATAGATTTTCTTTTCCTTTTCCTTCTATGGGAGTGTCTCCCGATCACGGTTGGGTATTTTGCATGACCTGATCAGGTGCAGTTGATTTCTAACTCAATCTGCGGAATGCAAGCTTATCTGAATGGTGATGGTTACCTCAGGTCAACTCATGAAGGGCATACTTGGGGAGGTTTGTCGATCTACCGGGCTGCAATTCCAGCTACACAGTGAATGATTTCCAGCTACGACTCCTATGGATGGAATCTTCTACAACTGACTGATGTTCTGAGGGGAAATAAGAAATTTCCAGTGTCCAAGTTTTGCGTTACAGAGACTGGTACTGCCGTTGTTTTTTTGCGATTTCCAGGGTCACTTCTTTCAGGGAAAACGTACTTGTTAAGAGTTGTTATTACAAAAAAAAAAACCTGTGGATTTGTAAAACACATGTCGTAACTTAAACGGAAGTTTATAAAGATCTGAAAATTGAGAAACAAATTAATGACCCATACCGTAATTACAGGGTTTAAAAAAGAAAAAAAAGAAAAAACACATGGTTTCTTTGCACCTAATCTAAAGATTGATACTAAGCGCGGTAAGTGGTGTAATCCCAGGGCGTGACTCTTAGAAGCTCCCTAGCTTATCTGGCAATGAGTATTGATTGATGTTTAGCATTGTGCAGGTGCTATTTTGTACACAGAGTAAGGTGGAAAAACTTAAGAGGACATGCTTTGAATTTGAACACATGTTTCTGAACCAGTACCTGCCGTGTTTTTAGGCGTTCACACAGAGGTGGAATCGGTGCGCAGTGTGGGTCTATATTCATTTGTGTCAGAGGGACCCTAAGACCCCTTGTGGTACTGTTGGTTTAAACCACCAGTACCTCCACGTTTTTAGGCTGTTCACGCGGTGGCTCAATCGGTGCGCTGCGCAGGTCCATATGCATTTGTCTCTGAGCCCCCCCAAGAGGGGTCCCGAGAACCCCGGGGGTACTGGTGGTTTAAACTTTAAAGGAGCTTCTTCTGCTGAGAGATAGAATGCAATTTCTTTGCCACCTTGTAGGACACAGTAGTTTCATTGGAAGATTAGATGTAAATCTGATTTCAATTTAAATGTTCAGACTAGTTTTCTGCCTCTGCTTGATTGTTGTTCATTTTTTATGTTTTCTTTTTTGGTGCCAATTGATGCAAATACAGAAGAAAGTGGAAAAGCCTCACAGGACACACTCTGTACTCGTGTTCTCAAACTTCACTGCAAAGTTTTCTTTTGCTGGGAGATAGAATTCGATGTCTTTGGCTCTTTGTAAAACGCAGGAGTTTTGTTGGAAGATTAGATGTAATTCTGATTTCAATTTAAAAGTTCAAACTAGTTTTCTGCCTCTGCTTGATTGTTTTTCATTTTTGAACTTTTTTTTTTATGCGTGCCAATTGATGCAGTAATAGTCATGGTGAGCGGCGGAATGATCTCTTTCGTTTTGACCTTGTCACCCTGACATGGAATGAAGAACGACCAGCTACAACGGTATGTTTGTTTCCCATTGCTTCTTCTTCTTCTTCTTCTTCTTCTTCTTCTTCTTCTTCGATCTTCTTCCCCCTCTTCTTCTTCTTCTTCTTCTTCTTTTTTTTTTTTTTTTCTTCTTCTTCTTCTTTGCAATCGATATCATCATCATCATCTTTGTCTTCGTCTCCCATTTTTCCCTTCTTCCTTTTTCTATTTCTGTCTTTGATCCTCCTCTTATCCTTGTTTTCTTGCTGAATAACTTGGGCTCTTTGATGCCGACCGACATATTATGGTGAGGGCCATGTGGTGTAAGGTGGACGACACTTGCACGGATTTGTTACCAAATGCCATTGATAGATAGGCGACTAAAGACCATTAACGGAGAGACGTACTTATGAACGTTAAAACATCGGAATGTCTTTGTACTTCAAGTTTAGGATTACTCGCAGGGCTTGACCATTTTTTCCTTGCACGGAGATCCAGAGTTTCATCCACTTTCATTTCCTGCTGGAAACTTTTGCTTTTCTTTCCAAGTTGCATGGACGTGTTTTTTTTTCTTTTTCCCCTCCAGGTTATGGTAAAGCTGTTGTAGAAATATCCCACGTACCTGCATCCTCCTCCATTGGTTTCACAATACGTTTTTGGAATGCTCTGCAGTCTTTCACCGTATGGATTTCTGGATATTTCACCAACTTCGTGCACAGGAGCAATTGTCCCACTTACCTCCATCCTTTGTTTCCAGGACATAGATTATCGAAGATAAGAGAAATGACCAGTCTGTGTGAGCGGGACCTTGCCCATGAAGGAAAGCCACCATCCGTGTGATTTGGACCTTGCCCATCAAGGAAAGCTGGTTGAAAAAAACACCATCGATGGGGCTGACCTACACCCACTATGGTCTATGTGCACAAATCTTTTTCCAGGTCCTGCCTCCATGAACTGATTCAACTCGCCCCCACATCTTATGGGGTTTCAAATCCCCAAGGGATGTGAAAGTGCTACCAGGTACTGGCCGGAGAGACTCTGAACAGTTCTCCGCTGGAGTGAGTCTAGACACTTGGCCTGAGGTTCCAGTGTCTACTCCCACTATGTTTGTGCAGAGAGAGCAACAGACCTGCTGGCTGGAGAGACTCAGAACACTTAGCCTGAGGCTCGAGGCTCCACTGGTACCATGTTCACGCTCAAAGCACACACCTGCTGGCCGGAGAGACTGTGAACACTTTGCCCGAGGCTCCAGTTGTACTATGTTCGTGCTTAGAAAGCACAGACCTGGTGGGTGGAGAAACTGTGAACACTTAGAGGCTTCACTGGTATTATGTCCGTGCTAAGAAATCTGGACAACGTTTCACACATGCAAGCGTTTTGTCCGCACTACGGGTCGTGTACCTGGTACAGAGGAAGCTGTGGATGCAGTGCGGCACTATTCCCTGGTTGCCATTTCAGGCCCAGGCTGTGAAGTGTGGATCATGTGCTTGCCCAGAGCAGGACCACGTGCTCTATTGCGAAAGCCGGGGTGCAGATCATGATTAGAGCAGCACGGTCCAAAAAATAAATTTGCCGGAGAGTAGAGGTGGGCCAGGCGGTTGGAGATTCAGTCATTTGCTTCTAGATTTGAGGTCACGGGGCTGCTGGAGTATAGATATGTGTAGGTATGCATAGGAGAAGTGGGTTAGCGCTGGAGGTGAAGAGCGACTGGAGGTACAGAGATGAGGAGATGGTGCTGAACTGCTGGCACCGTAGCTAAAGCTCCTGGTGTAGCTGGACTGCGACCTATTAGCTGCTCAATATCAGCAGCTCAAGGTGCCACCTTTCTCGAGGTGGTCCTTTCATCTGCACATAGACACACACGCACACACACACACGTGCACACACACACACACACACACACACACACACACACACACACACACACAATTATGTGCCCTGCTTTGCAGCATGGGCTGTCTTGTCAATGGAGTAATGTCTGTGATTGGCCACAAGTTTTTTTCTGGGGTGGGAGTTCGGGGTTTTGGCTACAATGTCTTCTCGAGGAGGCTCAGAGAGTGTTTGCTGTGGGTGTCATTCCCGCGGGCTGCTCTTTCGGAGCTGTGTAACTGCCCGCTGATTGAACGTGCGGTCGGCGGTCAAGTTTTTGAGCGTCGCTCAATCTCGCGCTCAAAGCCGCTTGAGTGGTGTTTGAGCAGGCATGGGAATATTTTTTTCTCAGGTGGGTCTTTTTTAGATCTATAACCCCATTTTTTAATCCAGCAATTCGTAAAGGATCCGATCACGAAAAGCATTCACCGTGAGTGGTAGCTATGCTTGCAGAGGTCCCCTCAATAGCCATAGGAGTAGGTAGGTATTGAAAGGCGAAAGAATTTGGGAGGAAAAAAAAAAAAAAAAAAGCGATGGGACACGCTGCTGTTCCCCAGAATTCCAGCTCAGCAGGGATTCCGGATCATGACTGCTTTTGAACAGAAAAATAAAAAAAAACAAAAAAAAACGCGACGGGACACGATGCTGTCCCCCAGGATTCCATCTCCTGAGTACTTGCTTGTGGCTCGAATGTCGTTCCCCAGGCAGCTGGAATGAATCTCAGCTACAACATGAAAAGATTAACTGTCATGGTTTTGGTTCTTTGTGAATGTTGGGCCTGCTATGTAACTCTATTCAAACACCCGTGAAACAGGCCAGCAGAAGGGCACCCGTGGCATAGTATGCTTCCACGATGCAGCTCCCGACTCCTTACTCGTTGCTTGGATGCACCAGCCACGTCATTCGGGCCTTGCAATGGCGTAAGCAACTATGGCAGGATGTTTGTGTTTTTTGCTGTGCATATTCGCTGCACCTTTCCCCGTGCCCAGCCTGTGCTTCAGTCGTTTTCCCAAGGCTGGCCACCCGGGTTTCGCGTGGGAGCGTCATGCGAGACCCGCGTTTCCCTTTAATAGTACAAGTGGACCCGCGGCGACTACTCTCACGGCGGAGATCAGCGCCACAGCGGTTCGCAGACAGGATTCCAAAACAGGATCTCATTCTCTTCCTCTGTTTTATCGGGGGGAGAGAGAGAGAGAGAGAGAGAGAGAGAGAGAGAGAGAGAGAGAGAGAGAGAGAGAGATGACTGTCGCAGACTTTGTCCGACTTTCATGGGCTCGTCATGAGGTTGAACATTCGCTGGCGTTGAACGGATGGGGTGGACAGTTGGGATCACTGGCGGGTGGGTTGGAAGGACGGCTGCACAAAGGCGGATGGAGGTTGAGGACGGGTACGAATGTACCCACACAGTAGGAGAGAAAGAGGGAAGGCGCCTTGGGGTCGAAGTGCATCCCAGCGCGTGCACAAGAGAGAGAGAGAGAGAGAGAGAGACAGGAGATTGTAGGCTTGGCTTGAATTTTTAACAAGTGTTACGATCCTGGCCAATTTCGAAGTGTACATTCATCAGAAAGTACAATGCCATCTAATTGCAAAAAGAAATGAATGAACTTGAGAGGAGAGAGAGGGAAAGAAGAAGAAGAAGAAGTAAGAAAGAAGAAGAAGATGATGTACTCCAACATAGACCAATGGCAAGGCTCTTCTTCTTCGCCAACCAATCTCCTCCTCCTTATCTCCTCCCCTCTTATTCAAACAAGAAATAACAATAATAATGTTGAATGGCTGAACCAGAATCAATGTCCGAATCCCACTTCTATTGCAGGCACAACATGAGGACCACCATAGCCATGGCCACCCTTCTCCTTCCTTGTCATTGCAGGCCGAGGCTATGGCGGATTACTGAGGCTTCAACCTGCTGTCCAAAGGACAACCCAAAACAGCTATGTCGCTGCCGCTTCAAGCAGCTATGCCGCTGCTCACTGAACCGCCCTGGAGGACCGATTCGCAGACAAGGAGCGGGCCCGCAAGGCTGCGGACAGGATTGCTCGCCTGGGGCAGCAGCGATATAGCGGTACCTTGTAGGCCTTGTTTGCTGAGTTCGAGCAGCTGACCTCCACCCCTGGGTTGGTCATGTCAACTGATGATTTGCTGACCAACTTCTGCAGGGCAGCGCCTGAGAAGTTTGCAGTTGCCTTGTATAGCGCTGGGCACAAGGACTGGAGGTCCTTTGGCCGTGCAGCCCTGGACATGGAGGAAAAGCTTCATGTCCAGGCCCCATCCTCTGACAGGAGGAAAGGTGCCTTCCCTAGAGGTGGCAGAAAGGGAAAGGCAGCCTTTACTCATGCGGGATCTGCATCAGGTTCAGATTCAGATTCCCAGGCTTATGCACCTTCAGCTGGGACTTCATCTGCTCCTGAGACAGATGTTGCAGCAGCCCTGACTCAGGCTGTTCTGGGAGCTCTGCAGCAGCAGAATAAAATTTCCCCCACCACAGCCTCAACCAGTGCCAAGGGGAAGGAAAAGGGACGTTGGCCTTCCTCTTCCCAACGCCCTAACCTGCCCAAAGATGTCCGTATGCCAGCTGACCTTCTCAATCCCTCCACACTCACCTGGCATGACCTCAAGATCCAGGAGGGAGTCTGGAGAAGAAGAAAGGAGAGAGGGGTCTGCCTGAGATGTGAGGGACAGCTCTTTCTAAAGGACTGCCCTTACATGCCAGGCCCAGGGCACTCTAAAAACTGAAACAGACCCTGGGGACTGCAGTTCCCCCCAGTGCTGCACCTTCATCTACCCAGGTAGGTGAATCTGCGGCTGTTTCAGTTGAGACAGATTCAGTTTGTTTGGGGACTGCGCGGGCAACATCCTTCTGTTATGAGGATCCTGACCCGGATCAGGACCCGGGCAGGATGAGCTTCAGTCACTTGCAGCCTTCTTCCTTCACCTGAAGGAACAAAAGAAAAGCAAGTCTGATCTCATCATGCTTCGGCCCCTGATCAACCGTACCAGGATCACTGGGCTCTTGGACTGTGGAGCCACCAGGAACTTCATGTCCCCCAGTGCAGTTAAAAGTTGCAACTGGGCATGAAAGTTCAGCAGCTGCAACAACCGCTGCTGGTGAGGATTGGTGACTCTACAGTACTCAGCATCAGGGAGAAGGTCAAGGGTATCCCTGTGACCTTTGACAGTGCTGGAGAAGTCAGACACAGTCTGAACTTCTACATTTTCCCTGAATTGCCCTTTGACTTGGTATTCTCACTGGCAGACAACCCAAGGATCGACTGGCAGATCCCAAAGTTTGAGCTACCAAATAGCCAGGGGGTGTATCAGCCATGCATGATTGCTGCTGATCATCACCCTAAGACCTCTTGCTACTGCTTGAGAGCGAGAGAGTTTTACTCTCTCTCACGCCAGTATGACCATGAGCGTCTGTTCATAGCTCTGGTCAAGCAGACTGACGCTCTCCCTGTTTCCTTTCCTCCTGAGATACAGTAGGTGGTAGATCAGTATGCTGATCTGATGCAGGAGCCCTTTGGGTTACCCAACCGACCAACCAAGCATCACATTGAGCTGCTGCCTGGAGCGGTCCCTCCCAAGGGCCGCATCTACAGGATGTCCCCTGCTGAGCTTGAGGAGCTTAGAAAGCAGCTTGAGACCCTGACCAGCAAGGGTTGGATCAGACCCAACACTTCTGAATTCGGTGCACCAGTTCTCTTTGTGCCCAAAGGGAACGGCGAGTTCAGAATGTGTATTGACTACAGGGGTCTCAACAAGATCACTAGGAAGAGCACAGGGCCACTTCCTAGGATCGACGACCTCCTGGACATGGTGCAGGGCTGCACAGTTTTCAGCAGAGTCGACCTCAAATCCGGCTACCACCAGATTGAGATGGCAGAGGAGGATGTCTACAAGACAACCTTCAAGACCAGGTATGGGACGTATGAGTTCCTGGTCATGCCATTTCGACTTTGCAATGCCCCAGGCACCTTCCAGACAGAGATGCACCGCATCTTCAGTCCTTACCTGGACAAATTTATGGTTGTCTACCTGGATGACATCCTGGTATTCAGCAAAACTGCCAGGGAACATGCGGAGCACTTGGCTCTTGTCCTTCAGTCGTTACGTGACAGCCAGTACAAGATCAACAGAGAGAAATCCTCTTTTGGAGTTCCCTCTGTTATCTATCTGGGTCATGTAATCTCTGGAGATGGCCTGGCTCCTGAAGCAGCCAAGATTGTTGCTATTCAGGAGTGGCCTCAGCCACAGACAATGAGGGATGTCAGGTCCTTCATGGGTCTAGCCTCGTACTACAGAAAGTTTGTCAGGAACTTTTCTGCAGTGGCTGCACCCCTGACCAACCTAACAAAGAAACATACTCCCTTTCTTTGGTCCCTTTCCTTTCAGTTGGCCTTTAGACGACTCAAGAAGGCCTTGACTCGTGCGCCTGTGTTGAAGTTACCTGACCCCGCCATTCATCCTGACCACTGATGCCAGTCAGTATGGCATTTGGGCAGTTCTTCAGCAGGATGGTGGGAATGGTCTATGGCCTGTAGAGTTTACGAGTAAGAAGATCAAGACTCAAAAGCTCCAGGACTCTACCTATGAGAAAGAGTTGTATGCTCTTGTCTGTGCCCTGAAGCATTGGAAGCACTTTCTCCTGGGAAGGCACTTCAAGATCTTTTCAGATCACTCCACTTTGCAGTGGATGAAGTCCCAGGGAGAGTTGAATGATAAGTTGGCACGGTATATTCAGTTCATTGATATGTTTGACTTTGAGTTGAAGCATAAGAAGGGTTGCTACAACAAGGTAGCAGATGCCCTCTCTCGTAGGCGTGACTCTTTTGCGTTGATCTCCTTTACTCACTCCTTTGGAGAGGAGACCCGTCAGATCATTGCTCATCTACTGCCTCAGGATGAGACTTTCAGACCCATTGTCAGGAATCTGCAAGCAGATCCTAACTCTGAACCAGACTATGCTCTGAGTTCAGACTTGCTGTATACCTACAGTAGAGGTGAGGAGCGCTTGTGCATTCCCCAGTACCAACGGCTCAGGACACTACTGATGTCAGAGTGTCATGATGCCCGTGGTCATTTTGGGTTCCTAAAGTCATATGCAGCCCTGTCGCAGCGCTTCTTCTGGAAGGAGATGCGGAGTAATATGCTGCGTTATGTGGACACCTGTGAGCTTTGCCAAAGGAATAAGGTCCATCGTAGACCTCCTTTGGGACTGCTCAAACCCTTACCCATACCTGATGGCCCTGCTGAATCTGTGGCGATAGACTTCACAGATTTAGGCAAGACCACGCTTCACGGCATGCGTCAGGTTATGGTCTGCGTGGACAGGTTCTCCAAACATGCAGAGTTTATCCCCTTGCCAGAGGTAGCTAGGGTTCCGGCTGTGAGAGCAGCCTTTTCTGAGAGGCGGGTCACTCACCATGGACCGCCCACTTCTATCGTCAGTGATAGAGACCCCAGATTTTGCTGCGATGAGTGGCAGTCCTACTGTAAGGACTATCTGCACTCAAGATTGGACATGACTTCTGGTCATCATCCTGAAGCCAATGGTCAGGCTGAGGTGATGAACCAAGTCTTATTCCAATTGCTGCGTCCTGTCATCTCTCTAGACCAGCAGGACTGGGATCTTCACTTGGCTAGGGCACAACTCATGTATAACATGTCTGTCCACTCCTCGACAGGGTTCAGTCCCTACCGGTTACACTGGAGACGTGAACCACGACAGCCTCTCGATGAAATCATCGATAAGGCTAAGCCTGATCTGACACCAGGCACAATAGAGTTCACCAGACGCTATCGTCTAGATGTGGAAAGGGCCCGCGCGAACTTGTTCAAAGCCCAAAAGGCTATGGTGGAACAAGCGAATCGCCACAGGCGGCCTTCCCCCATCCACACTGGTGACTATGTCTGGGTGGCCAGTTCTAAGCTGTCGAGGGAGGAGGATATCTCCCCCAAGCTGTTGCCACGTTACCTGGGTCCATGGCAGGTCCTAGATACAGTGGGCGTTGATCCCTTCGGTCCGTCGTATGTTATCGACGTCCCACTGCATCTACGCACCTACCCTGTCTTTCATGCATCCAAGCTTCTGCCTTTCACTCCAGCTGATGCATTTCTTGACCGGCCCCCTCAATTCGGTCCACCGATCCCTGGCAAGGGATATGACGTGGAGTGGATTGAGGATGAGTGGGGCACTGGCCCCGATCGGCAGTATCTTGTGAGGTTCGCATTCCAGCCTCCTTCTGAGAACAGACGGTTCTACAGGAGGGAACTTCTTAAGACAGCAAAGTCAGTTGTCCTGCGATATGAAGCGGCTCAGAAGGGAAACCTTCCTCGCTGTTCACCTCACCTACACCCCTAGCTCGGAGGTCCTTGCTCCCGGGGAGGGTAAGCCTGCAATGACTTGGTGATTTCTACTGCCAAGACTGACTGCGAGGCTGTATAGTACAGCAGTAGGTTAGATTCACAATTTTGTTTGGCTGAGGGCTAACCGAGAGACCTACCTGTAAGGAAATTCGTGAGGGACATATCTGCAAATCTGGGAAAATATAGGCCCAGTACTAACTCGAATTCCTACAGCTACCTTAACTGCGTATAGCAGGCCCGGGCTACCCCTAGGATAGACAGGCCCTAAGTGGCCTATGCTGATAGACGGTCCTATAGCCTATAGCCGGGTCCGGTAGAGGCCGAGAGGCCGAAACAGAAACGGTACCGGTAAGTCAGTCAGTCCGGTCTAGGTCTAGGCTAGCGTAGCGGTAGTCTATAGATAGCTTAGGCACATCGGTTCAGGACTTTTGGCAGTTCATTTCTCGCGAAGCAGCATTGGAGAAGCCCAGCAAGTTGGTGGCGGTGACGGTCTGCAGGCGGCATCCTGAGACCTCGCTGTTGACAGCAGCCATAGCCAGCCCAGTCTGAGTCTGCCATAGCTGGGGCATCCTCAGCGCATCTACCCCTGGGGTATCTGCGTCTGGCCGGGCTACATCGAGGCTCTACACTGTGTACTCGTGGGTGGTGGCAGCCATAGCTGCCTGTTCTTCGTCAGAGTTGTTCAGCGGCACTGAAGACTTCATCGCAGGATCTGTTCTTCATCTGGGTGGTTGGCGCTGGCCTCTGGGAGGCCAGTCTGATGTGGCGCTACTAACTGGGTGTAGGATAGAGAGTGGGGTGTGAGTTCTGAGAGTGGCGAGATACCGGAACAAACTCGGTTACGATAATTGTTTGAGTTGGCTCAACATCAGTGTCATTCCAATTGTTATCCTCGCAGGTTCTCCTTGTGATTGGTTGTTGGGAGTTTGTCAGAGAGTGAGAAACACTGTGTGTCTTCTCCCCATCTGTGCATAGCTGTATTCCGCTGCCTACTCTGGTCTGTGTGCAGTGTGGACTCTGTCTCCTCTCCCCCCTTCTCTTATGCATGTATGGGCGTGTATGAGATTGTCTGTGTGTGAGTGGCAGTAGAAATCGTCAGACAACCAAGATCATAACAGGTATCTATCTAAGCTCCACACTTTTCCCATAACCCCGCTACAACAGGTTTTCTCCCCATCCTTCTAACACACCGCTTTTGAGCTTTGCGACCTCGGTTGTTATGCCCTAGCTCACACCAGATAGATGCCGAGGAGGCCCAGGGCACTTACAGTTGAGCCCCAGGCACATTCTGGAAGGGCCCTGGGCACAGCTACTGGGACAGAGGCTGAGCAGTCCAGTCTACAAGCTGCCTCGCCCAGCCAGGATCTGTACAAAACAGAGTGTGGCAGAGTCACTCTCATTCATTCCTGGCTGGATGGTGGCAGCCCTGCTGGAGCATAGGCTCAAGCGCACGCGCTGGACGAAGGTCAGGGAGCGTGGTGAAAAGCTGCTGGGTGCAACGCAAAGCCAAGCAGCGGCCATAGCCGGGCGGCTGCCTGTAAGGCCAGACGGGGGTAAAGCGGAGGTCCTGGGAGAGGGCGCTGTGCTTGAGAGAGGGTTCTGGGTGATGATGAGCGGGTTGGACAAGCCAAAGTCTTCATTCGTCATCTGGCGGCTGCATTCCACGAAGACCTTAGTTGATAGGCTACTCTAGGTGCTGTCTGATGGAAACACGATGGTGGAGGCGAGATGAGGGCTTACATTGTCAAGTAAGTTCATTGCTTTGCTCTTATTTGGTGTATATCTTGGTGCATTCTGCTTTCTGTTTGACCACATGACTTTCGGGGTTTTATTGGGATGATGCAATTTGGCTTCTGTACTTCTCATTGTTCAATTTCCGTCCATTTTAGGATTAAAACTTTTTAAAGCAGTCAGATTTTGATCATGTTGTAATCCAATTGTTTTCTGTGCCTCGATGGCCCGCCCAATCCGCTTAGCGCAATGGACCATTATTCATGTCCATAGTACTCCATATGAACAATTTTACTTGTCTTGATAAGATTGTCCTCGCAAAACCAGAAGAAGTGTTTTTAACTTTTCTTTCCCGAAGAGCCAATATAATTGTTGGGCAGCCTATCAGGATATGGGAAATCAACAGGTCGATCCTTTCTTAGATTAGTATTAGTTAAAAATTAAAATACATATCAGGAAAGTGTGGACATAAGATTTGATCTGGGCAGTGGAGGCCTGCAGGCTGCCCCTTTCTTTTTCCTTTTTTTTTTTCCTTGTCGCCGAAGTTGTCGGTGAATAGTAAGGAAGGGGTTGGCCAACATGACCTCGTTTTGCATCTCATCTAATATTCTAAAAATTCCCGACTCTTTTGACTCCCTCTGGTTCCGCCCGTCTTCACTCAAATAGAACGCCCAGTCATTATAGCAGGATTTGAACCTGCAACCATTACGTTAAACACCCAATGCTCTACCGACTATGCTGTACACCCAGATACATAATAAGCAGGATAGCCTTTTGAAACACATGTGAAATGCTCATATGGCCTTCAGTGCTGTCTTCAGCTTGGGCTTCATCCTGAGAGATTGTTTCTGTGCTTCTTCCTTGCTTTGTGCAGAGCCTTTTGAAACACACATGAAATGCTCATATGACCTTCAATCCTCTCTTCAACATTGTGTTTAACCCTGAGAGGTTCTCTCTGTGCCTCTTGCCTCTTTTTTGCAGCATGTTTCTTGTATGCCCATCCATGCATGTACGTGTCTGTTGTGAAAATGCCTGCATGTGGTGTGTTTGTGAGTCTGCTCAGTGAGACTGTGTGTGTGTGTGTGTGTATTTGGTTGTGTGATGTCATGTGGGGTTGCATATGTGTCTGGTGTCTTGTGTCATGTGAATGTGGTGTGATGCGTGCGCATGCTTGCATTATGGTCTGTATATGTGTTTTTGCAAGTGCATAACGCACACACATATGTGTGTTGTTGTTGTTGTTGTTGTGTGTGTGTGTGTGTGTGTGTGTGTGTGCACACAATGCACACACGTGTCCGTGTGTGTGGGCTTTGCAGCAACAGTTCAACCAACTGGTGGTGAGATCGGGCCATAGCTGTGTGGCAATGAATGACCACGAGTTGCTCATATTTGGGGGCTGCAAAGAGATCCAGCAGAATCATTCCAGTGATGTTTACAAGTATCCTTCCATGCATGTCGAGTCCTATCTGGTTCCAACAGATCGCAATCGGTGCTATGTTGTGTAAGGCAGAAAAAGAAGGATAGCGAGTGCCATGAGGAGAGTAGAGACAAAACATTTTTAGACGCAATGCTGAAATGAAATCGCTGGGAAGAATGCATTTGGTAGAAACCATACTTGTGGTGCGATTGTGCGGTGTGTCAAAAGGTGGTATGGCACCAGAAATATCAAATAAAATGCAATTCTGAGTCTATGTCCCAGTTCCGGTCCCAGGATTCCGAGAGTCTATGTCCCATGTAGTACAGTCCCAACAGTGGCTGCCATAGGGTCCAGTGGGTCCATCCGTACAGGTAGTCCTGTGGTTCGGTAGACTTTGTGAGTCCAGTGAACACTAAGTCCCAAAAAAACAGCAGATCGGTCCTTGGAAAGTCCTGCAACTACCGAAAACATTAAAGCAACGGCGACTGGCAAGCCGAGGACTGGCACCAGTCTGGAAAAGTCCAAGATTGGGAGCTGCAACAAGTAGAAAAGTCCAACAGCAGCCAGAAACAGATACGCCGAGATTTTCGAGGGGCGGCTGTCTGGTACATAGAAGGCCGAAGGTCCAAAATTCCAAATGCTTCGATACAATTGACCACCAAATATTGATTGTGATAACTTTTGTGGGAGCTATGACATCCTTTTTTGCGGCAACTACATGAATTTTACAAAATCAGTTTCTTTCTGTTCAAACCTTCTGCACCAATGAATATGATTTTGTCACGTGGACGACTTTGTATTTTGATTACAGGTGTTATCTTATCCAATACAAACAAGATACAAGAACCTATGACGACAACACAATTTCCATTCGAGCATGTCGGGAAAGTGTTGTTGCCATGTTGGACGGCCAAGTATCGAGTGAGGCTAATGGAGAGCCGAATAGGGGCGGCTCTCGACGGCCGGGCCCATAGTTTAGGACCTGTGTGTGTGTGTGTGTGTGTGTGTGTGTGTGTGTGTGTGTGTGTGTGTGTGAGAGAGAGAGAGAGAGAGAGAGAGAGAGAGAGAGATTTGATGGGGAAGTGTTGTTGTGGTGTTGGACGGCCAAGCATTGAGTGAGGCTAATGGAGAGTCAAATAGGGGTGGCGCTCGACGCCCAGGCCCATAGTTGAGGACCTTTGTGTGTGTGTGTGTGTGTGCTGTCTCTTATACACATCTAGATGTGTATAAGAGACAGGTATTAGAGATCTTGAAAGATTATTTTTCTTCAAACAT
>BFEA01000172.1:90864-108329 GCA_003427395.1 Chara braunii | reverse complement strand
GAGAGAGAGAGAGAGAGAGAGAGAGAGAGAGAGAGAGAGAGAGAGAGAGAGAGAGAGAAACAGAAGACATTCAGAGAGGGAAAAAACGATCTCGGCAGGGGGAGAGAGAGAGCTCAAGTAGCCTTGATGGGGGGGGAGGGAAGGTGGCCATAGCTGCCATTGCACATACAAGAGACTTTGTTGTGTAATTTGAACTTTTTTGCCTTTTTTGAAGTTTCTTCTCAATGAGTTTTCTTTTTTTTCCTTAATAAGAACAGGTACAATATTGTGCGCAAGACATGGACACGGATCGCCACTTTGGGAGAAGCACCGTTGCAGTGCAGCGAGCATTCAGCTGTCGGTACTTTTGCATTCTTTAAAATTCTTTCTCGTCTTCCCCTTGCCCCCTTCATTCATGTCACGCATATAGCGAGTTGTGCCTTTTTCTCTCCTTTTTTTTTTTTTTGCAAGGAACCGTGCAACAAGAACACAAATTTTTCAAAACGCAAAAGCTCATAGAAGAAGTCGGAAGAACTCATCCTCAGTGGAAAGCAGAATACCAAACCCAGGACCACGCCAGCTAGGATCAAGCAGGTACTGAAGTATGGTGTTAAACAAAGCCTGACTTCTCGCTCCAATCATCAATCCATCAACAATGTAGCAGTCCTCCTGTGATGCGATCGCTCTTCTCTACTTCCATACCACCTCTGCTCACACCAGCCTACCACAGCCTCACTGTCTGACCATGTTTCACTCGCTGGATACTGCTTGAAAACTCTGCTCAGACAGGCTTCCTTTGCCAACACCAGGTAAGACCTGCCAGTCCCCAATGCCTTCCTTGTCCTCCCCACCTCTTCCGCACTTTGCCACCCTGCTGCCTTGTAATGTTTTTCAGATATGGCTGGCGCCAGCCAGTAGCCACGGCAGCTGCTGTTTCTCTCCGGGGCACTGCTCTTCCGGCCTTGGTGCCCATAAGCGCTGCCATGAGTTGTATTGCCTGCTCTCTACTGGACCTGAGTCCTGATCCCATTCTCTGTAGCTAGCTGAAGGGCCTACCCATTGGTTACACGAGGTGGTGCCTGTTCTCAGGCCGATAAATGTCCCTGCTGGCCTCTTCTCGGGCCTGGCTACATTTTCTCGTGCCTGCCTTCACTTAGGGCAGCCGGGCTCTTTCACGGGTGGACCTTGGACCGGGCCAAGGCCTGGAGCCTTGCGCTTTTGCAGTTCATCAATCGTTTTTTTTTCTTTCCTGTTGTAAAGGGTCGATCGGTGCACAGTTTGTTGAAGTGGTTTACCTGCCATCAGCTTTGTGTTCGGATTGAAAGGACCATCTCGGTACTCTTTTCAAAGAAAAACTATTAACTCAGTACTGGCCCATGAATCATACAAATGTTGATAAATTTGTGTATCAATTGTTGTACCTTGCAATTCTCTAAAATCAAAGGCTCGAAGAGTGAGACTCGTGAGATTTTTCGGTTCACATTCCAATTTGGGTTTTTTTGGTATCATATTTTGATCTGCCTGGACGTCGATTAGGAATTTATCTGATTGATTCCAATATTATGATGATTATGATCATATGATGATATTATTATCTCCGCTGGACTGCTCTACGTAATTCTCATCTTTTGTAAGGTGCTTCGTGTTCTTGGGCCAACGCTCCCCTTTCCTAAATTCTCTGTTTCTGACTGTTGATCTGCATAATCCACTATCAACAAATCACTATCAGCCTATCAGGGTTATGGGACCTCACCCCTTTTACCCGTGTGTATAGGCTGATGTGAAATGTTTCAGAGCCCTTCCAGGGCGTACTCGCTCATGCTTCTTGGATGCATCTGAAATGTTTTGGTTCTCTCAACTTCTCTGTTTGAACTCTGAACTTGGAAGGCTTCATTTCCTTGTTGCATTTGATGTTGTGTCTTGTGGGGTTTTAAATGCAGGAAAGTTTTCAGGGGGTCTCCTGCTACTTTGTGCCAGTTTGTGGTCATTAGACTGACCGTTGGGCCTGAATGGTACTGTCGTCGCTCAAATCGAACGCATGGCCTTTGGGGCTTTTTTTTTTTTTTTATGCTCCTTGCTCCTTTCCATTCTGGGGAGCATCAGTCCGGTTCCTATTCCTTGGTAAGTCAGAATAGAGTTCACAACAAAAACGCACCCACGCTTCCTTCCGTCTGGCCGAAGGACCCCTGAACAGCATTGATTGCTCCACCTGGCTGGAGGATTGACTGTCAGCTTGCCGTGTCTTACTCTTTCCTCTCAGATCCGGTAGCCAGATCTGTCAGATAGATCTATATCACCTAGAAAGAGCTCGTCCCGTGACCCAGCTAGTCTTTATACCCCATATTACCAAACCTACCCATGAGACCCACAACCCTTTGCCCCCCCTTACCTTCCCATTTGTATACAGTTTCTAAAACCCTATAAACCCTAAGCCCTCATCCAGAGACTCTTCGACACCCGCCTAAGCTGGACCGCCTTTTCACCTTGAACCGACATGAAGCACTCTTTACTTTTGCCCTGACTCCATGCTAGCCCCTTTTATTCCTAGTGAGTGTTCCTTTACATCATCTCCCGTTGCTCCTTCCCATCAAGCCTGGGAAACTTTCTCGTGATGCTTGCTCAGGATCAGTTCTCTAAACCGAATCCCCTTGCACGTTTTGGAAATGGCCTTTGTATTTTTTATTATGTTTTATTTTTAAGTTTTTTCCAAAGCTTTCTTCTCCTCGTTGGGGGACAGCTGTTACGGACTCCACCAGGGCTCGATGCCTGGTCTGCGGATTA
Organism: Chara braunii; assembly: GCA_003427395.1. Taxonomy (NCBI): domain Eukaryota; kingdom Viridiplantae; phylum Streptophyta; class Charophyceae; order Charales; family Characeae; genus Chara; species Chara braunii. The sequence continues at coordinate 105,569 of BFEA01000172.1, read as the reverse complement.
CCACCCGCCGTATTTATTTTCTTTTTTTGTTTTGTTTTGCTTTGTTTTTGCTTTGTTTTGCTTTGTTTTTGCTTTTCCAATTTTGGACAATTGGCGCCATCCGCATCCTGGCGCCCGTTTTCAAATTCCTCCTTTTTCGACTTTCGGATTTCGGACACTTGGCGCCATCCGGCATTCTGGCGCACACTCTCAGACTTTCGATTTTCAGTTCTGGCCCTGAGGCATTTTCACTTTCGCTCTCAGGACCGTACTTCAGTCCGGTGTTTAAGTACGGACTCAAGCACAGTACGGGCACACATTTTTCAGCCTCAGTGCTTGTGCGAGGAACAAGCCCTCAAGGGGCCCTATCAGACATCACATGATCTGGGCTAAGGCCCCCAGCAAGCCGAGTGCCCGCCCTAAGTGAAGGCGGGCCTGAATATTCGTCAGAGGCAAAATTCGACATTTCCATATGTGGGTATTCAGGCTCTCGCAGCACGCCAGTTGGTTGGGTAGACGCGTGAGCCTCACAAAGCTGCGTCATACAGTTGGCCCAGGCCTTGACAGTTGCGCCTGGGCATATACACACAAAGCAGGGCCGATACATTGGGAAGCAGGCTATCGACCTTTGCAAAAGCAGTACCGCCGACGCACCTGCCTGGGAGCCCTGCACAGATGCAGCAGACAGCCCAAGTCCGAAGACTCAGGCCATGCCCAACTGAAAAAAGGGCCCAGGCCCTCAACTGTGGTATCGGGCCTGGGCGCAGGGTCTCAGGCCCAACTGGAAGCTACTGGAAGCTTCCAGCCAGGCCACACGCAGCATCCAGGAGGCTGCCACTTCCATAAAAGAAGTGAGGCAGCCCAGGCCAGGCATTCTGGCCATTGCAGGCAATGCGGAAGTGCTGCTGCGCTCTCGCTTGATGCTGTGCTGCTGCCAAGGGCGCTGACGGGGCGCGTAGTGGTGAAGTGGGCCGCTGCAGGGCAGCGGGGCGCAGGCAGCCATAGCCGGGCTGCTGGGCGCCAGGGGGTAGGAGGGCGATCAGGTGGTCTTCAGGTAAGGAGGCGAGTGTGGGGTAATCAACGTCTGATCGAGGGTGACGAGATACGTACCTGGTGCATGAACAGAGGTCGGCTATGGAGTTGACAGTCATGTACATTGGTCTTCGAGAGTCGAAGTGAGCCTGTTGAGTGAACCAGCTGTAGGTAGGATAGTCGGGCAGAGTAGGTTGGGCGCTGGGCGCCAGAGACGAGCGACTTTGGATACTGTGTTGGTGTGGCCTAGGGGCTTGAACATTGGGTCGTTTCTTCATTGTATTGCTCTATATGGATGGTTTCTCGGTGCATTTTGTACTCTCCGCTTGGATACGACTACCTGGACATCTGTGCGATTTTGCAACTTGGTTTTCTGTATATCATTCACACTCATATTCCTTGCAATTTGGTATCGGAGCTGGATTGTGATCGCCGCTTACCTGGCACCGACGACATTGTTACTTGGTGCGCTGATGATGCTTCATGTGCAGTAAGGATACTTTGGCGCTGGTTTGTGATAGCGGGGCCCAGGTAGAGGGGCCGGCCGCTGGAAGGCTGTGGCGACAGCGTGGGAGCTGTGGCGACAGCGGGTGTATGCATGATGATGAGAGTATGCTGACGTCTCATTTTGGCTGAGGTGGCACTGCATTGCGCTGTGGGTGGTACCGAGGCTATTGACCGGTCATTGAAATGCACGTCGGCCCAATTGGTGAGAAATTTGTGGTTGGGGGCAGCTATCTCCAGGTACGTTGTTCCCATTCCTTATCTACCCTCTCAATTTCTTCTTACTATGAGGAAGTGAGTCCAACTTGAGTGTCCTCTCTTTGGTGAGTAGCAGTGTGCACTCTACCTTGAGAGACAACATTCTTCCCGGTGGCGCATCTGGCAGGAGAGGGCGGTGCCTCTGAAGGGCCCTGGTCGAAGCACGGGTCACGGTCACCATGCCAACGCATGGGTATTAGTACACCCAGGCCATGCTGCTTTGCCCATTGAGGCTCTTTGCTGCACTGATAGAAGGGGTGTGCGGACTGACCAGTCCTACGTAGACGCTCCCAGAGCGTCTATAAACATTTCTGGCTGGGGTCTGAACTGTCCACTGGCTGTGATCGTCGTCCTGATTGCGATGTTAAAGAATTACTGAGGACTCTCGGGGGCTGTCCTTAAATTGCCTCTTGATCAGCCAGATCAGTCAGACATAAGGCTCGTTGCACGCGAAGGTAAACGAAGGGCAGGCTGGTCATAAGCATACTTCTTGGGCATAGGGGTGGGTCGTGGTTGCACACCTTAGACACCGCAGCTTGATGATGCTCACAGGTACGTTGGATACAGGGGAAGGGGATTCCAATTGTGAACTCAACTTAACATCACTACTTTACCCATTGTGCATACATCTGCTCACAGCAGTCTATTTTTATTTTTGATTAGCTGGTTGACAGACTGCTAACACCTAACAGACAACCTAGAGTAGGACAGTAATCTACCATAGTCAGTTCTCCTCAAAGATTCTGAACATAACTAATCAGAATAGAAGTAGATTATATGTATACATTCTGTGTAGGTGCTGTTGATGCCGCTTGGTAAGTAGTCTAGGTGACTCGCGAGACATTAATTTATTTTATTATTTTTAGAATCGATCAGACGCATGCTGCGGTAGGTCCCAAAGAGGACATTAGTGCAGACAACGTTTGCGTAGCCCATGAGTGGATCAGAGGGTGCTGAAGGGACATCTGACGATAGGAGGCAGGGAGACTGGTAGGATACCCGTTGTGTTCCAGGTTCTACTACCAGGAGACGAGAGAAGGCTTAGGGCTGAAGCAAGGGCCCGTAATCCACAGACTGCGAAAGAGGCAGCAACGGCAGTTGAACGAGCGTTGGGAGCAGCAGCAGCTAGCGCGGTAGCAATGGTTACCTCATCAGCCACCTCTGCTGCAAACTCTACTGGTCAACGTTTGGGTATGTCACTCAACGCGACCAGTTCACAATCCATCTCCAGTATGTCGGGAGTTGGCACTAGTCAGATGGCGGGTTCGCAGTTCAGCTCGCTGCCTCCACGCACCAGGAGCAGATGGAGCTCCAACAAGTAGAGAGGATTCGCTTGAGGCTAGAGGAGGAGCTTAAACAAGCTACTAAGAGAGAAAAGGACATTAGAGACAGGAGTGTTAGACTAGAGGGTAGGGAGGCAGACAAAGCTGCACTGGAGGGGTTAGATGACTCGACCCTTAGTAATACTGAAAAGATTTTTAAGGCGAGCATCTTGTCCATGCACGCATACATGGACGACAAACTGGATACAATCCAGGACACCTTAGACCAGATCTTGAATGCCATGCATAAGCCGGGTATCAGTCCAGCAGTTTTGCCATCGCTGCCATTCTCAACGATGACAGGCCCCTATGCGGCTCAGTCCGGACCATCACCAAGCGGTACATCATCAGCAGCCCTATCTCAGACTGTTGCTTCTTCATCTTCTGGTCCAGCGCCTGGAGCTACACCACAGTTGCCACCTGTCCCGCCAACGGAACAGCAATTACCTTGGTACCCCAAGACCCCCCTAAAACCACCTCCAACCTTCTCAGGAGACATGAAGGATGAGGCTCTCGACACGTGGTTGAGAACGGTTCCAGTGTGGGTAAAGGCAAAGAGGACATTGGTAGAAGAGGAATTGATAACTGCTGCATCCTACTTAGAGGGTTCAGCAGCTCGCTGGCTGAATGGATTGGTAGCTTCAAAGGGTTTCGGCAGGAACATGGGTGATTGAGCACAGACCCACACCCTGGAGAGCTTTATGGACTTAGTGGAGGCTCGTTGGCACAACCCTCAACAGGCACAAATTGCCACTGATGGGCTTCTAAAGCTTGATGCTAGAAAGTACAAGTTGGTGCGAGTGTTTACCACTACCGTAGAGCGCCTGATTCTCGTCCCAGGAGAGGAGTACAATCCACAAGTCTTATTGACTACGTTCTTAAGATATCTTCCCACATACATCAAAAACTTACTGGCCAGCGAGGTTTGGCGTGAGTATCACACCTTTGAGACATTCAGCAAGAAGGCCCTAGATTTAGAGGCTACGCTGTGTAGTGCTTAGACCCCTTCTATGGACGGGAGAAAGAAGAAAACTCCACAGGAATGGAAGAATAAGGGTAGTCGATTGATGATGCTTGATTCCGAAGGGAATCAAACTGAAATCGATGATGTTTCTGAACTTGTGGAGGGTGCAGAGTTAGATGGCGAGGAGAGTGTTGAGGGTAGCAACCTAGCCGTGGTAGTTAAGACTAAGGCAGGTGGTTGCGGCAAGGGCGGTCAGCAAAGGAGTCAGAGGCAGGCCGCTAACCCAAACAAAATAGTTGCTTGGGTTAGCGCAGGCTTGGATCAAGAAGTGTGGCCGGACGGTTGGTCACGTGGTGCTTGCATTAACTGCGGCGAGTACGGACATACGCAGTTTAAGTGCAAGAACCCGAAGGTCTTGCAGAAGATCCCTCCTAAGGGTGGGTTTCCTTCTTCTTAGTCTGGGGCCTCTACGAGCTCCAGCTCGGGAAACACTTAGTGTCGGTAGAAGTTGTAGCTGCTTCTACTCTCGTTGAAGCGGGTGATGTACCCTCCCCGTTTCAAGAGTTGGCCGAAGCTATTGACGCATCCGGACCCAACTATATGTGTCTGAAGCCTTAGAGGACCTTCAAGGTGAGTGGTCCCAAGGGACCGTCGTGAGTCTTGGGTGGCACTAACTAGGGGTCCTAGAGGGGAGCACTTCGTTGTGGAAGTTGGTGTGGGTGGTCGCAAGTGTGGCACCTTCGTAGACATTGGCTCCACACGAAACTTCCGAAGTCGCGACTGCGTTGAGAGACTGTGCCTAAGGATCAAGTGCAGCGCCTTAGTAGACCGGTAGCATTTACTTTGGCAACAAAGAGCGCATGATGGTGGAGGACTACGTTAAAGATGTAGTCAACACTTTCTCCTACCCAGGAGGAGAATTAAATCATAAGATATCTTTCCTGGTGAGCGACGAGTTGCCTTTCGACATGTTGTTGGGCATGTACTACCTCGAGGTTGCCAAGCCCCAGTTTGACTGGGACAAGAAAGTGTTGAAGCACAATATGTCTAATGGGAGGACCGTTAGATTAGCCAAGTATAAAGCTAGTAGGTTGATACACTCTCATGGGTGTTTGTGCGCATCGGCCTTCTACAATTATTATAAACAGAACCAAGAGGAAGGTATGTACTTAGTCTATGTCTCTGCGAAAGGGGAGGCCGTTAAAACACCCCCAAAAATAGAGACCATCGTCGCTAAGTACCCTGATCTGTTCGAGGAACCCTCAGGAGTCGTAGACAGGGAGATTGTCCATGCCATAGAGATCATCCCAGGTAGCAAGACGCCTAAAGGGAGAATCTATAGGATGGCTCCGACCAAGTTGGACGAACTTCGTCGGCAATTGAAAAAGTTCACAGAAAAGGGTTGGATTCGGCCTAGCGCTTCCCCCTTTGGCTCACCAGTCCTATTTGTTCCAAAGAAAGGGGGAACACTAAGGATGTGCATTGATTACAGAGGCCTCAATGCCATCATCGTTAAGAACGTCGAGCCTCTACCACGCATCGACGACCTATTGGATAGGGTGCAGGGGTGTAAGTACTATACCAAGATGGATTTAAAATCCGACTACCATCAGATTGCTATAAGAACAGAGGACCAGCACAAAACTGCATTCCAGACCAGGTACGGTCTATACGAGTTTGTGGTGATGCCCTTTGGCCTTTGCAATGCGCCGGGTACATTCCAGCACGCCATGAATAGGATCTTCCATGACTACTTAGATAAGTTCGTCGTTGTGTACCTCGACGATATACTTATCTTTAGTAAGATTGTCGAGGAGCATGCTCAGCATGTAGACAAAGTCCTCTCACTCCTTCGACAACACAAGTATAAGATAAACAAAGAGAAATGCGAGTACGGTCGCACTCGAATCTTGTACTTGGGTCATGAAGTATCCGCGGATGGGATTAGGCCCGAAGATGCAAAGGTGGTTAGCGTACGTGACTGGTCATGACCCCAGTCTGTGATTGAGGTCAGATCATTCTTGGGAGTGTGTGGTTATTACCACAACTTCGTAAAGAATTTTAGTACGATCGCATCTCCCTTGACTGATCTAACTCGACTTGACACACCATGGGACTGCACCGACGAGTGTGAGGCAACTTTCAAGCGTTTGAAGCATGCTCTCACACACCATGAGGTTCTCATGGTACCCGACCCGCAAAGGCCATTTGTTGTAACCACTGACGCAAGCCAATACGGCATTGGCGCAATGCTGGCTCAGCAGGAAGGGAAAAAGTTGAGACCGCTCGAGTACATGAGCAGAGTCCACCTACGAGAGGGAACTTTATGCTCTCTACAAGGCACTTGTCCACTGGAGGCACTATCTGTTAGGAAGGTTCTTCTACTTGAGAACTGACCATCAGACCCTCAAGTGGATCAAGACACAACTCGTTCTCTCCGATATACTCAAACGCTTGATTGAAGTCATAGATCAGTATGACTTCAAACTAGACTATGTGAAAGGAGAGTACAACAATGTTGCAGATGTGTTGTCTAGAAGGGCAGATTACCTGGGTGCGCTGATTTTTGAGTTTGGCTTATATGAGGACGTGACTCGATCTTTGGGGGAAGCCTACAAGAACCCATCACGATGGACATCATCAACAAACTGCAGGCCAAAGACAAGGCCACCACTAACGAGTTTGTGATGATGGATGGGTTACTCTTTCTTGAAAAGGCAGGGTTCAAAAGGTTAGTTGTTCCCTCTAGGGAGATTTTGTGTAGCTTATTTTTAGGTGAGTGCCACAACACAACGGGACATTTCAGCTACAAGCAGACTAGTGGTAATGTAGCACAGCGATTTTGGTGGCCTAACATGCTGGACGATGCAAAGAAATACGTACAGACCTGTCAGGTCTGTGAGTGGGATAAGCCGCGGACTCAAGCTCCGCTTGGGCTACTGAAGCCTCTACCCATTCCTGCTGGCCCAGGGCAGAGTATCTCCGTGGACTTCATGGATACTCTCGTGACCAGCAAGAATGGGAAGAGGCACATCTTCGTCATAGTTGATAGGCTCACCAAGTATACTAAACTAGTTGCCATGCTGGAGACCGCCAGGACTGAACATGTCATCAAGTTATTCATGGATAACTGGGTGCGTGATTTTGGACTGCCTAAGACAATCGTTAGTGATAGAGATGTGCGTTTCACAAGAGAGATGTGGAAGAAGGCTGCTGAACAGATGGGCAGCCAGCTGCAGATGACTTCTGGGAATCATCCCGAAGCAATTGGGTAGGCTGAACAGATGAACCGTGTGGTGCAGCATCTGCTGAGGCATTTCATTAAGCCCAGTTAGGATGACTGGGATGAGAAATTACCTCTCATCGCCAGTCTGTACAACAATGCTGTACACAGCACCACTGGCGTCAGTCCTAATCAACTGCATCTGGGATGGAAGCCTAGATCTGTTCTAGACTTCCTCCTGCCTGAAAACCGAACTGCTCCAACTCCTGGAACCATTGAATTTGGTGTCCAGTATGAGAAACTGTTGCAGCAGACTGTGGAACACATCAAAGAAATCTCAGGAAGCCATGATTGCTTCTGAGAACAAGTGTCGCCGACAGTCCACATTTCAGGTAGGGGAACGTGTCTGGGTCAAGGCTAGTGAGTTGGGACAGGAGTTTGGCATCTATAGGAAACTAATGCCCCAGTATTTCGGTCCCTGGGAAGTCTTAAACATTGTGGGGAATGATTTGGATGGTCCCTCGTACGTCGTTCGTATCCCCGGTCACCTACGCACTTACCCTATTTTTTGCGCCTCCAAGCTTGCACCTTTTGCTGAGACAGCACAGTTCCCATCACGGAGATCTATGCTGCCCCCAACCATGGATGACCACGTGGACGTCGACGACATCCTGGATCACAGAGACACGCCTGTTCCCAAGCCACCTGGCAGGGGAAGAGCGCCTAAACCTGCAAGGGAGTACAGAGTACATTTCAGGCATCATACTGATCTGAAGGAAGATCGATGGATTTCAAGGGAGAAACTTGTCAAAACAGCTCCTCAGATCGTGGCAGATTATCAGAAGGAACTGAAGGGGAAGGCACCAGCATGAAGCATCTCAGCGGACTTTCGAAGCTAAGGGGGATGGAATGCGAGGAACAAGCCCTCAAGGGGCCCTATCAGATATCACATGATCTGGGCTAAGGCCCCCAGCAAGCCGAGTGCCCGCCCTAAGTGAAGGCGGGCCTGAATATTCATCAGAGGTAAAATTCGACATTTCCATATGTGGGTATTCAGGCTCTCGCAGCCCGCCAGTTGGTTGGGTAGACGCGTGAGCCTCACAAAGCTGCGTCATACAGTTGGCCCAGGCCTTGACAGTTGCGCCTGGGCACATACACACAAAGCAGGGCCGATACATTGGGAAGCAGGCTATCGGCCTTTGCACAAGCAGTACCACCGACACACCTGCCTGGGAGCCCTGCACAGATGCAGCAGACAGCCCAAGTCCGGAGACTCGGGCTGTGCCCAACTGAAAAGGGCTCAGGCCCTCAACTGTGGTCTCAGGCCTGGGCGCAGGGTCTGAGGCCCAACCGGAAGCTACTGGAAGCTTCCAGCCAGGCCACACGCAGCATCCAGGAGGCTGCCACTTCCATAAAAGAAGTGAGCCAGCCCAGGCCAGGCATTCTGGCCAGTGCAGGCAATGCGGAAGTGCTGCTGCGCTCTCGCTTGATGCTGCGCTGCTGCCAAGGGCGCTGACGGGGCGCGTAGTGGTGAAGATGGGTGCTGCAGGGCAGCGGGGCGCAGGCAGCCATAGCCGGGCTGCTGGGCGCCAGGGGGTAGGAGGGCGATCAGGTGGTCTTCAGGGAAGAAGGCGAGTGTGGGGTAATCAAGGTCTGATTGAGGGTGATGAGATACGTACCTGGTGCATGAAGAGAGGTCGGCTATGGAGTTGACAGTCGTGTACATTGGTCTTCGAGAGTCGAAGTGAGCCTGTTGCGTGAACCAGCTGTAGGTAGGATAGTCGGGCAGAGTAGGTTGGGCGCTGGGCGCCAGACAGAGAGGAGCGACTTTGGATACTGTGTTGGTGTGGCCTAGGGGCTTGAACGTTGGGTCATTACTTCATTGTATTGCTCTATATGGATGGTTTCTCGGTGCATTTTGCACTCTCTGCTTGGATACGACTACCTGGACATCTGTGTGATTTCGCAACTTGGTTTTCTGTATATCGTTCACACTCATATTCCTTGCACTTGTGTTGAGTGCGACTTCGCTTCGACATTGTGTTCAGGAATTCAATACTGTGACTTTGCGACTTTTGCCACTTTGTGTCTGCGTCCGTCGAGTAGTGTGGAGTCGGCTTGGAGTTGAATGAGCGTGTGTGTGTGCTCTCACTCTCCCTCTCTCTCTCAGCCTCGCTGCTCTGCCTCTGCCTCGTCACAACAGCTGTATATTTTTCTCTCAATGTTTCCTCACATATATACACCTCACTGACCTCAGCATGGGACGCTAAGGGTTATGGGTTGGATTGGGCAGAAAGCATGACCAGTTTCCTCACATGTATACAGCTCACTGACCTCAGCATGGCGCACTCACATGATGCGGTGCATGGCAAAAAAAGAAAAGAAAAAAAAAAAAAAACGAAAGGACAGGGTGGGATGGCCAAACATGCCCCTCGCTTCTAAAAATAAAACTGCAAGAGGGAAAAAAGTTGGGGCCATGTCGTACCCCAAAACTGTGAGTGCATGTGTGTGTGCATGTCTTAATTGTGTCCAGTGACTCCAGTCTCTTTTCCGAAGGGGCCCTACAGCGAAGTAGCAAGGATCCATCGTGAAGCTTAGACAGGCATTAGACTTCCATTTTTGCATGAGTGGGCCAATAATATATAGTCTGGATTTGAACTCAGGTCTGTGTATCAGCGGTTGTGGGTCACTAATTCTTTGTTTTTCGTTTTTCTTTTCTTAGGAATACGTGCAGTGGCCCTAAGGGCCTCTACTCAGCACATGCACAAAAGACAAATGTGTGAAAGGGATGATTTGCTCTCTCTCTCTCTCTCTCTCTCTCTCTCTCTCTCTCTCTCTCTCTCTNCTCTCTCTCTCTCTCTCTCTCTCTCTCTCTCTCTCTCTCTCTCTCTTCCCCCTGTATACACACACAACCGTAAAAAAAATAAAAAATAAAATTGATTGCATCACTAATTTGCGCATGGCGCATGGTGCACCACAGAAGTGACACAATCATCGTAGAAAGTCACACAAGTAGTACACACTTGACAATTGTCACTCATGCACACTAAGTTGACGAGTGCGTAAGATTCAAATATCTCATGAAGCAATCACAGGTAGGGCATCCCCGACGCCGCGTTTCGACGGCCGCCATGCCGTCTGCCTGGCTCCATGACCATTCAGCGGAGCATCAGTCCCGTTCCTTTTCCCCTGGCAAGAGGAAGAAGCTTGAAAGCCAGATAACGTATAGAATGATGATGGCAAAAAAAAAAAAAAAAAGAATGGCCATGGCAGAGATGGTTTGCTGGTCAAGGCCTCGGGCTCAGAAATTGCAAAAATGTCCCTGTTGCTACGAGAAACACCAGCTGTGCGTCCATGCATTGATAGATTCGCTTTATATCTCCTGGTTGCCAAATTTCAGGTGTACCCCTGCAGAGTGGCATCGCAAATTGTAATGTCTCCCTGTAGTTTATAGAAACGCCAAATGCGTCCATGCTGTGGTAGATTCACCTGCATATCTCTGTGGACCCCAGCAGCTGCAGTTTCTTTGCAGCCACTCTCAGCCTCCTCTAGGGTCTTCTTCTCCTCCTCCTCCTCCTCCTCCTCCTCCTCCTCCCAGCCCTCTTTCTCTACCCCCTCCACCTCCACTGTATAATAGTGTGGTAGGTTGAGGTGCTATGATATGCAGGGTAGATTGCATTGCGGAGTGGTGGGTATTCTTTTCTGAGAATGCACAGCCATCCTTCTGTGTTGTTGACACCCCCCAAGTATTTTTTATCCGTTAATTTCTCACGTACCGTATGTGTGGGAATTGATATAAAAGGAGAATAGGAAAATGAAAGGAAAGAAAAGAACAGATATGGGAGAGAGAGCCTGGGGTTATTTTTTTAATGAAGGAGATGAGGATGAAAAATCACTAGAGTGGGGATACCTAAAATTTTGTGCATATGCACAGCACAGCTAGCCTCTTACCATGGGTATCTGTCACATCTGAGCATGCCGGAGATTGGGAAAACATGTCTGGGGACTGCTGGTGGTTTAAGTGGGGAGTCAACAATGACACATCAACAGTTGTACATCATCTTTCTCTGGGCCCTTACTGTTTCCATTTTCACATGCGAAATTGTGAATCGCTGATTGGCCATGATATTAGAGAGAGAGAGAGAGAGAGAGAGAGAGAGAGAGAGGATTAATGTGGGGGGTCAACAAGGAGACCAACAATTCCAGAAAGTCTGTTTCCATTTGCCGGTTCTGTGTCCTTGGTAGCAGGTGTTATGATCCTGCTCAACTCACAATGGAAAACTCAAATTTGAGCCAATGCAAGGTTTTGTAATTCAAGAAAAGTGGAACCAGACAAAGAGCAGAACACAACGCGGAAGGAAAGACGAAAAAAAAGAAGAAGAAATACACCATTTTGAAACAAATGTCATCTTCCTCTCTTCTCGCTATCTGCTCCTCTTCCAGTGATCAATAAATTGGACAATAGTATATGTAGTATGTACTGTATTTATGAATGAATGAACAAGAATTGATGTGTTATTGCTAGCACTACAGGAGCTCTCCTTTCAGCCTGACTCTCACTCCTCTCCTCGTGGTTGAAAATCTAGCTATGGCGGGATATCCCTGTGTTCAAAGGACAACAAAGCGACTGCTGGGTGACAGTGTGCGTCTTCCATCTCATGCTGTGATAGCCACACTTCCGAATGACGTCCAAGAGCCAACCAGTACCCCAACAGGGGCCTTCTAAACTCAGCTCCAACCAAGGCAATTCAGATAAAGGTCCACTATAGCCACAGCCAAGTCTGTCATGTTGGTTCCGGGTTCCCTCCTTCCCTTGTGTTGCATACTGTAAAGGTGCAGACCAGAACAAGAACCGACCTCTCAACACAAAGTATAAGATTAGCACAGCGGAAGACTTAGATACCAATGATCCGAACAATCAATATTGCAATGCAGCCCTGAACATACATCATCATCATCGTTACATGGTGTGAATGGGGTCTGGCGCTTCATACAGGCAGACTGCGCCAGCCCCTACCATACACAGACGAAGAAGAAGGGGGGTTTAGACGAAGAGGAGGGGAAGATGGGAATGTCGTCAACACCAAGTCTTCGGCACAGGCCCAAATAGTCCCTCGTCGAAATGTCTGAATCCCAAATGTCAAGTCTGGATCCAATGTCGTCAAGTCCCAAGTCACAACTCTCTCTCTGTAGTAGTCCGCTGATACTGAGAAGTCAGGTGGTGAGAGGGGAAGAAGAGATGGTGGACTTAGAAAAAGAGGAAGAAGAACTCNGTCCGCTGATACTGAGAAGTCAGGTGGTGAGAGGGGAAGAAGAGATGGTGGACTTAGAAAAAGAGGAAGAAGAACTCTCTCTCTCTCTCTCTCTCAGTCCAGTACTAACCTGTGAAGTTGGCGCCTTGATGCAGGTACCTCGAAGATGGAGCTGGAGCTATGGCGCCACAGGTAAGTCTCGCTGGCCTCCGCCAACCATCTCTCCCAACTCTACTATCTACCACCTACTAGCGCCCAGCGCTGAAGACTACTGCTATGGCTACTAGCGCCCAGCGCTGAAGACTACTGCTAGCGCTAAGCTACTCCCTGCAGCGCTCCTCATGAGTGCTGCGCTGAATCCTGAAGACTACTCGTGCCTACTGTCCAACTACCTACCCGTGAAGTGCATGGGAACTTCCTATGTACTACCGGGTGCCTCCTGACTGCAGGCGAGGCAGTCCAGGAGGCTGCTCTTGCCAATGCCGAAGGGAGGCAGGGGCTGCAGCTGCAGCTCCTGCTTGCTGTCGTGGGGAACAGGCCAGAAATAGCCTGTTCCCGAACCCCTGTTTTTGTGCCTGAGTCTTAGGTAGGTCGAACACAATGAGGGCCTGAAAATGGCCCTCCGTTTCAGGCTGAAAAGTCTCTGGGCCTGAAAGGCCCAGAAATAGGCTGAAAACGTAATAGGGCCTGCAGGCCCTCGTTTTTCAGTTTCAGGCTGAAACGACCGGGGCCTGTAAGCCCTATTTTCTAGGCTTTTAGGCTGAAAGTGCGGGACGGGCCCTGCAGGGCCCGTGTGGCTACGCAGTATGCCACACTTGCCCCAATTTTCTTGCTTCACCTACCTTCATAGCCTGGATTGAGGTTCCTCTCCCTCTGCCTCCATAGCTTAGGATACTCCCTTCTGCGACAACATAGCCATGGGGGTCTTCTTCCTCACTCTCCAGCCCCATCGCTTCAACCCAGAGCTCCACCTAAGGCTTATTTGTGGCATACTGATACCACACGGGCCCCAGTTAGGGCCCGGTTCTGTAGTAGGCACTGGTTAGGCCTAGGTACCGGGTCCCGACGGTCCCCAGCTAGGTACAGGTAGGCCTAGAGAACCGCCGGTTTAGATTAGAGTCCGGTAGGCCTAGTTTAGACCCACCAGACCCAACGGCTAATTGAGTTTAGGCCAGGTACCGGTCCATCGGTAGGACCGGCCGACGGCGCAGTTTTAGGCGCCACTTTTCAGATTCAAATCGGATCTGAACCGTTGGTCCCAATCAACGGTCCAGACCCGAAGGCACTCAGTAGGACTGAGGCCGACCCAGCACTATATCAGCTGGGTACCAGCCTCAGTCGGTAGGTTAGTAGCGAGGATGTTAGTCTACAGGATTAGCGCAGCACAGTTAGCAGCGGAGCAGCGGAGAGGATCAGCGCGGCGTGGAGGAGAGAGAGTGCAGCGGCAGATTAGCGCAGCAGTGGAAGAACGCCAGCCTCCGGCCCAGCCCGCGGCCCAGCACCAGCCCTGCAGCACCATAGCTGCCTCGCGCAGGTATCAGGGCGAAAGGCCTTGCCTTTCCTCCCTCTTCCTCCCCCTCCACTCTCTCTCTCTCTCTCTCTCTCTCTCTCTCTCTCTCTCTCTCTCTCTCTCTCTCTCTCTCTCTCTCTCTCTCCCCTCCTACGCTCTAAGTCTAAGTCTACTTCTGGGCTACCCTACTGGACTACTATGAGTATGAATGATGGTTACGAGTTCTGATGATGCGGGGATAGCAACATTGAGACTGCAGGTTGAGGACTACTTTGGGATCTGATTTCATCTACCGCTGGAGATGTACCTTGACATTGTGAGATCAATATCTGAGATACTGTGAGACTCGGTGCTCACGACATTTCGGATTTTCTCTACTTCTGATATTTCGAGATACTATCTTTGGAAACATTGAGCTGACGTCATCTTCCCTCTCCTCCTCCCTTCGTCTCTCCTTCCCTCCATTCATCTGTTTATGAGAATTGACCCTGGCCTTCTCTTCTATGTCCAAGCCCAGGGCTTCACACCACCGATGTATGTTTGTGAGTGTTTCGTTGCAGTCTGAGTCAGGTCTGGGTCAATCCATGTATCTCAAGTCTTCCGCTGTATTTGTATGTACTTTGTAGGCCAGGGCTTCACACCACCAATGTATGTTTGTGAG